>CM059430.1:5494704-5929704 GCA_030390025.1 Squalus acanthias
ACCGCATAATCAGTGATGAATGACGCGGATTGAGAGACACTGTTGTCGTAAAATGTAATCATGTAATAGGGGAAGATTTTGTTCTCACTGTGCATTCTGTCACTAACACAAACATTAATGAAGATTTGTGATGCCACAATAATAGAATGTTCAGTGGGGTGAGGCGAAAATTAAGTGGAACTCCATTAAAATTCACATTCTCATTGAAATATATACCTGTCATCTTTTTACACTGCCATTATTGTACTGGAGCAGCAGGAATGACAGCACATAGAATCATAGAATGATACAGCACAAAAGGAGGTCATTTGGCCCATCATGCCTGTACCGGCTCTTTGGTAGAGCTCTCCAATTAATCCCACTCCCCTGCTCTTTCCCCATAGCCCTGCAAATGTTTTCTCTTCAAGTATATACCCAATTATCTTTTGAATGTTACTATTGAATCTTCTTCCATCACCCCTTCAGGCAGTGGATTCCAGAACACAACAACTCGCTGTGTAAAAAAATGTTTCCTCACATCGCCTCTGCTTCTTTTGCCAATCACCTTAAAACTGTGTCCTTTGTTTACCGATCCTTCTGCCATTGGAAACAGTTTCTCCTTATTTACTCTATCAAAACCAGTCATGACTTTGAACACCTCTATCAAATCTCCTCTTAACCTTCTCTGCTCGAAGAAGAAACCCAAGTCTTCTCCAGTCTCCCCACATAACTGGTGCAAGAGCAGCCATTACTACAACTGTGACTACTTCAAAAAGTAACTGGCACGGTCTTTGTGAAATGCTGGGAAGCAAAACGGAACTAGTGGGCTAGGAGTTTCCGCTCCAGCGGAACCCTAGGATATATCTGGCGGGGCAGGAGATCCTCCTGCTCCATTGTTCCACTCGTGACGTCAACCGATTTTCCAGTGTAAGGTTACTTAACGTATTGTCAGCAGTATTCTGGTAGGATTCCCACCTCTACTGGGGAGGAGGGTTGAAAATGGACATGCCATGCCTCAGACACCTGCTCCCGTGTTACATAGCAGCAGCCTCCAGTCCCCATAGGTTTTTTTTTAATTCTGAATAAACACTGCCTTAGCCTATGCAATAGATAACTTCCTCCAACCCATGGGAACCCTGGACATCAGGAACACACTGCCCCCCTATCCCCGCTGCCATTAGCAACCCTGGATGCTAGGAATGCTTTGCAGTCATCAGTGTCTGAGGTTGCTAGAATGCAAATAAAAGAAAAATACTTGTATTTCTATAGCGCCTTTCACGACCTGAGGACATCCCAAAGCACTTTACAGCCAATGAAGTACTTTTTGAATTGTAGTCACTGTTGTAATGTAGGCAGCCAATTTGCACACAGCAAGCTCCCACAAACAACAATGTGATAATGACCAGATAATCTGTTTTTTTTTAGTGATGTTGATTGAGGGATAAATATTGGCCAGGACACCGGGGATAACTCCCCTGCTCTTCTTCGAAATAGTGCCGTGGGATCTTTTACATCCACCTGAGAGGGCAGACGGGGCCTCGGTTTAACGTCTCATCCGAAAGACGGTACCTCGGACACTCCCTCAGCATGGCAGTGGAGTGTCAGCCTAGATTTTTGATGTCATATGACGTATTCACACCACTTGCATCTAATTTGAATGCATGCACACATCTAGTGTCACTTCCAAAAAATCTTGGAAATGGTGGGCGAATGCTGGGGCCAGCAGACCTGCTCCACTACTGATTTCTTGCCCTTCATCTGCTAGAGTAACTTGAAGGAGCAGATGGACAAGAGGAAGGTATCTTGTAATAAAAATTCGAGCCTATGCGATCTCTGGGACTAGTTTCGATTGCTTAAAGGGGTTGGAGAGGAAAGTTCCAGATTTTTTCCCTAATTGGCCTGAGTTTTCACCCGGCCTTTTGCTTGTCCCATGGGGTTCCATGGCTCTGGGCGGGTGAGGAGTGTCTGCACTAAGCATCACAGTTATATGAGACAGGCTAGATGGACCAGTGGGTCTTTTCCTGTCTGTCATTTTACATAAGAACATAAGAACATAAGAAATAGGAGCACGAGTAGGCCAATTGGCCCCTCAAGCCTGCTCCGCCATTCAATAAGATCATGGCTGATCTGATCCTAACCGCCAATCTACTATCACAGAACCATCTCCTGAACCTAACAGAATTGGACACACAAAATAGGAGCAGGATCAGGCTACACGGCCCCTGGGCCCGCTACGCTACCCACAGGGCCATGACCGATCCGAACCTAGACTCATGTCCAAATTCCTGCCTGCTCCCCGTAACCCTTAATTCCCTTTACTTCTAGGAAACTGTCTATTTTTGTATGTTCCTGTGTGTAACTCCAGTGGGAGATCCTGCAGGTAGTGTTGTGTGGCTGATATCCTATGCTTAATGTGGACTTATTGGGGGTAATTTTAAACCCCCAAAAAATGGGTGGGTTTGATTCGGGTGCCCCCCGACCACCACCACCCCCCCACCCTTGCCCCACACCGAACGTGCCTCCCAGATAAGATTGGGAACATTGGGGCCATCGTGTCACAGAGTGAGTATTCTACAGCCCAGATATGAAGCTTCATTGGAGACACAGTTAGATTACAATTCATTTCTGATGAAGGGCAGGCACCCCAAGTGTCATAGCCTATGTTTTCTCTTTACAGGCGCTGCGTATTTCCAGCATTTTCTGTTTTAACTTCAGACTTCCAGCATTTGTAAATTTTTCCTCTTTTATTTACCATTTATTTTGTGCGTCTTTCCCAGGGAAAACTATTGAAGGAGCAGAGATGGAATTATTTCAAAAGCAAATGGAACCTTCTGGAGACAGCCATTATAATGATCAGTTGGAGCACGCTTTCTGTATTCATAAAGAGAACAATTCTGGGAAAGCGAGACATTGAATACTATCACAATCACAGAACAGGGTACTCCGTAGTTTATCATTGATAGTTCATGAAAAGCAGAAGCTTTTAATTACTGTATTATTATAAATTCTGGACATATGATTTTCCAGTATCAACTGTCGATTATCTCTTAATAAACCCACGTAACATCAAAAATAATAATAGCCTGTGGATATTAACATGCATTAAGGGTATAGAGTGAATTGGCAATCAGTAAAACAGACACAAAAACTGAATGCCTGAATACAAATGTACATTAGTATTATAAAAATAATAGATACCACAGAGCAAAATCAGTGCTAGTAGTTAATCTTAAGGTTCAGGTGACAGATATAAGCCACTAAAGCACTGCTGTCTGCTTGTCATCTTGAGTGACTCACTTAGTCATGTAAACACGGCAAGATAACAATTATGCTCCATCTATATGTATGTGTATATATCTACATACTGCTACTCCACAGGGTTTTGCTGTGTATTTTCTCTATGCAATTTTCAAATTCAATTTCCAGTTCCTCTTTCATCACTGGCCCGTATTTTCCGATCGCCCTTACCTGAGGGCTCCCGGGATGCACACACCTCCGCTCCTGGGCCTCTCCAAACTCCAAGTGCGCAGGGCCCACGTATCCCAGAGGCGCAGGTACTTCGCAGCGTCCCTGGGATCACGTGGGCCATGGGGAGCCAATCAAAGAAGGAAATCTCCCTTCATACACTTGACAGGAAGACCTGTCAAATATATGAATGGAGATCACCCCAAAACATAGTAAAATTTTAAATAAATGAAAAAAAAAATCACATTTTTAAAATGACTTGAAATTACAATAAATTAAATATTTTAAACAAAAATTTAAATTTTTGAAAAAAAATAATTAAAGTTTTTTACAGGGCTAAAAATAAACTTACCTTTTTTTTAAAAGTATTTTTAAATGATAATTCAGTGAAATTTTTTTATTTTTTTCAACTCTTATCCTGGTAAAAGCAGGCCTTACGCCTGCTTTTACCAGGTGTAAGAATTGTAAGGGTTTTCTGCGGGCGGAGGGTCTCCAAAAAGCAGAACTCTCCCCCCGCAGAGGCCCTTCTCCAGGGCAGCCGGAGGATCTGTCAAGAGCATTCTTGACAGATCGGAAATGCCGGTTTTCAGTGCATGCGCTGTGCATGCCTGAAACCGGCATTTCTGATGTCCCTACGGGCGGGTACACAGCTCGTACACACCCGTAGGGATCGGAATATCTGGGCCCATGGTATTTAGCATAATTCTCTCTCTCCCTAACCCTGCTTCGTATCCTACCTATCTCGCCAGTGTTCTCACATCCAGTCATTGAGTTCCCCTGCCCCTTCTTGGTGAGGATGAGGGAGGGTGTAATGAATGTGATGAAGCAGAAACCTCCCATCCTGACCACAAATGAAACCACTCTCTAACCACCAAGAGAATACTGAAATAATATAATATATTATCTGTAAAAGTCTGATCGTTATCTGAGAACCTTAGCATGTCCGAACTTAAAAGGACACATCTGTTTCCAGAACCGTTGCTAAAATAATGAAAGTTGCCTAAAGGACATTTGTACTGCTAAGTATTGTTATTGAGGAGATGTTTAATCTCCATTTTGCTGTGTTTCTTACAGGTTTGTAAGCTTCTATGAGACTGCTATGGCAGATGCAATCATGGGTTACCTGATTGCCTTTTTGGTTCTCCTAGCAACCATCAAACTTTGGCATCTGCTGCGCCTTAACCCCAAGCTCAACATGATTACATCTACCTTAAGAAGGGCATGGGGTGACATCTCAGGATTTCTGACTGTCATTTTAATCATGTTCCTGGCCTATTCTATTGCAGTAAGTAGTTACTATTGGTGGAGCAATACAATGTCGTCCCAAAGTGCCATTAGTTTTTAATTGAAGTTTAATAATCACAGTGCATTTTTCCTGAACTTGTTCCCTAGAAGTATATACCTCATAGAATTTCAGCCCAAGTTTAACTGAAGATTGGGGAGTATGAAGAATTATCGGACTAGTTTTTCTGGTCATTTAGATTATTCCAACTGTTTATTAGTCTTTAAATAAAGTCGTTTTTCATGATATCTGTTTTAAATTTACTTTGCATCCAATTTCATTTATGTCCTCTGGCACTAGTCTCTGGAGTCTCTTGGCTGGCCTCCTACCTTCCATAAACTTCAGCTCATCCAAAACTTTGCTGCCCGTATCCTAACACGCACCAATAGGGAATTCAGGAGAAACTTCTTTACCCAAAGAGTGGCAAGAATGTGGAACTCGCTACCATAGGGAGTAGTTGAGGCGAATAGCGTAAATGCATTTCAGGGGAAGCTAGATAAGCACATGAGGGAGAAAGGAACAGAGGGATATGCTGATAGGGTTAGATGAAGAGGGTTGGGAGCCTGAGAGCAGGCTCATGTGGAGCATTAATGCCAGCATAGACCAGTTGGGCTGAATGGCCTGTTTCTGTGCTGTAGAGTTTATGCTGACCTACATTGACTCCCGGTCCGGCAACCTATATATATGTATATATGTACATATGGTGCGATTATACAATTAAAATTTTTATTTACGTCAATGAGCCTCCAGAGGTGGAACTTCCAGAAGATAAAACTGTGTGAAAACTCTGCCAATCCCTGTGACATAAATTAGGAAAATTATAAGCTATCAATCTAACATTACAATTCGCATTATTCAACCCTGACCATTTCTACAGGTGACATCTCTCTGGTGCCACCAGCATTGGAAACACTGTGTTCCAGAGTATTTGAATCAAGACTACATCTCTACTTACCCTTATAATCTTCATCTTGTCCATAACCATACATTGATCCATCTATTTTTTTAATAGAATTAACTGGTATAATTCACGTGAAACAACAACAACAGCAACTTGCATTTATATAGCGCCTTTAACATAACAAAACATCCCAAGGCGCTTAAAAAGAGCATTATCAATAAAAAGTTGACACTGAGCCACAGAATGAGCTATCAGGACAGATGACCACAAGCTTGGTCAAAGAGGTTTTAAGGAGCGTGTTAAAGGAGGAGAGAAAGATAGAAAAGAGAAGAGGTTTAGTGAGAGAATTCCAGAGCTTAGGGCCAAGGCAGCTGAAAGCACAGCTGCCAATGGTGGAGCGATTAAATTCGGATGCGCAAGAGGCCAGAATTAGAGGAGCGCAGAGATCTCGAAGGCTTGTAGGGATGGAGGAGGTTACAGAGATAGGGAGGGGCGAGACAAGGATAAGGATTTTTAAATTGAGGCATTGCCGGACTGGGAGCCAGTGTAGGTTAGCAAGCACAGGGGTGATGGGTGAACGGGACTTGGCGCGAGTTAAGATATGGGCAGCAGAGTTTTGGATGAGCACAAGTTTATGTAGGGTGGAAGATAGGAAGCCGGCCAGGAGAGCCTTGGAATAGTCAAGTCTAGAGGTAACAAAGGCTTGGACAAGAGTTTCAGCAGCAGATGAGCTGAGGCAGGGGTGGAGTCGGGCATTATTACGGAAGTGGAAGTAGGCAGTCTTGGTGATGGAGTGGATATGTGGTCAGAAGCTCATCTCGAGGTCAAACATAATACCAAGGTTGCAAATGGTCAGGATCAGCTTCAGACAGTTGCCAGGGAGAGGGATGGAAATGGTAGTCAGGGAATGGAGTTTGTGGCGGGGACCGAAGACAATGGCTTCGGTCTTCGCAATATTTAGTTGAAGGAAATTTCTGCTCATCCAATACTGGATGTCGGACAAGCAGTGTGACAAATCAAAGACAGTGGAGGGATCAAGAGAGGCAGTGGTGAGATAGAGCTGAGTGTCATCAGCGTACATGTGGAACCTGATAGTGTGTTTTCAGATGATGTTGCCGAGGGGCAGCATGTAGATAAGAAATAGAAGGGGGCCAAGGATAGATTCATGGGGGACTCCAGAGGTAACGGTGTGGGATTGGGAAGAGAAGCCATTGCAGGTGATTCTCTGGCTACATTAGATAGCACTAGTGGGTATTCTAATCGACAACACGATTACAGCTCTGTGATATCAATGATGCTGAGTTGCAGGGGATTCTCTGGCTATTGTTCAATAGATAAGAATGGAACCAGGCAAGGGCATTTCCACCCAGCTGGACGATGGAGGAAAGGCATTGGAGAAGGACGGTATGGTCAACTGTGTTGAAGGCTGCAGATAGGTCGAGAAGGATGAGGAGGGATAGTTTACCACGGTCACAATCACGTCGAATGTCATTTGTGACTTTGATAAGAGCCATTTCAGTACTGTGGCAGGGGCAGAAACCTGATTGGAGGAAATCAAATATAGAATTGCGGGAAAGATGGGCACGGATTTGGGAGGCAACAACATATTCAAGGACTTTGGAGAGGAAAAGGAGGTTGGAGATGGGGCGGTAGTTTGCAAGGACAGAGGGGTCAAGGGTGGTTTTTTTGAGGAGAGGGGTGATGACGGCAGTTTTGAAGGGGAGGGGACAGTACCTGAGGAGAGGAAACCGTTAACAACATCAGCTAACATGGGGGTCAGGAAAGGAAGTTGGGTGATCAACAGTTTGGTGGGAATAGGGTCGAGGGAGCATGAGGTGGGTCTCATGGGCAAGATGAGCTCGGAGAGAGCACGGTGGGAGATGGGATGGAATCTAGAGAAAGATGTGAGTTCATGGCTAGGGCAGCGGGGAACATTAGGGGAAGTTTAGCCCAGTGTGCTCGGGGAAGGGAGGGTATCAGCAGAAGCAGCTGAACAGATGGTCTCAACCTTTGTGACAAAAAAGTCTATGAGCTCCTCGCACTTGTTATTCAAGGTGAGGGTGGAGGAGGCATGGGAGGGTGGTTTAAGAAGACATTTTGTGATGGAGAAGAGAAGCTGGGGGTTATCTTTGCATTCCAGGATGATCTTTGAATAGTGAGCAGTTTTAGCAAGGGAGAGCAGGGCCCAATGGTGCTTTATGTGGTCCAACCAGATCTGGTGATAGATAGTTAAACCAGTTGTCCGCCATAGATGTTCAAGTCTGCGTCCCTTGGACTTAAGGGAGCGAAGATGATGGCCATACCAGGGGGAACGGCCAGGGTGAGAGTGTGTAATGGTTTTAATGGGGACAGGGGCATCAAAGGTGGAGGAGAGAGTGTGATTTAACAAATTGGCAGCTGCAGAAATGTCATGATGGAGGGCCAAAGGCTAGATAGTTGGGAATTTGAAAGTGCAGTGGTAAGTGACTTGAGGGAGAGTTTTTTCCAGGGGCGGACACAGAAAGAAGTGGGGTTGAGAGGGGGAATGGGGATGGGGATGTGGATGGAGAGCGATACAAGGAAGTGATCAGAGATGGTCTGTGATAGTCACAATGGGAGTAGTGAGGCCACGTGAGATGGCGAGGTCGAGAGGGTGGCCGTGAATATGGGTAGGAGAGTTTATATGGAGGGAGCGATTTATGGAGTAAAGGAGGGCAGTGGACCCAAAGGAGAGAAAGCAAGAAGAATGGAACGCTCTGAAGACAACAATGGTAAAATGTCCATTAATATTATCCACCTGTTTGATTGATTATTTGCATAAATCTAGGATGCAGAATGCTGCATCATAAGTTTGATGCCATTTTTTGTCTTTGTGTTCCATCAACCTGAACCGTTGTATGTTCAGGCTGGCTGCAATTATCCTTTCAATAATGTGAAAGCAGACTTTGCTTTCTAGACCCCTTTGACTTTCAAACATGATAATTTAATATCCAGCACCAGTAATTAGAAAATCATTATTAATGCAAGTGTAACTCTGTTCTACAGACAAATCTAATGTTTGGCTGGAGTATGTCCTCTTATAAAACCATATTTGATGCTGCAGAGACAATGATCAGTCTTCAATTGGGGATCTTCAACTACGAAGAGGTAAGGAAAGCAAAAGCATATTGCAAAAATAACTCTGTTCGGAACAGGAGCTTGATTCTTATCTAATCTATAGCTGGTGCATTTAAATCTCTTTCAGAAGGTTTCACAGTTTAATGCAGGCATTGGAACAAGTCAGATGCCTCATTCATGTTGGTAGGTTACATTTGGCAGGGATGATAATTTGATTTCCTCTGAATCCATGGCCCAGGTACAGGTACATACACATAACAGAGATGTTGCGTGTACAGGTTTGTACACATGCAGCAGCACTCCAGGTTTCAAAGAAAACTAGAGCAGCCAATGTTTTTGTTCCACTTCATGTGGCTGCATACATTTCAAATTACTTATCGGTGTGGGTCTACTGATTTGTGATAGCAAGTAGACCTGTTTCAAATCATGCCATAACATCATGTTACATCACGATAACATTAAGTGATTGGTTTCGGGGGCACTCTTTGAGTAATATTGATGAACTGGAGCAGAGACTGGACTGACCCCACCCAATTCCAATTAACACATAGGGGGAAAAATTCAGTTGGTTGCGCCTCCCGTTAGCGCCTTAAGAGGGCGCTAATGGGGCGCAAAGCATCTAGCGCCCAGGCGCGGCGAAGTTTGAGCCGCTCGCGAAATTAACTGGACATTTTGCGGCGGCGCTAAACACTACCGCCACGATCTCCTGCGCCGGCAGATCGTGACGTCAGTCGAGTGCGCAACGCCCCGGTATCGCCCCGGAGCGGATATTGAGTGGCGCCCCCTGCCTTACCGCCTGACGCTAGCAACGACAGGTTGAGGGGAGCGTTCTGCAGTCATGAAGGGAAAGGGGGAACGCTATTTAAAGGTGACCGCTTCCTGCCTTTTATTGTTGGTGCCATTTTTGAACTACGCATTCTGAGTGAGAGAGAGAGAGACTTCTGGAGAGATTCAACGTTGTGTGAAGGAATTTTGGGTACTGAGCAGCACTTTGCAGGTTCATTTTGATTTGCCATTCCTTGCATCGATTTAGAAGAGACTGTGGGGGCTGCACTCTGAGCTCTTTGCCTCGTACTCTCCATTGTTCTTTCCAGCAGATTTGATGTGCAGGTCTCTCCAGGCCGAGATTCAAGGCTGCAATGAGCAGGATGTGGATGGAAAGCAAGATTAACCATCCCCTTTAAGAACTGGCCCATGCCATTGTGTGTGTGTTCCATTGCTGACTGACATTACACGAGCTTCGCCAGCGCTGTGAGGTAGCGCCTCGCTCCTCAGCCTTTGCGCCTTAAGACAGGTGTGAAGCGCCTGATTTAGCGCTGCAATCACCTCCAGGGTCGATAAAAGTCAAGTTTGCAGTCGGTGGCGATAATTAGCGCCAGGCGCTAATCTTTGCGCCCGGCCGATAATTGCGCCCCAAATGGGACGATACTGAATTTCTCCCCCATAATACCTTAATTTTGTATGTCTAGTTGAACACAAATCCAAATCTTAGACGCCAATGAGCAGTAAACTAACACATTCTGCTATTCCAATCCATGTTTATAAAAATAAAGCACGGGCATGATACCATTTTATTTGTTTTCCCTGTTTGAAGAAAACAACAAAGTACAATTTAAAGAAAAATCTTTTGATTTTATTATTAAAAAAAGTCTAGGGCCTAGAAATCTGTCTCGGGCGGGGACGCAAAACGAGTTATCGGATCGGATCGGTCGCCTGTTATGCGCAGCGCCTGACATTCAGTTCCGTTCCAGTCAATGGAGCTATCAGGCGTTGCGTATAACGGGCGGCCCATCCGATCCGATACCGCCCGCTTCGCACCACCACCCAAGACGAATTTCTAGGCCATTCCTAAAGCGCTTGTGAAAGATGTGGTTATGCTGCATTACCTGTCTGAGCCCAGGAGCTGCATAGTACGATTCGTAGCCAGCAACATCTGTGTAATACTTCAGGCTGCTCCAGCTGTGAATTGTACTGCTGGTGACCAGAGAACTCTGTGCGTGTGAGCTTACATGCATGCGCATTCGTCTGCTCCTTGTAGGACATTTTTGAAAGTTGATTGGGAGCATCCAAACTCTCAAAAAGAGTAAAAAAAAAGTTTTGCTTCAGTTTAAGATGTGTCAGCAAACCTACTGAACACTTTTTAAATCTGGCTCTACGCCACACTGCCTGGCATTTTAAAGTCTGGTTTAACATCATACCTCGTGTAGTGCAGAATCCAAATGATCTGGAATGGCCTTCCCAAGGGGTTGTCATCCCACTCCAATCCAGATTCAGGTTGTGACCTGACCCTAGTTATACGATCACAATTTTATTGCTATGAAGTGAAATTTGCAACACAAAAGTGACAGTATAGTTGCACCTTCCAAATCACACCTTTACAGTGTCAATAATATTCTTCAGATAACTTGTTTGAAAAATCAGTTTAACTATCACCATTTTACACTAGGGTAGTAAGCACCCTTGTATACTAAAGCTATGGCTACACTCACTTCAACACAAAGACCGTTCACATTAGTGTTGGTCCTGGATTCACTTCTACGTCAGAATAGAAAGTTCTATTTAAATAACATAAGAACACAAGAAATAGGAGCAGGAGCAGGCCATTCGGCCCCTCGAGCCTGCTCCGCCATTTAATGAGATCATGGCTGATCCAATTTTGGCCTCAACTCCACTTTCCTGCCCGCTCCCCATAACCCTTGACTCCCCTGTTACTCAAAAATCTGTCTATCTCAGCCTTGAATATATTCAATGACAGCTTCCACAGCTCTCTGGGGTAAAGAATTCCAAAGATTCATGACCCTTTGAGAGAAGAAATTCCTCCTCATCTCCGTCTTAAATGGGCGACCCCTTATTCTGAGACTATGCCCCCTCGTTCTAGATTCCATGACGAGGGTAAACATCCTCTCAGCATCTACCCTGTCTAACCCCCTCAGAATCTTATATGTTTCAATAAGATCACCTCTCATTCTTCTAAACTCCAATGAGTATAGGCCCAACCTGCTCAACCTTTCCTCATAAGACAACCCTTCCATTCCAGAAATCAACCTCGTGAACCTTCTCTGAACTGCCTCCAATGCAAGTATGTCCCTCCTTAAATAAGGGGACCAAAACTGTACGCAGTACTCTAGGTGTGGTCTCACCAGCGCCCTATACAGTTGTAGCAAGACTTCCCTACTTTTATACTCTATCCCCCTCGAAATAAAGGCCAGAATAACCATAAAAGCTGAACTGCGATTTAATTCTTCTTTCGCCACACTAGCTGAGAAATTACTGTTGTCGATATTAGCGGACAAGTGTTTAATGCATTGGTATGACATTCCTCTGTCCGTTATTTTAACAGAGGTGGTCAACTTGTTTATTTTGAACATCTGTGTTGAAGTAGTGAACTGAGGAATGTTATACCATCATATTAAATAATCATCCACTAATATCATCAACATTTATTTCTAGGCTACAGCGATATAAGAATCAACAGGTCATTTTTTATGTTTGGATACAAGGGTAGGTTTTGAGGCCCTGTGTTACCCAAGTGGAGCCTCACACACAATCAGTGTGACATAAGAAAACTACTAGGCACTTGGTCTAAGCGTTAAACAAAGCTTTAATCAACTGTTTTTCAACATGGAGATCTAGTTGTGTCCTTCACTAGTTCCTGTTGAGGAATGTCCTAAGCAAGCTGGGCCCATGCCCGAGTATTTATACTCTCCCTGGACAGCGCCACCAGCAGGCCGCCCAGTATTACTTCATACATGAATGACAAGATTCATGTCACAGTGCTTATCAGATGATCTTTAATTTTGACCATTTTCACAAATAGTTAAGTTTTAACATAAAAGAGTTGAATCTATTTATGAAATAGCCTAGTTTAGATTTGAACATATTTTTCTTCTTTACTTGACCAGGTATTGGACTATAACCCGATTCTGGGTTCATTTCTGATTGGCTCATGCATCATCTTTATGACATTTGTCGTCCTGAACCTCTTCATTTCTGTTATACTCGTGGCATTTAGTGAGGAGCAGAAGAATTACAAGGTTTGCATTATAATTCTTCTGAAGCTTATTTTATTCATCTCTATACTATTCGTCAATTACATGAAGATTTGATAGTATTTTAATATTAAAATACTTTAATAACTTCAATTACTTTTATTTACAGTATGCTTTTTTGAACTAAATCGCTGTGGGCTGTTTGTGCTTGGGTCAGGATTTGTTTTGCCCATTTTCCCTCTCCTTTCCTGAAGGCACTGATTCAGCTCCATGGGCAACAAGAAGGCAGCTCTCCGTACATCACACAAGTGGCCATCCTGCATGTGTGAATGTAGACAGTGGTTGGTCGGCCATTCAGCCATGGAGGGCATCAGGGATGAGTCTGATCTCCAACTTAATTAGGGAGATGCAACATACACCAATCAGCACACCACAACCTGAATTTCAGGGTTTTTTTTAATGTAATTGGATTCACCAGTTTGAATTTGGCTACTGGATACATCTGTATAAATTTAGCTGCTAGCTTCAGCTGTTCAAACTTGGCAAAAATGTTGATTTGGAAAGGATTTGGGATTTATCTACCCATGCGGGAGTAGCACTGAGAACAGACCTTTTCAAACAGTCATGCCAAATTTAAACAGGTGAACTCAGTGGCATAAGAAATATACAAATAAGAATATAAGAACATAAGAAATAGGAGCAGGAGTAGGCCATTCGGCCCCTCGAGCCTGCTCCGCCATTCAATAAGATCTTGGCCTCAACTCCACTTTCCTGCCCGCTCCCCATAACCCTTGATTCCCCTGTTTTTCAAAAAATCTGTCTATCTCCGCCTTGAATATATTCAATGACTCAGCCTCCACAGCTCTCTGGGGTAGAGAATTCCAAAGATTCACGAGGTAATATGGGCTGAAGTTAGAAATAGGAAAGGAGCGGTCACGTTGTTAGGAGTTTTCTACAGGCCCCCAAATAGTAATAGAGATGTGGAGGAAGAAATTGCAAAGCAGATTATGAATAGGTGTGGAGGTCACAGAGTAGTTGTCATGGGTGACTTCAACTTTCCAAATATTGATTGGAACCTTTATAGGTCAAACAGTTCGGATGGGATAGTATTTGCACAGTGTGTGCAGGAGGGTTTCCTGACACAATATGTGGATAGGCCGACAAGAGCTGGGGCCACGTTGGATTTGGTACTGGGTAATGAACCGGGCCAAGTGTTTGATTTGTATGTGGGAGAGCACTTTGGAGATAGTGACCACAATTCGGTAACTTTCACTATTGCAATGGAGAGGGATAGGGCCATACGGCAGGGCAGGGTTTATAATTGGGGGAGGGGTAATTATGATGCGATTAGGCAAGAATTAGGGAGTATAAGATGGGAACAGAAACTATCAGGGAAAGGCACAAACGAAAAGTGGAGCTTTTTCATGGAGCAATTACTGCGTGTCCTTGATAGGTATGTCCCTGTCAGGCAGGGAGGAAATGGCCGAGTGAGAGAACCATGGTTCACAAAAGAGGTTGAATGTCTAGTAAAGAGGAAAAAGGAAGCGTATGTAAGGATGAGAAAACAAGGTTCAGTTGGGTCGATTGAGGTAGCAAGGAATGAGCTAAAAAAGAGCTTAGGAGAGCTAGGAGGGGGCATGAGAAGTCCTTGGCGGGTCGGATCAAGAAAAACCCCAAGGCCTTTTACTCTTATGTGAGAAATAAAAGAATGACCAGGGTGAGGGTAGGCCCGGTCAAGGACAGTAGTGGGAACTTGTGCATGGAGTCAGAGGAGATAGGAGAGGTGATGAATGAATACTTTTTGTCAGTGTTCACCGAGGAGAGGGGCCATGTTCTTGAGGATGAGAGTGTGATAAAGGTGGATAGGCTGGAGGTGGTAGATGTTCTGAGGGAAGATGTTTTAGCAATTTTGAAGAACCTGAGGGTCGATAAGTCCCCTGGGCCAGATGGGATATATCCTAGGATTCTTTGGGAGGCAAGGGAGGAGATTGCAGAGCCTCTGGCTTTGATCTTTGGGTCCTCACTGTCCACGGGAATGGTGCCAGAGGACTGGAGAGTGGCGAATGTTGTTCCTCTCTTCAAGAAAGGAAATAGGAATGACCCTGGTAATTATAGGCCGGTTAGTCTTACTTCGGTGGTTGGTAAGATAATGGAAAAGGTCCTGAGGGATAGGATTTATGACCATTTGGAAAGGGGCAACTTAATCAGGGATAGTCAACACGGATTCGTGAAGGGTAAGTCTTGCCTAACAAATTTGATTGAATTCTTTGAGGAGGTAACTAAGTGTGTAGATGAAGGTAGAGCAGTTGATGTCGTATACATGGATTTTAGTAAGGCGTTTGATAAGGTTCCCCATGGTCGTCTCATGAAGAAAGTAAGGAGTTGTGGGATAGAGGGAAATTTGGCCGATTGGATAAGTAACTGGCTATCTCATAGAATTGAGAGGTCGCACAACACCAGGTTATAGTCCAACAGTTTTATTTGAAATCACAAGCTTTCGGAACTATCGCTCCTTCCTCAGGTGAAGTAAATTGGATACAGAATCGTCAGAGCATATATAGATGGAAAAAAAAGCATGTGTACTTTACAATTGCAGACCAATAAATTAAATCATCCTGACTATCTGCCAAGGTGTGATAAAGTTAATTAAGTCAGCCAGGAAGGTACCACATCAAAAGACATAGCAAGATACAACTGAGACAATGAGGTGAAGTCGCAGGGGTTCTAACGTGTCAAAAGCTGCCGTCTGTATGTAAAACGAAAAGCTTTAAAAAAAAAATTACTTTTTTACTGGGAAAATTTTTACTTTTTTACTGGGAATCACATCTGTGAACAAGCTGACTTAATTAACTTTATCACACCTCGGCAGATAGTCAGGATTCATAGAAGGCAGAGGGTGGTGGTGGATGGAACATTTTCAGACTGGAGACCAGTTACCAGCGGTGTGCCACAGGGGTCGGTGCTGGGTCCTCTGCTGTTTGTGATTTTTATCAATGACTTGGAGGAGGGGACTGAAGGGTGGATCAGTAAATTTGCTGATGACACCAAGATTGGTGGAGCAGTTGATGAGGTGGAGGGCTGTTGTAGGCTGCAAAGAGACATTGATAGGATGCAGAGCTGGGCCGAAAAATGGCAGATGGAATTTAACCCTGATAAGTGCGAGGTGATTCATTTTGGTAGGGCAAATTTGAATAAGGATTACAGGGTCAACAGCAGGGTTCTGAGGAACGTGGAGGAGCAGAGGGATCTGGGGGTTCATATCCACAGATCTCTGAAGGTTGCCACTCAAGTGGATAGAGCAGTAAAGAAGGCCTATGGTGTGTTGGCGTTTATTAACAGAGGGTTTGAGTTTAAGAACCGTGAGGTTATGCTGCAACTGTACAGGACCTTGGTGAGACCACATTTGGAATATTGTGTGCAGTTCTGGTCACCTCACTATAGGAAGGACGTGGAAGCATTGGAAAGAGTGCAAAGGAGATTTACCAGGATGCTGCCTGGTTTGGGGGGGAGGTCTTATGAGGAAAGATTGAGGGAGTTGGGGCTTTTCTCTTTAGAGCGGAGGAGGATGAGAGGCGACTTAATAGAGGTTTATAAGATGATGAGGGGGATAGATAGAGTGGATGTTCAGAGACTATTTCCTCGGGTAGAGGCAGCTGTTACAAGGGGGCATAACTATAAGGTGCATGGGGGGGGATATAGAAGGGATGTCCGAGGTAGATTCTTTACTCAGAGAGTGGTTGGGGTGTGGAATGGACTGCCTGCTGTGATAGTGGAGTCGGACACTTTAGGAACTTTCAAGCGGTTATTGGATAAGCACATGGAGCACACCAGAGTGATAGGGAGTGTGATAGCTTGATCTTGGTCTCGGACAATGCCCGGCACAACATCGAGGGCCGAAGGGCCTGTACTGTGCTGTACTGTTCTATGTTTCTATGTAGAAGAAATTCCTCCTCATCTCCATTTTAAATGGACTGAAGGGATATTTACCAGTCCTAGCCCCTTTAGGGCTACCCTGGATCAGGCGTATTTCTCAGACGTTTACTTTCAACTAAAGTTTGAGGTAGCCGAATCCTAAAGATGCTTAATTGGGTCTAAAGGTCCGGACTATTTCTCCCTAAAGGAAAGGAACAACCTGAAAATGTCACCGTCCTCCAGATAGCACTTTTAATAAGTTTAGCTAGACTGTAACATTCCGGATATTATGGGGTCCGGAAAACTCCCCCAGAATTCTGCAACTCCTCAACAAAGAGTGTACAGAGATTGAGTTTGCGAGTTTTTGATACAGAAGTCTTATGTGAGACAATTCTAAAAATATATAGATTTATTAAAGAACCGACATGTAATTTACAGTTGGTGAGTCAATCGCAACATTAACAGTTCCAGAAAGAGAAAGCTTACAATCTTATTATCAGAGAACCTTACTCTCAAATCTTAACTTCGCTACAGTTTTACAGTTCTTAAAGTTCTATTCAGGATATCCACCAAAATCAAATACCTTTGATCCCCAAGGTACAAAGAGTTGGAGACTTACAGAGCCACCTCTGAAGCCAAAAATCGCTTTGCCCGATTAAAGCGAATCAACTATCCCATTTGAGAGTTCAATATTTATACCCTTTTCCAGTGGTATTTCCTTTAAGGTTTTCTGCTGATGTAAGCTAATTATCTCTAGTCATTTTTCTGCTGACCCCTGCAATTCTTACAGTCACCTCAGCTGGTAGCATTACAGAATCATGTCTCCTCTCTAGGTGTTCTAAGTGTACCATAAAAAACGGTGTGACGGCAGGTGTGTTTTTTACTTGATGTCATTTTTACGAAGGCAGATGTTTCTTACTTTTATGTGCTTCTTTACAAAGTGTAAATTAGAACACCTTATCCAGGGTGAACCATTGTTTCATTCCGAAAGGTTCAGCCTGCCAGAGCCTTTAACCTTCTGTTTCAATAAGGTTATTGATTCAATGTCAACAACTATCTTATCTCAATAGCCAGAATGCTTTCACAGCTTTTTCATAGTTAGGTTTCTAGATTTCCAAATCCAGTTTGTCATGTTTTAATAAGGCCAGAATTCTTTCATGAGACAGTGTATTTTTCTGAATAGGTTATATGGCTTATTCCTTCACAGGGCGACCGCTTATTCTGAAACTATGGCTCCTAGTTCTAGATTCCCCCACAAGGGGAAACATCCTCCCTGCATCTACCCTGTCAAGTACCCTCAGAATCTTATATGTTTCAATAAGATCACCTCTCATTCTTCTAAACTCCAATGAGTATAGGCTCAACCTTTCCTCATAAGACAACCGCTTCAACTCAGGAATCAACCTAGTGAACCTTCTCTGAACTGTCTCCAATGCAAGTATATCCTTCCTTAAATAAGGAGACCAAAACTGTACGCAGTACTCCAGGTGTGGTCTCACCAAGGCCCTGTACAGTTGTAGCAAGACTTCCCTACTTTTATACTCCATCCCCCTTGAAATAAAGGTATGAAATTGACAGGCAAGAAAAGACCAGCTGGTCCATCAAGCCCCTGTTCCACACCTCATTCTGGCTGGAGTTTTATGACTAAACACTTGGACCAAGTGTTGTCTATAAAGACACTTTTACTCTATATGATGCGATCTCTGCCCCAGTCAAGAACCAGTCCAGCTCCCTCTTTTAGGCATGCAGAGAGTCAGAACCCAACACACCAGCCTGCAACGTATTCCAGAGGCTCACCACTGTCTGGGGGAATAAAGAAAGTATAACTGAAGATAAATGCAGAGTGCATAGTGAGAGTAGACTGCAGGAACGGGGTGGGGGGGGGCGGTTGGTATCACAGGTGCTTTATGGGTGGGTTAGCTAGGGCTCATTGGCCATATTAAGCAGGAAAAAAAACAACTGTTTTTGTGTGAAGTGCTATCGGGTCTGTGTGGCTGGATTGTATGAATGCTTTACAAGATAAGGGTTCAATGTGCAATTTGGTTCAGTACATTGAACAGATGGTTACCCTGTGACATTTCACTGTGCATTATATTTACGTGTTGTACCAAGAGAAGTGGTTATTTTTGGCAAAAGGGGAAGGAAAGAGGAGGAAAAAAGAACAATCTTGGGATTTCTTCCCTTCCTTCTTTGTATGAGATTGGTGGCAGCAACACGTGGCACGTGTCATTAAAGAGCAGCAGTATATGAAGTATCGTCAGAGTTGCTGGGGACATGCCATGGCTGATTTCTTGTGTCATCCTGCTTTTTGTGTCGTTTTTTACTCCCTCTTTAGTCTGCATTCCCAACTTCTGCTCCTCTTTCCTGACTTGGCAGAGCTGCATTGTCTGCATCGGTTTGTCTCATCAAAAGCATCAGTGGCCTGTTAAATGCTGGTCTGCAAGCATTCTCCTTGCTGCTGACTTCAGACAGCAGTGGCAACTGCACAACTTATATATATTGCGTGGCAGCTTCATTCTTACCATTCAGTAGCACGCCAGAAACTAGGTTCGGATACAGCAAAGATTCTGTAGTGGTTTTGAACTTTTAAATCAAACTTTCTGTTCAGTTTGATGATTGTAAATGGACAAAGTATTTAGAGCTTAAACAAGGCAGGTTCGCTCCCTTTGACAACAACAACACTGACTCTCAGAAAGGTTCACAGCCGAGTTAGAAAGCGCTAAATATTTGATTTTGTAATATTGCGAAAATCCAGCCTGAATGAGATAAAACTCTCTTTAAAATAAAAAAAGTGAAGTTGATTTTTTTTTTAAAGTATTTTTATGAAAATGTTTGAATATAGTAAGGAACATTTATTGTTTTCCTTTCAGGCTTCTGAAGAAGAAGAAATAGTTCAGCTAATGCTGACAAAATTGTCCAGCTTCTTGGGGATCAAATACAAGAAGGATTCCTGTCAGTCAGGAGCTTAACTGAAGCAAACACCTTGGATTGCTACCTAGCAGCTAACATTCTGCAATGTGTAATTTCATGATACTGAATAATTTAGTAGACTGAGTTTAAGAATGGCTATAAAAATAAATGTAACGTGACATGTTACCAGTTAATATTCAAAGTAAATTGGCTCCTCTGCATGTCTGTTGTGTTGTATTGTATCAATGTGCCTAAATAAAGTATAATGAAAAGCATTCATTCACTTCACTTAGTGTAGGTTTTCTTATTCCTACTTTCTATGTGCCGTGATATTTATTGTTGCACATTAACAGCATTCACTGTGAGGAACGAGGTGACAGATTAGATTAGAACATTATCCTTTCTCCTGCGGTGTTCAAATCCACTCCAGAATCTTCACTACTCCTAAACTAGTTCTTTGCAGCCCCACATCTAGAACACAAAACTGTCCATAACTTGTCTCAAACTTACAATCTCACTGAGTCCATAATGGTGGTGGTGTGAGAAATAGGAAGAACTTAAGAATTTACATTTATATAGCGCTTTTCACAATCTCAGAACGTCTTCAAGCACTTTGCAGCCAATTAAGTACTTTTAGAGTTTAGTTACTGTTGTAATGTAGAGAAACGTGGCAGTGAATCTGCAAACAGCAAGATCCCACAAACAGCACTGAGATAATGATCAGATAATCAGTTTTTAGGTGTTGGTTGAGGGATAAATATTGTCCAGGACACCGGGAAAACTGCCGTGCTCTTCTTTGATTAATGCCATGGGCTCTTTTACGTCTACCTGAGAGGGAACACAAGACTTCGGTTTAACCTCTCAGCCAAAAGACAGCACCTCCGACAGTGCAGCACTCCCTCAGTACTGTACAGAAGTGTCAGCCTACATTATGTGCTCATGTGTCTGGAGTGAACACAGGACCTTCTGACATCTTAAATGGAAATGGAAGGATTATGCTGGTGTTGAGGTTGGGGTACAGTAGAGGGAGCTTCAATCTGCATTTAGATATGAGTTCAAATCCCACGATGGCAGCTGGGGAATTTAAATTCATTTAATTAAATAAATCTGGAATAAAAAGCTGGTATCATTAATGGTGACCATTGTTGTAAAAAAAAACATCTAGTTCACTAATGTCCTTTAGGGAAGGAAATCTGTTGTCCTTACCTGGTCTGGCCTATATGTGACTCCAGACCCACAGCAATGTGGTTGACTCTTAACTGCCCTCTGAAATGGCCTAACAAGCCACTCAGTTGTATAAGGCGGTTCTTCACCACCACCTTCAAGGGCAATTAGGGATGGGCAATAAATGCTGGCCTTGCTGGCGACACCCACATCCCGTGAATTTAAAAAAAGCGTTCAGTTCCCCACTATTGATGTGAACATGAATTTACAGGGTGCCAGTTTAAATTTGAAAACACCTAAAAAAAAATTCTACTTTCTACTTGAGGCAAAAATTCTGTGGACCATGCACCTGAAATGAAATGTGAACTGCTTTGAAATGTGTGATTTGAGAGACTGCAATTTTGTCGCTGGGTTGTTAGTTATGGAAACAAATCAGACATTCTTTCCTTTTACGCTTAAAAAAAAAACCTGTCTTGGCTAGACCTCCCCATCTCCTGTCATGCTATTTATGGTGTTCTTCCCAAGAAAGACACTTTTCATTGTACCACTGTGATGCTTTAGCCTTTTCTGCGACTTCATGCAAAACAAAAGTTTTTTCCTCTGTTGTTAATCATGTGCGTAGAGGTTACTGCTCCATACCCAAGCACTCCTATTGCCAGTCACCTTCCAGCCCTACTCGACTCCCTCTTCAGCAACTATCAGATCCAACCACTGTTGCTCCTACTCCCCATCTCCCTCATTTACAGCAACATGTCCCTCTCGGGTCCCCACCACACCTGATGCTAATTCCCAGCTGACTTACCTCTGTCCATCAGCCCTTTTTCAAATCCTTTGTGGTTGAGCCCATCCCTCTGATCCACCTTGGGTATGCTTTTTTACCCATTGCTGGGTGTCTCAGCAACCCCAACTGCCTCATCCCTCTGAGCTGGCAAATATTTTGCCCAGTTCATTCCCCAGGGGTTAATCTCTCTAATCTCCCCTTTCCTTTTCCACTACCCCCTTGGCAAACTGCCCCGCCCTATCACCCTCCCAAGCCTCAATGTGCTTTTCCTCCCTTTTCCCCTTAGCCTTTGCACCAAGTGATTCTTCATCCCCAATGATTTAAATCTTCAACTAAATTCATTGGCCCTTCTCCTCTGATTTCTCTATTCTCAATCAACCTTACTGTGTACATTCTCATCCCACCCACAGCTATGACCACTCAGTCAACCTCTGAGGTTTTTTTAAAATTATTGACAAGGCTACTTCAGATTACTTTCTCACCTGCATCACCAACTCCATCTCTCTGCCCACCTCCAACCATACCACCCTAAACCTCTGCTCCTGGGAAAGACTTCCATTTCCTCCAAAATTCTCACTAACACACTTATCTAACTCCGAACTTTGGCTCTCCTTTTGTCTGTTTACCAGCTCAACTGCTCTCTTGGTTCTGCCTTTGATGTTTGCCCCCCTTCCCCCCAAGTGGAGGGAGTGAATGTTTAAGGTGGTGGATGGGGTGCCAATCAAACGGGCTGCTTTGTCCTGGATGGTGTTGAGCTTCTTGAGTGTTGTTGGAGCTGCACTCATCCAGGCAAGTGGAGAGTATTCCATCACACTCCTTACTTGTGCCTTGTAGATGGTGGAAAGGCTTTGGGGAGTCAGAAGATGAGACACTCGCCACAGAATACCTAACCTCTGACTATATATGCTGTGCCTATATGCATCTCTTCACTTCACCTGACGAAGGAGCAGCGCTCCGAAAGCTTGTGATTTCAAATAAAGCTGTTGGACTATAACCTGGTGTTGTGCAACATTTAGTTAGGTTGCACCACTGTACCCATCTGGCAGCCATATGCTGAACACACTTGCCCCCCCACCCCTGCCAGCACAAAGCAGTCCTCCAATCAACAAACACAGACACCCATTGCTCAGATTTAAGTCTTGTCCTACCATTCATCAGAACTAAGGCCAGTTGGCGGGCTGCAGGCAAAAATGGGTAAGACTGGAAAGTGGTGCAAAGAAATAATTTTATCTGTGCATCAAAACTTACAGTAACTTATTATTGTGACATGTCTAAAACACCCATGTGCATAACCTTGTGCAACTAATAATCTTTCATCTTCCTTTTCCTATAACTCTTACGACAGGCAACTTCTGTGACTTCAGCAGAGGTAGAGCAGGCTGCTCACTTCCCTGCTCTGACTGCTCAGATGCCCTTGGCCGACATCCTCTGGGTTTTGGAGCCTGTGAGGGCCCCGCCAAAGAATGCGCCACCTGCATAGGTGCAGGGGCAGACTCAACCATCAGGACAGGAGGCAGCAGGCGGGGCAGTGACTGAGTGGGGGGTGGGGGGAGCAGGGGCAATGGGTGAGAAGTGCTTTGAGCAGAGTCCCCGTTTCTACGTCCCCTTTCGCCATCATCCCTCTCATGGCCCACCCGCACTTCCCTGCTAGCAATGAGCTGGAGAGCACTTTGCTACACATCAGTGAGGGTTTTTTTTATTTGTTCATGGGATGTGGGCGTCGCTGGCAAGGCCAGCATTATTGCCCATCCCTAGTTGCCCTTGAGAAGGTGGTGGTGAGCCGCCTTCTTGGACCGCTGCAGTCCATGTGGTGAAGGTTCTCCCAGAGTGCTGTTAGGGAGGGAGTTTCAGGATTTTGACCCAGCGACAATGAAGGAACAGCAATATACTTCCAAGTCAGATGGTGTGTGACTTGGAGGGGAACTTGCAGGTGGTGGTGTTCCCATGCACCTGCTGCCCTTGTCCTTCTAGGTGGAAGAGGTTGCGGGTTTGGGAGTTGCTGCCGGAGAAACCTTGGCGAGTTGCTGCAGTGCATTTTGTAGATGGTACACACTGCAGCCACGGTACGCCGGTGGTGGAGGGAATTAATGTTTAAGGTGCTGAATGGGGTGCCAATCAAGCGGGCTGCTTTGTCCTGGATGATGTCGAGCTTCTTGAGTGTTGTTGGAGCTGCACTCATCCAGGCAAGTGGAGAGTATTCCATCACACTCCTGACTTGTACCTTGTAGATGGTGGAAGGGCTTTGGGGAGTCAGGAGGTGAGACACTCGTCGCAGAATACCCAGCCTCTGACCTGCTCTTGTTGCCACAGTATTTATGTGGCTGGTCCAGTTAAGTTTCTGGTCAATGGTGACCCCCAGGGTGATGAATGGCCAAGGCTGGTTTTTGATCCATCCTAGTTGAGGTGGCATTCAGAGTGTGCAAGCTGTTGCTGAGGGCAAGCATGCACTCATTTGACGGCCACGTTTGATGCTCCATGCAAGTGGCCACCCTTTCCATGGACGAACACTTCATAGCCATGGCCTGTGACATCATGCCAGTCATGCTTGAGATGAACTTCTCCATTCTCTCTGCAAGTGTGTATATCGCGGCTGGAAATCCTGCTAGAGCCTCACACATTTTTTGCTGCTCCTCCAGAATCAACCTCTTTGGCGACGGCCCCCGAGGTTTAGCATCTGCGTCCAGACGAGCAGAGCTTGGAGCATCCTGTGTCCTCCGACAAGGACTCTCCATTGCTGTCCCTTTCTCCACCATCTGCTCTTGCTCACGTGATCTGTGAGATACCAGGTGACAACACAACTATCTGTCTCGATGGTCTCACCAACATGTGTGTATCTGCGCTGGTACATGGTGGGCATGCGTCCTGTGACGGTGCACTCTCAGAGTTAGCGACCTCCTCTGAGGAGTCTTCTTCCTCCTCCGGCTCCACAGCTTGTTGGATACTTGATGGGTCTGTGGGAGAGTAAAGACATGAATTAGAACTGTCATGGTAAGACATTATGCACATGATCATATTCCACTGGCTGCTGACATCAAGTCAACATGAGTGACTGTTGTATGCCATGTGGCTGTGTGATATTTAATTCTGTCACCAGGTAGCTGGGAGCTCCATCTCCCACTGCCATGCACGCCGACACTCCACTTATTCTAAGTGCCTCCTCCTCTGCAGCTGTGAGTGTTGCTATGACTGGAGGGCCACCTCATGTTCTCTGCCTGGTGTTCTGTGCTCTCTTCTGCAAGGAGGGAAACAAGAGACCTTTGAGTGAAAGTCATGGAATGAATGGAACGGATGGATGGGCAACATCTGTTGAGGGTGACTCTGAGGGAGAGGCATGACACTGCATTAAGATGTGGGTGGGTGTCAGTGGTGGATGGTCAGATGGGGATGTGAGGAAGTGGATAGACAGAGAGGGATGGGTGCATCTGCGTCGGTGTGAGGAATGATGTGCAGGAGTAGGCTTGGGAAGGCAGAATGAGTGGGTTGGGGTGACACGCACATCAGGATGTAGTTGAATGTGGGATTGTACTCACCTTTCCTGCCCTCATGAAATCATTTAATCACTTCCTGCATCGTATCCAGGCATGTGCCACCACACTCGTGCTGCTCACCTCCTCCGCTATCTCCAGCCATGCCTTCTTCGTAATTGTGGCTGGCTTCTTCCTCCCGTCAGAAGGGAATAAAACCTCCCTGCGGGCCCTTGCACCTCGCAGCATGAGGTCCAGGGAGGCATCACTAAAGCGAGGAGCAGCTTTGGAATGTTGCAAATCTATTTTTATCCTCAACCAATCTTTCTCCCACCTCCACAAACCTTCAACTGTCATCTGTACAGTGTTCCTTTAAATACCTCAGCTGAAATAGACTCATGCGTGACATCATCACGCCCACTCACATTAATTGGTCGGGAAACCCGGAAGTAAAATGCAAATGCAGTGGCTTCGTTACAAAGTCACTAACAAACGCGCTGCTGAAACCTCCGGGTTCCCCACGCGCTCCGGGGCTCCCCTGCTGCCAGCGCATCGGGCAGTGAAAATTCCGGCCGAAGAGTCCATTCGCTTTCCAATTGGTTTGGGAAGGCAGAGCACCGTGAGGATAGACCTGTTGAGCGACCAACAGCGCAAGTATGGAGGTGGGGCGGTTGGAGGCAGGAGGCCATGTGATGACACCTCCAGGAATATGTCTAACTGGAGATGGCAACCTTACTTCCACACCCAGCAATTCCCCAGTACAATTCCCAGCCTTAAATGTGAGACAGACAATTTGTGCACAGCAAAGTCCCATAAACAGCAATTTTATAATCAGTTGGTTGAGGGATAAATATCTGCCAGGACCCGGGGTAAACTCCCCTGCTCTTCTTCAAATAGAAGATAAATCTCTTTAACATCTCATCCGAAAGACGGCACTGCACTTCCTCAATACTGCATTGAAGTGTCAGCCTGGATTATATGCTGAAATCTCTGCAGTGGGGTTTGAAACCACCACCTTCTAACTCAAGAGGTGAGAGTGCTACCCACTGAATTTTTAATTGACACAACACCCAGTCCCAGTGCAGTGCAATAGCCTCCCGCTGACTGAGTCCCAGTGCAAGGTGACAACCGTCCTCAAGCTATCGTGTGCCAGTGCAACAAGTCCAAACGTGTTGGCTCTTCTCCTTATATCAGGCAGTTGCCGATTGGAAGTTAAGCATAAAGGGGCACAACCAATAAAAACTGTAACTTAACAAAAAATTAAAAGGAAACTTAACAAATTAAATTAAAATACTATTCCTTGGGCTGATGATGCACTCCAGTCCCTCCAGTGCCCACCGGTCGCGGAAGGCCTCGAGCGTGCCGGTGGACACCGCGTGCTCCATCTCCAGAGACACCCGGGCACGAACGTAGCCACGGAAGAGAGGCAGGCAGTCGGGCCAAATGACCCCCTCGACCGCCCGCTGCCTGGACCAGTTGATGTCCACCTTTGCCAGGCCCAGGAGCAGTCCCACGAGGAGGTCCTCCGACTTGTCCACTCCTCCCCAACACCGGGTGACCAAAGATCAGGAGCGTGGGACAGAAGTGCAACCAAAAATTTAGGAGCAGCCCCTTCAAGTAATGCCAAATGTGCTGATGCCAGCGCCAGTGAATGGGCAGCCTCCCCATTGCAACAAGTCCTCTCCCCATTGCAACAAGTACCCACCATTGCACAAGTACCCCCATTGCAACAAGTCCACCTATTGCAACAAGTCAACCTATTGCAACAAGTACCCACCATTGCACAAGTACCCCCCATTGCAACAAGTCCGCCTATTGCAACAAGTACCCACCATTGCAACAAGTACCCCCTGTGGTAACACAATACAGCTTCCTGTGACTCGAACTTTATTGCATCACTTCCTGTGATTAGTCCAGGATAAATACTGGACTGATCACTTGGATCCTGGAGAGGCAGAGAGGAAGACCTCTTTTGTATGTAGCACCTTTTTAGTTGATTAAAGCTTACTTTAAGTTCACCACGCGTAAGGCTCATTCTTACGACAATTTAATCAACTTTGGAAAACTTCGCACTCAAACTTTTTGGACGAACTCGGAACTAAGGATCCAGGGAATCACCCATCATGGAAAACATCCTTAAACCATCGCGTCTTGACTTGGACCCAAACACCCCAGCAGCCGGTAAGGTGTGGAAACACTGGTATCACACGCTTGACAATTTTCTTGAATATTGCAAGGCTGATGATGACTCAAAGTTGCGGATACTCATCAACTGTGTCACCCCGAATGTATTTCAGTATGTGGAGGAATGGGGCAGTTACGAGGAGGCAATTCGGACGCTTAAGAGACTATATACTAAGACACCGAATGAGGTCTATGCCAGACATCTACTAGCTACAGCCCAACAAGGGCCGGAGAAATCCATTGATAAATTCCTCCAAGAGCTTCGCAGACTTAGTATGGACTGTAACTTTCAGGTGGCCTCAGCTGAGCTGTACCGTGAAGAAATGATCCGTGATGCTTTCATCTGCGGGCTTGCCTCCCCATTTATACGCCAGCGTCTACTGGAAAGTAAGACACTTGAGCTTCAGAGAGCTTATGACATGGCTTGCTCTCT
The DNA here is from genome assembly GCA_030390025.1 of Squalus acanthias. Taxonomy (NCBI): domain Eukaryota; kingdom Metazoa; phylum Chordata; class Chondrichthyes; order Squaliformes; family Squalidae; genus Squalus; species Squalus acanthias. Next base: position 5,522,265 of record CM059430.1, read on the forward strand.
AGATCTGGCAAAAAGAAATGCAGACCTTTATACAGTGCCCAGACCTCGGTCTACTGCCTTAACTATAGTCAGGCAATTTAAGAGGCCACAGGTGAACTCTATTAGGGAGGACTTTAACCCTGACGATCAATCTGATGACTTCACTGATGAAGAGGATGATGACCCCACTGTGGCAGCCTCTTGGCAATCTAAGAAATGCTTCTTTTGTGGTGATGAGTTTCACCCTCGGAAATTCTGCCCTGCTCGCAATGCGTTTTGCAGTCATTGCAACAAAAAGGGTCATTTTGCAAAGGTTTGCCTATCAAGAGCCTCTACGAGGGCTTATCAAGCTAAGTCCTACTGAACTGCCCCGGTAAGGGCCTATCAAGATGTTCCGGCTAAAATCTATCGTGCTTCCTCTCGGGTTTCCTCTCGAAGAAACACACCTAGAGTTTCAGCCACTCTTTGTGCAACGACACCAATTACAGCTGCTTGTCCTCAGAACCTATTCCATGCAGCTACAAAAGCATCAATTAATGGACATACTTTAGATGCCTTAATTGACTCAGGTAGCACTGATAGTTTCATTAGGGAACAGATTGTTGCAGAGTTAAAGCTACATGTTTTCCCATCGGACCAGGCAATTGCGATGGCTCAGTCATCACTTAATACCAGAATTTCTGGCTTTTGTATGGTGGAAATAACACTTAATGGTCACAGGTATCCCTCCACCCGGCTTTCGGTGCTCAAGGACTTATGTAGTGATCTTATCTTAGGGCTGGATTTTCAAAAGCAGCATAAGAAGCTCACCATTGAGTTCGGCGGATCCAAACCTGAACTCACTATTTCTAATATACGACCTCGATTACCATTCTGTGCATTGTCAGCAGCTTCACTGGATGAACCCTCACTGTTTACCAGTATCCCTCCTCGATGCAAAGTCAGGAAGACCAGTCTTTTATTGCGGCTGAGATTTCTCGGCTTTTAGCAGAGGATATCATCGAGCCTTGTTCGTCGCCATGGCGCGCCCAGGTCGTTATTGTTAAGAACCCTCTACAACCTCACAAGAAACGGCTGTGCATTGACTATTCACAGACCATCAATCAATATACGGACTTGGACGCATACCCATTGCCGCGCATCGATGATATGGTTAATAAACTGGCTGAGTACACGGTGTTCTCAACATATGATCTGAAAAGTGCCTATCATCAGGTACCCTTGAAGGTCTCAGACAAGCAGTATACGGCCTTTGAAGCCAATGGACGGCTGTATCAATTTCGTCGCCTCCCCTTTGGGGTCACTAATGGAGTGGCTGTCTTCCAGCGAGCAATGGATGACCTGGTCAAACAGGAAGACTTGAAGGATACGTTTCCTTATCTGGACAATATTACTGTCGCAGGTCGCAATCAGCGGGAACATGACGCCAATCTCCAACGATTTTGGGATGCACTCCAGCACCGTAATTTGACATTAAATGCGGCTAAATCCATTGAGTCACAACCAACCATCAACATCCTTGGCTATTGTGTGGGCAATGGCATCATTAAACCTGACCCTGAAAGGCTTCGCCCACTCCAAGAACTCCCGCCACCTAAGAATCCGGCCTCCTTGCGCCGGGCCCTCAGCCTGTTTGCATACTATGCTAAATGGATTCCTAACTTCTCGGACCGAATCCAACCTCTACTGAAGGCCAGCACATTCCCACTAGACACAGCGGCGGTTGCAGCCTTTAACCTCCTGAAAAAACAGTTGGAGAAAGCGGCTCTTCACTCCATCGATGAGAGTCTTCCTTTTGTTGTTGAGTGATGCCTCGGAGGTGGCGATCTCGGCCACTCTGAATCAGGAAGGTTGTCCAGTGGCATTTTTGTCCAGGACTTTTCAAGGGGCTGAGCTACATTATCCTCCAGTCGAGAAAGAAGCTACAGCCATCATAGTGGCAATACAGAAGTGGAGTCATCTCCTAGCTCGCCAGCACTTTACCTTAATCACGGACCAGCGATCGGTCGCCTTCATGCTCGATAATCGAAAACGGACCAAAATTAAAAATAATAAAATCCAGCTTTGGCGGCTGGAATTGGCCTCTTTTGGTTACACCATCCACTATCGACCTGGCAAGGAGAATGTGGCTCCGGATACCCTCACACGAGCATTCTGCTCCACCATGGCACCCTCTACGCTCGTAGACATCCATGATGGATTGTGTCATCCGGGTGTTACTCGCATGCTACACTTCGTGCGGTCCCGAAATCTCCCATTCTCTACCGGGGATGTAAAGAAGATGTGCTCAGACTGCAGAGTCTGTGCGGAATTGAAACCTCAGTTTTTCCGCCCCTCAGGTGGTATACTCATACATGCGACCCAGCCAATGCAACGGCTTAGCATCGATTTTAAGGGGCCGTTGCCCTCTTCAACTCGCAACACTTATCTATTGACCATGGTCGATGAGTATTCCCGTTTTCCGTTTGCCTTTCCCTGCCCCAATATGCTGACGACCACGGTTATCAGCTGCCTTGAGCAGGTATTTGCTTTCTGTGGCATGGCATCCTATGTTCATTCGGATCGGGGCCCTTCTTTTATGTCAGGAGAACTCCAGGCCTATCTCTCGGAACGGGGTATTGCTGCCAGCAAAACGACGCCTTATCATCCGGTCGGGAATGGGCAAGTCGAGCGTTCTAACGCTATCATCTGGAATGCGGTACGTCTGGCTTTGAGATCTCGGGGCCTACCCAACCAGCAATGGGAAGCAGTACTTCCAGACGCATTACACTCCACACGGTCCCTCCTTTCGACCGCCACAAATACGACGCCTCATGAACGGTTCTTCCGATTTCAGCGTCGCTCATCCTATGGGATATCTCTCCCGTCGTGGCTGACTGCACCGGGACCAGTGCTACTCCGAAGATATGTCCGGGCGTCTAAGAATGACCCCCTGGTAGATGAGGTTGAGCTCACTGACGTCAACCCTACCTACGCCTATATTCGGTATCCTGACGGTCGGGAATCTACCGTGTCATTGCGGGATCTGGCTCCCTGCCCGCCGAAACATAGAGGGACACCAGGGGATGATATTGTACCAGGCACATCTCTGGGCTCGCCAGGTGCCTCTCATCACGATCTGGATCTGACGCCGGCTGGTACCTCACTCCAGCGTGCCGACCTGGGGCAGACTGACTATGAGCCCGTCGGGGCTCGCACGCGCAGCCACGATCCACCCCGTACCGTACGCTCGGAAACGGATCTGCCACAGCCCTGCCCGACGCCCGTTCGGGCACCAGTACACAGTCGGGATCGTCCTGACCCCTCACAGAGCGGGCTGGATCACTCGGACTCTGGTCCACGGCCCGCGGCGGATAAACGGGCTAGGGGCCCTCTACCGCTACGAGAACCCAAACGGGTGCGGTCTCCCTCGTCCAGCGGCTACGAAATGGAGGGAGCATCCTGGCCTCCTAATCTTTTGGGGGGGGGGGGGGAGAATGTGGTAACACAATACAGCTTCCTGTGACTCGAACTTTATTGCATCACTTCCTGTGATTAGTCCAGGATAAATACTGGACTGATCAGTTGGATCCTGGAGAGGCATAGAGTAAGACCTCTTTTGTATGTAGCACCTTTTTAGTTGATTAAAGCTTACTTTAAGTTCACCACGCGTAAGGCTCATTCTTACGACACCCCCCATTGCAACAAGTCTGCCTATTGCAACAAGTCAACCTATTGCAACAAGTACCCACCATTGCACAAGTACCCCCCATTGCAACAAGTCCGCCTATTGCAACAAGTCCCCATCATTGCAACAAGTCCCCTCCATTGCAACAAGTCCCCCCCATTGCACAAGTACCCCCCATTGCAACAAGTACCCCCCATTGCACAAGTACCCCCCATTGCAACAAGTACCCCCATTGTAGCAAGTCCCCCCCATTGCAACAAGGCCCCCTATTGCAACAAGTACCCCCATTGCAACAAGTACCCCCCATTGTAGCAAGTCCCCCCATTGCAACAAGTCCCCCCATTGCAACAAGTACTCCCCATTGCACAAGTACCCCCCATTGTAGCAAGTCCCCCTATTGCAACAAGTCCCCCCATTGCAACAAGTATCCACCATTGTAGCAAGTCCCCCTATTGCAACAAGTCCCCCTATTGCAACAAGTATCCACCATTGTAGCAAGTCCCCCCATTGTAGCAAGTCCCCCCCATTGCAACAAGTATCCACCATTGCAACAAGTTGTCCTCTATTGCGACAAGTCTCCTCCCCCATTGCAATAAGTCCCTCCCCCCCAACACCATTGGAACAAGACCCACCCAATTGCGCTGCCACATTCCCCAGCGCAGGGTCCCAGCCTCCTCCCGCAGACTGGCAGCTCCGCCCCCCGCCGGCTCCCGGGCACTTCCTCTCGCGCCGCCCCATCCGCTCGCGCTCACTTGCGGGCTTTTGCAAAGATGGCGCTGAGGTGCGTGTCGAACTTGCGAGCGGTGGCTTCCCTCTGCCTGCACTCCACAGCCACCTGGCAGCTGCGGAGCCTGAGCACCGCCAGAGCGGCCCTCTCCGGTGCGTTAAAAAGAATAATCTGGGGAGGGGGCGGGAGGTGGAGAGAGGGGGGGGTAAGAGGGCAACAGCAAGTCAAAGCAGAGCAGCGGCTCCGACAGCAAAGTCAGCCCCGGGTCATGAATGCAACTTAGCAATTTTAGCAGAAAATGCAGCAAACATATCATCTCTAATTTGCAAAAAGCTGGGCCTAGTTTGGAACGTGTATTTCCCCTCCGATGGTTTAATTTTTTTTTAATATATAATGTGCAAATTGTTGCAACGCTTTTCCTAATTAGGACTGGCGGGCGCCCAGAAGGATTCAGGTGAGTTGCCAACTCCTGGGTCAGACCACTCACTGTTGGCCAGGCTCATGCTGTTTGCTGCTGTATTTGCAATTTTAAAAAAAAGTAACGTGTTATAATATTGCTTCTCTCATAAACTTTGCACTCCGTTTTCCGTCACCGAGGGAAGAGTTTGTTGAAATGCATTTAAAAAAAAAACCAAATGTCATCGACTTCAATATGTTTTAAGGCAGTTTGCTGGCTGGTTGCGTTATCCTCTGTTGGGAATGCCAGGCACTGTGTCCTTCCAATTGCCCTCTGATTCGAGTGTCCCCTTCAGTCTGGATCCCTCCACAACTGCTATTTTATCTTGTACATTTCGTGATTGGTGTGAAAATGAAAGTTTCATATCTAAAGCACTGGAATATTTAGCAAAAGTTTTGAGATGGGTCTGTCAAATTATGGGGAAACTTCACCAACAGAAAATACTTTTTTAAAAAAAACTGAAGTTCCTCTAACCTCTAATTGATCTACCTAATGAGTCTCTAATTGACCCAGGAAGGATTCAGCAAATATGCCATATGATTAAAGTGACATTCTTAACTACACACTGCTGTGCTTTAGTAGCAGAATAATACATGGTATAATGTTACAGTCCTTATAAAAGTGTATTGGGGGCATAGTACTGACTTGGATAGAGAACTGGTTGGCAGACAGGAAGCAAAGAGTTGGAATAAACTGGTCTTTTTCCGAGTGGCAGGCAGTGACTAGTGGGGTCCCACAGGGATCGGTCCTAGGACCCCAGTTATTCACAATATATATTAATGATCTAGACGAGGGAACTAGATGTAATATCTCCAAGTTTGCAGATGAGACAAAGCTGGGTGGGCGTGTGTGCTGCGAGGAGGTTGTCGAGAAACTCCAGTATGATTTGGACAGGTTGGGTGATATGGCAGATGCAGTATAATGTGGATAAATGCGAGGTTATCCACTTTAGTGGCAAAAACAGAAAGGCAGATTATTATCTGAACGGCAATAGATTGGGAGAAGGGGAAGTGCAACGAGACCTGGGTGTCCTTGTGCACCAGTCGCTGAAGGTAAGCATGCAGGTGCAGCAGGCGGTTAAGAAGGCAAATGGTATGTTGGCCTTCGTAGCGAGAGGGTTTGAGTACAGGAATAAGGATGTCTTGCTGCAGTTGTACAGGGCCTTGGTGAGACCACACCTTGAGTATTGTGTGCAGTTTTGGTCGCCTTATCTGAGGAAGGATGTTCTTGCCATGGAGGGAGTGCAGCGAAGATTTACCAGACTGATACCTGGGATGGCAGGAATGACGTATGAGGAGAGATTGGGTCGATTGGGCTTATACTCGCTGGAGTTTAGAAGAATGAGAGGAGATCTCGTTGAAACTTATAAAATTCTAACAGGGCTAGACAGACTGGATGCAGGAAGGATGTTCCCGATGGCGGGTGAGTCCAGAACAAGAGGTCACAGTCTAAAGATAAGGGGTAAGCCATTTAGGGCAGAGATGAGGAGGAATTTCTTCACCCAGAGAGTGGTGAACCTGTGGAATTCTCTACCACAGAAGGCAGTTGAAGCCAAGTCAGTAAATATATTCAAGAATGAGTTAGATATATTTCTTAAAGCTAAAGGTATCAAGGGATATGGGGAGAAGGCAGGTGCAGGGTACTGAATTTGGATGATCAGCCATGATCCCATTGAATGGCGGAGCAGGCTCGAGGGGCCGAATGGCCTACTCCTGCTCCTATCTTCTATGTTTCTATGTATCCTGACATTTTTTAATGTGAAAATGCTTTTAATTAACACAAGTGATGCAACCCGCAGTCAAGCAGTAGGAATTGCTTATTTTCTTTAAGCACGTCGGAGAAAGAAAATACTGTTTACTTTAGATAAATATAGTGTATAATGTAGCCAAGTAATTCCCTTCCACTTGAATTATGTAGAATTCCTGATGCTAGCTCGAGTAGAAAAATCCTGGACCTAACCTCATGCCTGATTTAAGTGGCGTGACCGTATAACTTGATGCTGTAACGATGTTGGTAGAATAGTGTTCAGGAAGGAAAGTAGTAACTTGCGAGTTTCAGAAAAGCTGTTGAAGGCGAAAGCTTGTGGACAGGAGAGGAACTGATTGGGTAAATCAATCAGTGTAGCAACTTGTTGGAGATTGATGTTGGAAATAGAATGTTAATTATTTTGTAGAGATCCTTATCCAAATGTAGTAATTTTTGGGAAAGTAATTGATCTGGATTTAATTGTACAATATAACCAAAGTACAAATGATTGGGTGCCTACTTGATCTGATGTATAAAATGTGATCACGTCTCTGTAATCTGCTTGTCAGTGCATTTCTCCCTCCACTGATTTTGGCCATGTGCCCTATTTAGTTTGTGGAGAAGCTGTCTTAAGATAGTTTCTTGAGTCCTTGTCTTGGGTTTTCTGTGCCAGTGGTGTGCCTGGCTGAGGGAGCAGGTACATGATCTACCACCTGTTATGAGATGTGTAGAGCAGCCTTCCTCCAACTTTTCCTTTCCTCACTTTGTGGCGCCAGCTTGCCTCTGCCCTGTAAATCCCCACAGTTGTATAACTAAGATTGGGAACTCAGTACAGTATGTGGCGTTTTGGAGATGCTGCTATTCTGGTATGGCGGGATAAAGCAAACTAGTCTTTTGCGTGTATTCAGTGTGACCAATAATAGTCTGGGATGAGCTGCCCATTTTAAATAAGGATCTGATCATTTGGGTGATAGGACATGGGTTTACACACCGATCATTCAATGTTGGAGGACTGCACTATGATTGGAGAATGAATTGTGAAGCCTTCGTTAAATTGCGGTGACAGGTAAATTGAATAGCCTCGTCAACAAGTGGAGGTTATCAGTAGTTATACGTTTTTAAACCTGATGCAACCTTATCAGACTGAGGTCGCCTACATGCTATATTAATGGATATCTGCTGTAATGCTCATCGTGAGTCAGAGGATACCCATGTAAATAACAATACATTATCAGAGCCACTGATTTATTATATGTTGAACAAACTGTTTAATTTTATTTATTTACCCTTTTTTAAAGCCAGGAAGATGGTTGGGAAGATGTTCCAGCTTGCAGCTAGGTAGGAGGTGACTTGTTCGTGTTGGAAGGGTGGAAAGGAGGTAGAGGGGTATTGGGAGCCTTGGGGGAAGGGGACAGAATGCCAAAGAGAGGCAAAGGCAGTGGTTGGGGAGAAGAGGAAAAGGCATTGGCATTCTGCAGGAGGGGGAGGCAAATCGGAGGCAGGGTTGAGTAAGAGGTGAGAGTTTCCCAGTCCTTGGGTGAATAGCACTGTGGAGAGCAGTGGCATTTAGGTAAGAAACTGATCTGGGTGGATTGAATGAGAGAGAGGCATACATAGGCTAGATTTAAGTATGACAAGCAAGCATGTTGAGAAAATGTTACAGGGAACAAGTGTGGTATTTACAGAAAGTACATACTTGCACAGCTCTTTATTATGCATAACTAGAAGATCTCCCGTGGTGGTATTCATCGTGTCAGAGGATGCACTAAAGTGTGATACCTGAAGTGTGATGGGAAGTAAGTTTGACATTTACAGAAAGTGTGTGCTATAGGCAGTGGGGAGTAATTGGACCAGGGCATGCAAACATGATTCATACTTAGTCGTACATTTTCATTTACTGCGTCCACATTTATAATAGAGGCTGTCTATGTAAACTTTCTCGGGAAGGTATCATTACCATGCATCAGTGCTGATGCTGCAGCGTCTCCACTGGAGGGAACGTGCAATTCTAACATGACGAGCTTGCATAGACCATCTCCATTTTAAATGTGGATATGGGAATTTATAATGGAAAAAGTTGGTAGGAGGTGTGTGCAGACGTAAGATTTTATTAATAAATGGATTAAAAAAATATACATTTCAGTTGTAATCTTGGACAAATACCAAATCCATTAGCTGTAGTTTAACCAATTATCAACTAACACGTCCATGCATCCTATTATCCAATTCCACATGGAATATCTAGCCTCCATTATCGCTATTATTATTCAAAAGGAACAGAAAGACAAACAGTAAATTGTTTGTATATTAAATGCATTATCCTTTATTGAGTAATCGTCATATATATCTGGCAACAAGAAATTAATTTATATAGTATTTAATGTACAGAACTTAGGGAGTGACTTGGGTGGGGCTTGGTGGTTGGGGTGGACAAACTAGTATTTTGAAAGGAGAGGTGAGCGAGATGCAACAGGTTGAGGTGCTTGAAGGAGGAGAATGTGACGGTTGGGGTTGCTGCCCATAAGGATGTGTCAATATGTACCTTTTTGAAGAATGCCAGGAGAGACCCACGGAGTAGTTGTGGGCTTATTCAAGGGGAATTGAAGCCTGGGACACTGCCAGGTGAGTAGGAAGGCAGAGTAAGAAAGGTTGGGATAAGGATTGGGAAGGGGGTTGGGGCAGTATATTCAAATCATGTCATTATTTCTGAACAAACCTGTGTGTTTGAAAAATAATGGAAAGTATTATTACTGTTATCGGAGGAATGTCCACCCAAGTGAGTTAAACTGGATCCTTAGGTCAGGTTGGTAGAAAAACATGGAGGAAAATCTCACTAAGCTCTCCGGAGTGCCACTTTTGCTGTTTTGAGTAGGCGTAGGTCCCAATATGGTGAATCCACTTCTGCCACTTGGCCTTTGTGCAGTTTGCAGGGCAGGTTCCACAGTTAGCTTTGATTCTTTGAGTAGCTTGTCAGTGCAGCACATACTGGATCGCTCTTTACGCTGCATACCTAATACTATTCAATGGATAGGCAAGAACATGTGAAGATGTCTCTGCAGATAAGAATCTGTGCTAAAGTGGGAGTTGAAGGGTGTAGCCTGCATTAAGAATTAAGTTTTTCTTTATTTGTTCATGGGATGTGGGTGTTGCTGGCAAGGCCAGCATTTATTGCCCTTGAGAAGGTGGTGGTGAGCTGTCTTCTTGAACCGTTGCAGTCCGTGTGGTGAAGGTAGTCCCACAGTGCTGTTAGGGAGGGAGTTCCAGGATTTTGATCCAGCGACAATGAAGAAACGGCCGATATATTTCCAAGTCAGGTTGGTTTGTGATTTGGAGGGGAACTTGGAGGTGATGGTGTTCCCATGCGCCTGCTGTCCTTGTCCTTCCAGGCAGTAGAGGTTGTGGGTTCGGGAGGCGCTGTCGACAAAGCCTTGGCGAGTTGCTGCAGTGCATCTTGTAGATGGTACACACTGCAGCCACAGTGCACCGGTGGTGGAGGGAGTGAATGTTTAAGGTGCTAGGTGGGGTACCAATCAAACGGGCTGCTTTGTCCTGGTGGCAAGCTGCTTGTGTTGTTGGAGCTGCACTCATCCAGACAAGTGGAGAGTATTCCATCACACTCCTGACTTGTGCCTTGTAGATGGTGCAAAGGCTTTGGGGGGGTCAGGAGGTGAGTCACTCTCCGCAAAATACCCAGCCTCTGACCTGCTCTTGCAGCCACAATATTTGTGGCTGGCGCAGTTAAGTTTCTGGTCAATGGTGACCCCCCAGGATGTTGATAGTGGGGAATATGGCGATGGTAATGCCGTTGAATGTCAAGGGGCGGTGCTTAGACTCACTCTTGTTGGAGATAGTCATTGCCTGGCACTTGTGTGGCACGAATGTTTTAACAGATGTGACATGAAATGGCCAGGTACAATTTTAAGTACTTAAAAAGGTATCACATGATATTGGGGAAAGGGAGGTTTTAGATCTGGTTTAGAAGTTTTGTTGAGAGTGCAAGCAGAAAAGACCAACACCAATTAGATTGCTAACTTGAAGACTATTAAAGATTATAGTCTCCATTTCAGCTCTTCTACCGCACTGGTGGGTATGCATCACAGCATGGTGTGTATTCTTCAGGTAGGCAAGTACAGAGTTAATACTGCAGTCAATGCTTTAATTTTAAATTGTCTGGGGTTTTTTTAGCACCAACTTCCTATTTTGCTGTGTTCTTTACATTGCTTAATTTGAATTATCCAATAAATTATCAACGGCTTTGAATTATTATAAGGAGTAGACTGTTTTCAAACTACTTATCTAGATAGAAGGCTAGAAGTCAAATATTCGAGGAAGAGAAAAGAGAGTGCAGTGGAGAAATAGAAATATTAAGTAAAAATGACAACTGCAGGATAGACAAAAAGGGGATTGAGGTGCAATTAATAAAAGGAAATACAGAAAGAAAATGAACACTGAGACAGATACATAATTGCCGGGACCCCAACTGAGTTGCTACATTGAGGGCTTTCAGGTTATGCTAAACAAAATAACAACTCGGGGTCTCTTCCGCTTAAGATACAAGGAATGCAATAAGAATACCCAGTGGCATATAATGCCGACAAAGGTCTTTATACGAGGTAACCTCTGTTGATCCATACGTTAAAAATGAATCCAGAATTAGAAAAGCTCTGTCTTCTTAAGCCAGGGTTGTATTGAATACGAGGATGATTACAGTGAATACTGGAGCGTATACTAAAGGCTCAGGGCTGAAAATGTTAGATTGTATACATAAGATAAGTCTTGTGTTAATCAGTTTCACATTGTCTCTGAATCCATCGTCACCTGAGCAACTTGCTGTATAGCTACCCAATCTAGGTTACATTTTTTTTGTTGAAAACAGAAATGATAAAATTGACTGGGAATGAAGGAGCAGCAAAAGCTAAATTCAAATGACACGTGATTAGTGTAAACTACTTTTAAAAGTAACTGGTACTTAGTCATGTTTCTGTGCATTGCCACTGCTGATTGGGATTGATGGTGTTTTGTACTTAATGTACTACCTTAACTGTTACATTACAATGCCATACTGCAGTTTGAGGGGTTAAGTTTTGATGGATGTAAGTTACAGAATGGGACTATGGAACAGAAGAGTATTTATATACACATGGCTAGAAATGTCACATTTATTAAGTATATGAAAACAAGCATAAGCACATTATGGGAAGTATTTTTTGTTGTTGTTTAAATAAAAAGATATTGTCCTTTATTTGAGTCCTGACACTAGGCTAATGTGTGGCACCATTTGGATACTTTGGTTTATGATTTATATTAGATATGGTGCAGTATCTGAAGTAGATTTCTTGCTCAGCAGTTCATAGCTTCAATAAAGATCAAGCTGTATGTGATATGAAAACATCAATGCTATATAGATAGCCAAACCTTAGATAAAACATTTGAATCATATTCAATGTTGGCTGATTATGTAAAAATATACCATTCCAGCTCGCAAGTTTACAGACAAACATGAATGGGTAACAGTTGAAAATGGAATTGGTACAGTGGGCATTAGCAATTATGCTCAGGTGGGTACTTTTTTTTTATTATCATCCAGTATAATTCTTGTATAATTCTTCACTTTTGAACTCGGTACGAGCTGTGGTGGTTTAAGTGCACAAGCTCTGCTTGCATGTTTTTGGACTTAGTCCATTGCTCAATTTGGTGTTGCAGGATCAGCTTTTCCTAATCAATTTTTAGACATGGTGTTTATCAGCAGTGGGAACAAGGTTCACTTCAATATCAGTCATGATGCGGAGATGCCGGTGTTGGACTGGGGTGGACAAAAGTGAGAAGTCGCACAACACCAGGTTATAGTCCAACAGTTTTATTTGAAATCACAAGCTTTCGGAGCGCTGCTCCTTCGTCAGGTGAAGTAAAGGAATACAAATCGACACAGCATATATAGACAGAGAACAATGCATGTGACTTCAATATCAGTGCTTAAGTTTTGTGGCTGTTTCATGCAAAATTGTTGTAATTTTCCATTGTGTGAATAAGTTTTATTGACATGAATGTGGGCAAGAACTGAATAAACTTTATTGGCATGAATACAAGAATGTGGGCAAGCACTGTAGTAGTAGAGTCCTTAAAAATAAAATTCAGACTTGTTAAGGTTTAAAAAAAAAGTTTGGCTTTGCAAAAATTCTGTGGCCTTTAGTTATGGTTGGTTGAAATATGAATTTCTTCCAAAAATTAATTTAGTTGTGTTAAATATTGCTTCTGTATGAGCACTATCTGTTTTAAAACAATATGTGGCTTGGAAGAACTAGTATTGCAAGGTGGATATTACCACTAAACAAAATATTTTGGACAGAAAAATTTAACAAGTTTTAAGATGTCATTTTCAGTACAGCAAGTGAGCTATTCCACTGAATGAACTTTATACTTGCATCATTGAAGTTTTTGGAGGAACAGAGCCAGGTTCTTTCTGTCTGTTGGCTTTAAGCCTAACTTTAAACATGGACAGTAAAACTAAAAGTGTTCATTTATATTGGGGGAAGGTAAACCTTGTAGTACTGAAAGGAGGGCATTTTAAATGGCTAAAGACTTTATACCTGGATCTTGATTTTTAGATTTAGGTTGTGTGCAGGACTTCAGTGTTCATTTCTATTTTGAAATCAAACACTCAGTTTTCAGTAAAGATGTTGAAGATGATCAGTGAATGTGGTTTTATCTGCAAACGAGGAGGGGCTTTGCTACAATTATAATTAGTTGTTGCATTCACTATTGGATGTGAAATGACAGCCCATGGTGGTCATTTGGTCCATAATGCTTGTTTATACAAATTATAGTTTTCCTTTGTTTCATATGTATATTTTTCATGAAATACGAAGGGTACTTCAATATTATCCATTGTGTTGCTTTGCCTGGCTACATATCTAGATGAGCTTGGCAACAAACTTGGTGGGACGGGGGGGGAACCTTATTTGGGTTAATTAAAAAATTAAATTGTAAATTGAACCTTTAATTCTCAGTCTGATAAATTGCATTCCCCAAATGCTTTACTTTTTAATGGTCTATCTATGCATCAATAAATATTCTCAAATGTACGGTTTGGGGTACATTTTCTTACAATCTACCTCTTCAAACAGGTTTTGGTCATGAATCTAGTTTAAAATTAGACACAAGTTTCCATGATCTTTCATTATTCACTGATTTGCACAAGTGAATGGATCTACTCAACCACTCCCTCATGTCCACCTTTTGATACGCTTCTAATCAGTAAAATCTTTACACACTCCCATCCTTCCCAGGCTCCCTACTGCCCTAGCCCTGAACCTGCATCTTTCTCTAGTTTCTTCCCTATCCCCTCATGTCCTCTCTGAGCTCATCTTGTCCATGAGATTAAACTCTGCTCCCTTGACCCTATTCCCACTAAACTGCTGACCACCCAACTTGCACTCCTGGCTCCCATCTTAGCTGACATTGTAAATAGTTCCCTTTCCTCCGGCACTGGCCCCCTCCCTTTTGAAAACCACCATCTTCACCCCTCAAGGAAAAAAAACACCCTCGACCCCTTTGTCCTTGCTAGCCATTGCCCTATTTCCAATCTCTCTTTACTCTCAAGTTCTTGAACATATTGTCGCCTCCCATCTTTCCCACATCTCCATGTTTTGGATCTCTCTTGGCAACATTAGCAACAACAACTTGCATTCATGTAGCTCCTTTAATGTTGAACATCCCAATACTGACGAGGACCGCAACAAATTCCAAGAAAACATTAATAAATTTGCAGAATGGGCATATAATTGGCAAATGAATTTCAACACAGATAAATGTGAGGTATTATATTTTGGTAAGAAAAATAAGGATGTCACATTACTTGGGGAAATAAGAATCTAAATGAGGTAGAAGAGCAAAGAAATCTCGGAGTACAAATACACAAATCATTAAAAGTAGCGATGCAGGTTAGCAAGGCCATAAAGGCAAACCAAGCACTAGGGTTTTTTCTAGATGGATAGAATTGGAAAGTAGGGAAGTTATGCTAAATCTGTATCGAACCTTGATTAGACCACACTTGGAGAACTGCGTACAGTTCTGGTCGCCATATTATAAAAAGGATATAGAGGCACTGGAGAGGGTGCAAAAAAGATTTACAGTATAAGGATGATGCCAGAAATGCAAGGATATACTTATCAGGAAAGGATGAACAGGCTGGGTCTCTTTTCTCTTGAAGAAAAAAGACTGAGGGGTGACCTAATAGAGGTCTTTAAAATTATGAAAGGTTTTGAAAAGGTAGATAGAGAGGAGAGTGTTTCCACTTATGGGGAAGAGCAAAACTAGAGACCATCAATATAAGATAGTCACCAAGAAATCAAATAGGGAATTCAGAAGAAACTTCTTTACCCAGATAGTGGTGAGAATGTGGAACTCGCTACCACAGGGAGTGGTTGAAGCGAACTGTATAGATGCATTTAAGGGGAGGCTAGATAAGCATATGAGATAGAAGGAAATAGAGGGTTATGCTGATAGTTAGATGAAAGACTGGAGGAGGCTCGAGTGGAGCATAAACGCCACCATGGACTGGTTGGACCGACTGGCCTGTTTCTGTGTTGTATATCCTATGTAAATTGTAGCTCATCCAAAACTCTGCTGCTCGTATCCTAACCTGCACCAAATCTCACTCGACCATTGCTCCTGTCCTTGCTGATCTACATTAGCTCCCGGTCCTCCAACGCCTCCAATTAAAAATTTTCATCCCTTCTGCCAATGGTAGTGTTGAGGCATCTTCACTGATGGCAGAGTGTAATTAGTGTAACAAGTTTACATAGGCTGTTTCATTATAAATGTGGACATAGGGATTTATAATGGAAGATGTTGACAAAAAATGTGGGAAGAAGCAAGATTTTTAATATTTTAGATATATGTACTTATGAATTTTCAAAATATTTCCATGTTCTACAGTTCTGAAGTGCATCGGTCAGCCTGTTGCACAATTGAGAATTAACATTACAAAATGAGTGCTAAAGATCTTGCACAGTAATTCAGATTGTTGTTTTTGTCTTTAGGAAGCATTAGGAGATGTTGTATATTGTGGTTTGCCAGAAATCAGCACAAAGTTGAACCAATTGGGTGAGTATTGACTTTATTATACATTGCATATAACCTGAGCAAATCTTTTGTTTTAAAAAAAAAACCTCAACTGATTGGGTTAGGTGGATTTGAATGTAGAGCATCCCCAGTACTTGCCAATACCAAGCAGGACACTGGAGGCCAGTCATCCTGGACTGCTCTCTCGGCATAAATAAAATGTTGAACTTTTGACTAGATACAAAGATATCCCTGTTAGTTAATGCCTGACTGAAGAGCAACATTGACAGAGGCCTGGAAACGCATCTTCAGTCTCTCCTTGGCTGGGGAACGTGCATGGCATGGGAAGCCTGTTTGAACGGAGAATGAAAAATACAAGATAAGGTGCAAGTAATTGAAAGTGAGTTGGCACATCGAGTTAATATCTCATGATTGTGTCTCTGGATGGTGCAACCTAAGGAAGCTATCAGTAAACAAATGTAATGGCATTTGTCTGACTGCATTGTCGAACATCTTTCGTTTAGGCACGCTACAGCCCTCTGGACTCTATATCGAGTTCAACAATTTTAGATCATAACCTTAGCCCCATCACATTTATATTTTATTTTCTCATCCACCCTTTTATTTCCACCCCCCCCCCCCCTTTTTTTTTCCTCCTAGAAGCTGGCAGCTGTCCTTCATTCTGCCATTGCATTTCACACTTCTTTCAGCCTTAACCTGTCACATTAACACCACCTCTTGCCTTTATATCTCTTAATGTCTGTTAATCTCTCCTTTTGTTCTTTTATCCCCTCCCCCTTTTCCAAGCTTTATCCTTGCTTTAAATCTATTTCATTTCCTGCTGTCTCCAGTTCTGATGAAAGGTCTTCGACCTGAAACGTTAACTCTGTTTCTCTCTCCACGGATGCTGCCTTGCCTGCTGAGTTTTTCCAGCGTTTTCTGTTGTTTTGTCGAACATGTTTCAAGGAAGTGCAGAACAAGTACCCGTATTGAAGTAAATTATCCAAGTGCTGGAAATTTATGGCATACTAATTTATGTTGCTTCGACATGAACAGCAGAGGAAATGCGAGTGGCATTATACAACTTTTGTGTAAGCTTATTTCACCTCGTAGGTATAACACTGATGTGTTGGCCAATGTCGAATGAGCACTCTACCAGTATTTTTTTATTGTGAAAGGTAAACCGTCTAGTAAAGCAAACATGATGAAAGCAGCTCAAACTCAGTCATGTTGCAGCAGCCTTGTGTTGTTTCCATCCTTCCTCCATTGTGCAGCTGCCAACATAGCTCTCCAGTAGCTCCAAATAAACGTAAAACCAAAGCGTTTACTCAAACTAGTAAAAAGTATTATTGCCAGCCACTTCCATGGCACAAATAAAATGTTGAACTTTTGACTAGTTATCAGTTGTTATAAACAGTTTTGAAAGTTTTCCAAAAGTAATTGTCAGTACTGGGCCCAAGTGTATTGTGTGGCAGGTTTTTTTTTAATATATTAAACATTCTTTTCTCAGATGAGTTTGGTGCTCTGGAAAGTGTGAAAGCTGCAAGTGAATTGTATTCACCTCTGACTGGAGAGGTAACCGATGTAAATAAGGCTCTTGCTGACAATCCAGGACTAGTCAATAAATCTTGCTATGGAGAAGGTATGTGAATTATTCGTAACAAGCTTTCAGAAGCGGAGTTTTAAAATGTTTAGTACGCTGGAACTACTTTCTGTGATTTTGAGCTGAAGTGACGGAAAGCCTCCTGCTGTTAAATGATTTTTTGGGGGGTCTGGAAAACTAGGGTATTTTTCTATTTTCATTGACATTGATGTGGGACAGGTGGTGGTGTAATTAGCATGATTTTGTTATTGACTTATTTCAAAAATAATTATTCAGTGTTATTTAAAATTATGCCAGAAGTGTATTTAGGCATTGGACATGAGTAAAAGTATTTCAATTAATTGTTCTTGAAGGTGGCTTCATGTTGCAGTGGAATCTCCATTATCTGTGCTCCGAATATCTGCCAGAATTTTCACGGAATAAATTCTGTTTGTAATTTTATTGTACTTCTCTACAATGTTGAGCATAAGGTGCTGCTATATTATATGTGGGAGACTGTTAATTTACTGCCTGTTTCCATTGACCATCAGAAAATTATTTTCTAACATGATGGATAGTGAAAGTTTCACTTTCATATGGGAACAAATGGTTGATGGATTGCTTTGTTCTTGTCCTTGTCTACTCAACTAATGAAGGAGTTACCGATTCCTGTGTTGATCTCCAGAAATTTATGCCTTCACGGTCAACAGGCTTGTTCTCATTAGTTTCTAATTAGATGGTCTAGCATTTACACCACTCCACTATTAGAGAGCAGTCATGTCTACGGCCCTGCACCCTGAATTCATTTTGCAAGGAACCAGACTGCCTGTCCATTATGGCATGACTGCTTCGAGCCCTGCTGTTGCTGCTTTTCCATAGTCAAATCCTTCATACTACTCCCAAGATAATACCTGGAGAGTAGCAACAACTCCTTTTCTCCACCAGAAGCTATTTCTGCCAACTTCCCGCAACAGCATCCTCCATTGTGACCTCGCACCCTAAATTCGAGGAACTCGTGGATTTCTTTTTCAAAATCTAGGCCATGAGCTCAACTACCCATGCCTCCTCTGGCTCCCTCTATCACCCTTTTAAATCCCAGCCTCCTTAATTGAGCACCCTCCTCATACTTGGTTGTTTACATAGGAATGTACAGAATGGGAAAAGTGTTGAAATCTATCTGCTCATCCTCCTTTCTCCTCTTGTCACTTCCCACAGTCCTTTTTAAACTCATTCCTGACGCCCACCACCTGTGTTCCTTTGATCCCCTCCCAGCCACGTTTTTGATTTCCCCTCCTCAACCCTATGCTCCATGACATCATTAACGTGTCTGTCTTCTGACACCACTCCCATCTCCCTCAGCACCACCATTATACTTTCTCCCAACCTGCAAAAAACACTCCATTTCTCCATTCTCTCCAACTATTGCATTATCCCCAATCTTCCCTTTTCTCAAGGCCTGGAATACTTTTGTTTGCCCCCCCCCCCCCCCCTTTTTTTTCCCCCTCCTAGAAGCTGGCAGCTGTCCTTCATTCTGCCAGTGTATTTCACACTTCTTTTAGCCTCAACCTGTCACATTAACACCTCCTCTTGCCTTGATCATCTCTTAATGTCTCTCAATGTCTCTTAATCTCTCCTTTTGGTCTTTCATCCCCTCCCCCTTTTCCCAGCTTTATCCTTTAAATCTATTTTATTTCCTGCTTTCTCCAGTTCTGACGAAAGGTCTTTGACCTGAAACGTTAACTCTGTTTCTCTCTCCACGGATGCTGCCTGGCCTGCTGAGTTTTTCCAGCGTTTTCTGTTGTTGTTCCTGGAATACATTGCTTTGTAATTATTGTCTCATCACCTGTTTAGATCCTTCAATTCAACTTTCTCTCCAACCACGACACTGAGGCTGCTCTGGTCAAAATCACAAACAGGACTGTGACCATGGCTTGCTGTCTCTCCTCATCCTCCTGAACTTCTCTGCTGCCTTTGGGACTATCAACCACTCCATCCTCTACTACATTTCACTTCTATTGTGCTGTTTTCTCAAGGCCCCATTTATAACTCACATTGTAGACAGTATAGGGGTAATTTTCTGAATTCCTGTAATCGGTGGGGAGGCTTAATGGACAGAGAATCATGGGTGGCATGCCTACTCTTTCCCAATATGCATGGCCAATGTGCAAGATCCCTTCACCAGCAGAGCAGACTAGAGAAATTGGCCCCTGTTTCTCCTTCCATGTTCACATGGTCATCTCTTGTGTACCTCCTGAGTTCCATCCTTGATCCCTTTTTTCTATCATTTATGGTTTCCTTCCTTGAAGCACAGGGTCAGCTTCCACATGTATGATGGTGATTCCTGTCTATCTCGTTGCCTCCTCTATCAAGACCAAAGCTTATAGCTACACTCTAAATTTGCTTCAACTTAATATCGGCTTACTCAAGTTCATCCCCTTCAACTTCTACTAGCACCTACATGCCTCCAACTTGACTCCATTAACATCCCTGGCTGCCAGAGGTGTAGAACCTTGACACATTGCTCAATCCATATCCAATCCCATACTAAGACCATTTTCTTTCCACCTCCAAAACATTGGCTGCCTCTGCCCTACCTCTTTCTCCTCCCTTCCGCCCACCCTTAATCATGTTGTTATTCCACTATTTTCACTGCTTTCTTTGCTGGTCTCTCCACCTCTACCCACCCCCAAACTCTAACTCATTCAGAATTCTACAATGCTAAATCTCACCTGCAAAAAATCCCACACTCTCATCATCCTGTTCCCTGTGCCGTGCCAAATTGATTTCAGAATCCCAGTGTTTACCCAATGCTCCAGTCGTCCGCTCAATGATTTCCTCTAGCGGCTGTTGCTGCACATACTGCAACTATGCAACACTGGCTTGCTCTTTGCTCCCTGCTCCACTTTCAGCAGCCTGTTTTTCAGCCACTATGCCCCTACCATCTAATCTCCCTCCCCAAAGCCCGTTCGAAACATAGAAGATAGGAGCAGGAGTAGGCCATTCGGCCCCTCGAGCCTGCTCTGCCATTTAATGAGATCATGGCTGATCATCCAAATTCAGTACCCTGTCCCTGCTTTCTCCCCATATCCCTTGATCCCTTTAGTCTTAAGAAATATATCTATCTCTCCTTCTTGAATATATTTACTGACTTGGCCTCAACTGCCTTCTGGTAGAGAATTCCACAGGTTCACCACTCTCTGGGTGAAGAAATTCCTCCTCATCTCTGTCCTAAGTGGCTTACCCCTTATCCTTAGACTGTGACCTCTGGTTCTGGACTCCCCCGCCATCGGGAACATCCTTCCTGCATCTAGTCTGTCTAGTCCAGTTAGAATTTTATAAGTTTCAATGAGATCCCCTCTCATTCTTCGAAACTCTAGCGAATATAAGCCTAATCGACCCAATCTCTCTCCATACGTCATTCCTGCCATCCCAGGTATCGGTCTGGTAAATCTTTGCTGCACTCCCTCCACGGCAAGAACATCCTTCCTCCGATAAGGCGACCAAAACTGCACACAATACTCAAGGTGTGGTCTCACCAAGGCCTTGTACAACTGCAGCAAGACATCCTTGCTCCTGTACTCGAATCCTCTCGCTATGATGGCCAACATACCATTTGCCTTCTTAACCGCCTGCTGCACCTGCATGCTTACCTTCAGCGACTGGTGCACAAGGACTCCCAGATCTCGTTGCACTTCCCCTTTTCCCAATCTATTGCCGTTCAGATAATCTGTCTTCCTGTTTTTGCCACCAAAGTGGATAACCTCGCATTTATCCACATTATACTGCATCTGCCCAATCACCCAACCTGTCCAAATCATACTGGAGTTTCTCTGCATCCTCCTCACAGCACACATCCCCACCCAGCTTTGTGTCGTCTGCAAACTTGGAGATATTACATCTAGTTCCCTCATCTAGATCATTAATATATATTGTGAATAGCTGGGGTCCTAGCACCGATCCCTGTGGTACCCCACTAGTCACTGCCTGCCACTTGGAAAAAGACCCGTTTATTCCAACTCTTTGCTTCCTGTCTGCCAACCAGTTCTCTATCCAAATCAGTACCTCACCCCAAATCCCATGTGCTTTAACTTTGAATGCTAATCTCTTATGCGAGACCTTATCGAAAGCCTTCTGAAAGTCCAAATACACCACATCCACTATTTCTCCCTTATCTATTCTACCAGTTACATCCTCAAAAAATTCCAGTAGATTAGTCAGGCATGATTTCCCTTTTGTAAATCCATGTTGACTTTGTCACTGTTTCTGGAAAATTGTGTAGCCATCCAGTATTAAAAGTGCTTATTTTTTTTAGATCTTTTTAAGTAACTTCAAACTTTGGCCTATATTTTATCTACAAGAAATTGAATAAAGGTTCTTTTCCATTAATTAAATCATTTTTAGGACTCAAACATTACTGCATATTTTCTGCAAGAAAAATCATTTGATTTAAATAGACCTGAAGTTAATCTAATAAATCTCTAAATTGCTTCCAAAATAACCTTAACATGTCGTTCTCAAGTAACGTAGGAAGTGAAATGCCTGGATATATGTTGCATTTCTAACTTCATATTTCATTTTTTATGTGAGGCTATATTTATTGTGAAAATAGCAACTTGCGTAGCATTTATCATATAATGATCTGGTGTTTTTTCTTGACAGGTTGGCTTATTAAAATGACTCTGGATAATCCTGCTGAAGTTGATGAGCTGATGGACGAAGAGGCTTATGAGAGATTCCTAAAGTCCATTGAAGACTGATTCGCTCTTCATTCCTAGCAATAAAAATTGCACATCTGTTCCTGTGTACTTTAGCAGTGAGAGTGATGGGTTGTGTACCAAGACCCCTGGTTTAACAAGCAAGAGTAATTTATAAGGCGTGCACATTGATGTGACCCTCTTAAATTAGCCATTATAATGGAAATAGATGAGATTTCTAAAAATGACGCTTAATCGACACAATCCTTCCAGTTTTGCAATATCTCAGCAATTGAAAGATGAACAATATGTTGGCCGTAAATTTTTAACCACTCAACAGTAGGTTGTAATTAACTTCAAATTTTTACGTGATACAATGAAACTAGTCAATAATGTATAAAGTTGGTCGCTATGGCACTGAAATCATGACAAGGTCTGTTTTTGACCAATGATTGATACTACAGCTATGTTGTGAAGTTATTTTTTTTCTTCAGGTTATTGTGTCCTCTTGAAAGCCATGATGTTCACTTTTAAAATGGCCTCGTGTCTAGCCATTTTTCTACCGATTAAACCACAATTTAATGGCAGGCAGCTAATTGGTAATAAAACTGACCTAACTGGAAAACCCCACAGCTGTTGTACTTTGTGGTTCTACCTGCATTGTATAGTTAATACAAAGTCGACACTTGTTCATTTTATAATAGTAAATGGCTTTGGTTCATTCAGTTTCTATAATGCAATACTTCATATTTGTCAAGTACCAATTTGAACATTGCCATTTTGAGATCTGCAACTGATTGTCGAGAATAATACAAGGAACATAATACAGTACATGGGGACTTACAATATGTGCACCAATTTTATTGGGGTTTATACATTTGTACCACATTTCCATGTTTCTAGGTATGGTGATTTTTATTTCTCATTTAAGACGTCAAATAAGGAGTCTCATAGGCTGCAACATATATTCTAGCATGAAGGAGTAGGGCTGCTTCATATTGTAAGGATGATTCTGCAGATAGAGTAACCTCAACCAGAATATTACACAATTGGCATCTAAAAATTGAAACCATCAGGTTTTTTGTGGGGTGGGTGTGCACAAATAGGTATTAATTTAAATTTACAATTTCTACTAGTCATAGGATTTTTTTTATAGGAGTATGTCATATTTATAATAAAGATCAAAAAGGTCCAAGAGTGTTTCTGCACAGAAGTTGGCTACTAATGCATTAACCTAAGTGTATGCCAGTTGTCTAGAGGTGCCCAATATTTTGTGGGATTTGCATTAATTTGCTGTGGAATATCTATGAAGGTATCCAGTTTTGTCCCGCAAAAAGTATGTAGTTGCTCGCACGTCAATGTATTTGGTTAATAAAGGATTGATAAATGATACAGAAAAAGTTTGTAATTAGGCAATGCATTTCTGTGTAGTGACAATGGTGATTGTCTGGGGTAAACTGCATATCTGTCTTCCCACCCCACCCCCAAGTCCCAGCGCTGCTTTGTGAATTTTTTTTGGATCAAACACTGATCACAATAGCTAGAAATTGAGTATATTGTAGGATTCTCAATGTTCCCTTCAATAAAGGAAGCTTAAAGAATCTCCACATCTTCCAAGAATGCAACAGAAGGTAAATCCAGGAATGGAGACTTTACAATCTAGAAGATTAAGAAATAGGAGCAGGAGTAGGCCATTCAGCCCCTCGAGCCTGCTCCGCCATTCAGTAAGATCATGGCTGATCTTCCACCTCAACTGCACTATCCCCATATTCCTTGATTCCCTTAATATTCAAAAATCTATCGATCTCTGTCTTAAGTATACTCGACGACTGAGCCTTCACAGCTCTCTGGGGTAGAGAATTCCAAAGATTCACCACCCTCTGAGTGAAGAAATTTCTCCTCATCTCAGTTCTAAAAGGCTGACCCCTTATTCTGAAACTGTGACCCTGGTTCTAGACTTCCCCAGCCAGGGGAAACATCCTCCCAGCATCTACCCTGTAAGAATTTTGTATGTTTCAATGAGATCACCTCATTCTACTAAACTCTAGAGAATATAGGCCTAGTCTACTCAATCTCTCCTCGTAGGACAATTCCCCCATCCCAGGAATCAGTCTAGTGAACCTTTGTTGCACTCCCTCTATGGCAAGTATATCCTTCCTTAGGTAAGGAGACCAAAACTGTAAACAATACTCCAGGTGTGGTCTTGCCAGGGCCCTATATAATTGCAGTAAGATGTCTTTACTCTTATATTCATCATCTTGTAATAAAGGCCAACATACCAATTGCTTACTGCACCTGCATGTTAACTTTGTGATTTATGTACAAGGACACCCAGGTCCCTCTAAACACCAACATTTCCCAATCTCACCATTTAAAAAAAAAAATACTCTGCTTTTCTATTTTTGCTTTTCTATTTTTCCTACTAAAGTGGATAACTTCACATTTCTCCATGTTATATTCCATTTGCCATGTTCTTGCCCACTCACTTAACCTGTCTAAATCCCCTTGAAGCCTCTTTGCATCCTCCTCACAACTTACATTCCCACCTAGCTTTGTATCATCAGAAAACTTAGATATATTACATTTGGTCCCCTCCTCCAAATCATTTGATATAGATGAAGCCCAAGCACTGATCCTTGCAGTACCCCACTAGTTACAGCCTGCCAACCCGAAAATGACCCATTTGTTCCTACTCTGTTTTCTGTCTGTTAACCAGTCCTCAATCCATGCTAGTATATTACCCCCAATCACATGAGCTCTATTTTTGTTTAATAACCTCTTGTGTGGCACCTTATCGAATGCCTTCTGAAAATCCAAATACACCACATCCACTGGTTCCCCCTTATCTATTCTGCTAGTTACAACCTCAAAGAACAGATTTGTCAAACACGATTTCCCTTTCATAAATCTGTTAACTCTGCCCAATCCTATTATTATTTTCTAAGTGCCCTGTTACCACATCCTTAATAGATTCTAGCATTTTCCCGACTACTGATGTCCGGCTAACTGGTCCGTAGTCCCCCGTTTTCTCTAGAACTTAAGGATTGTATCGGACATAGCAATAAAGGTAGTTTGTTAAGATGGATATTATAGTAAAATTTCTAAATTAAAATATATAAAAATTGTCCATTAACGTATTGGGTTATTTCTAAGACATCACTGGCCTTCAGGAAAATGTTCGCATCAATTTTTTATGATGGATAGAAGTATTAAGCTGCACGTAACTCTGATCAACAGCCCTGTGCAGAAACCACACCCTAATAAACACTATGAAAGGCAATTTATTTGACCCTTTCCTTACATCTGAAAGAACAGAGTAGACCATTCAATAGATCATGGCTGATCTGTACCTCAATTCCATTTACCCTGCCTTTGTTCCATATCCCTTGCTACCCTTACCTAACAAAAATGTAAGTCTTAAATTTCAATTGACCCAGTATGCACAGCCTTTTGGGAGAGCGAGTTCCAAATTTGTACTACCCTTTTTTGTGACAAAAGTGTATTCTGATTTAACTCCTAAAATGGCCTAGCTCTAATAAGACTATGCCTGCTTGTTCTGGTTTCCCCCACCAAAGAAAACAGTTTTTCTGTATCTACACTATCAAATCCCTTTTATTATTTTAAACCCCTTGATTAGATCCCATCTCAGCCTTCTAAGCTCAAAGGAATACAAGCCAAATTTATGCAACCATTATCTCTTTCGTGAGGTTCGGTGCCCAAAACTGAACGCAGTACTCCAGATGGGGTATGACCAAGGACAAAATTCAAATAGCCTTTTTGATTATTTTTTGTACCGAATGCACTATCTTTGTCTAAATCCCACTGTTGTTTAAAATATAAATACCTCACTTTTTCCCTGGAGTGATGTAATGTCATCCTGATCCTGGATAACTAGAAAACTTCTGTAATTATAAATGGTATTGATTTTTGTAATTGCTCTTATTGTAAAACTGTTCATGTTCGCTGTTGTGAAGAAAGAAAAATAACCACAAAAGTTCAAAAGCTTTTTTTTAAAAAAAAAATCATTAGACTTTTTCTGAGGTGGTTCAAGGAATTGCTTGATATTTAGTTATGTACTGATTATTCCATCTCCCTAGAGAAACTCCACTCGCCCCAATCCAATTGTATCTTTCCTGAGCATACCACTACGTGTGTTTTGTTAAAGTACATCACAGCTGTATATCCAGCAGATGGCACCATCCTAAAGTGTAAGTGATGATAAATGCTAAAATACA
Source organism: Squalus acanthias (assembly GCA_030390025.1). Classification (NCBI taxonomy): domain Eukaryota; kingdom Metazoa; phylum Chordata; class Chondrichthyes; order Squaliformes; family Squalidae; genus Squalus; species Squalus acanthias. The sequence continues at coordinate 5,548,415 of CM059430.1, forward strand.
GATCCATTTATGTCTAAAACTATTCTCTTCATAAATGGAAAAACTGCTAATCTGAAATAAAAATGCAAACCGCAATACAAAACTGGTCCATGGACATCTATCAAGAAAATAACAGGTAATGTTTTCAATTGAAACTATTCATCAGAATTTTGTGTTCCAACATTTTTGGTTTTAATTTTGTGAAGAATGTTGAGCCGGAGGAGCTCATTATGATGACAATGTGGAAGTGACATTTTTCATCACTTCATGTGTTTGACAAACATGTTTTGCTGATTTAGAATCATACAGCGCATAAGGAGGTCATTCAGCCCATTGTGCCTGTGGTGGCTCTTTTGAAAGAGCTATTTATTTAGTCCCACTCCCTGACTCTTCCCTATAGCCCTGTAAAAGTTTCCTTTTCAAGTATATATCCAATTCCCTTTCGTAAGTTACTATTGAATATGGTCCCACCACCCTTTCAGGCAGTGCATTCCACAGCATCAACCTGTTGCATTAAAAAAAATTCTCATCTCCCCTCTGGTTCTTTTCTCAATTATCTTAAATCTGTGTCCCCTGGTTACTGACCCTCCTGCCGGTGGAAACAATTTCTCCCTATCTTAATTAAAACCCCATATAATTTGGAAAGCCTCTATTAAATTTCCCCTTAACCTTCTCTGCTCTAAGGAGTACAACCCCAGCATCTCTAGTCTCCACATAACTGAAGTCCCTCAGGCTTGGTAAAATTTCCTCAGCACCATCTCCAAGGCCTTAACATCCTAAACTATGGTGCCCAGAATTTGACACAATACTCCAGCTGATGCCTAACCAGTGATTTATAAAGGTTTAGCACAACTTCCTTGCTTTTGTACTCTATTTATAAAGCCACCGATCCTGCATGCTGTTTATCAACTGGTCCTGTCGCCTCCAAAGATTTGTGTATGTGAACCCCCAGCTCATTCTGTTCCTGCACCCCTTTAAAATTGTACCATTTTATGAAGGTTCATAAAACAATTATACCAGTTTATGGACACTTTCATGAAGAACTTTCTCATTTAAATAAGTTTGCTGTCAGTGGCTTTCTTTGTTAAATCTAATTGCTAAACATTTCATTGATATTGATAGAAAAACAGTTCCACAGCTTCTTTGAAAACTCAGTTGCTTAAGACAGTGTTGCCCCTGGGCCTGTGCTTAAGTAGCTGATCTCAGTCGGTGGGCAAAGTGCTGAGAGTTTCCTCTGCTGATTGCTATCCAGCAACTTCTGTACAATGCATGTACTCCTGTTGCTAATGCATGTATGTGCATGTTAGGTGAGGACAGGATTGAGTTTGACTTAACGCCCTTTCCCCTGTAATGAATGGCCTGCATGCGCGCACACTGCCAAGGCTTACACATTAAGAACGGCCATTTGGGTGGGTTACTGAAGATACTGGTATATGTGTAATGATCCCACATCAAAGAAAAACATTTTTTTTTTAAAGGGCTGCAAAGTGCATAAAAGAAAGATAAGTGTATTGTTTCTTAAGCTTTATGGGAACAGTGTAGAAGTCCAAAGACAGAGCTGAAAGTACCAGTGGAAAGTGACACGGAGATTGGGGGTAAACACTTGCACACAGAATAAGGGTGGTCAGCTACGCCATCACCCAAGTTGCGTTTGGTCTCCCCGATGTAGAGGAAACACCACCGTGAACAGTGGATACAGTATAACAGGATGTAGAAAATACATGTAAATTGCTGCCTCACATGGAAAAACGGGCTCAGGACAGTGTTGTGGCAGAAGATGAATGGCCAGGTGTTGTATCTCTTGTGCTTGTATGGGAAGGTGTCAGGGTAAGTACAGCAGGTGATTGGGGTGGTGTTGTAGATGGAAACCAGAAAGGGGAAGAGAAGATTATTCTGGTGGTGGTGGAAGATGGTTTTTGGCAAATCTGGAGGCTGGTTGGGTAGAAAGTGAGAACATGGAAACCTATTACAAAGCAAAATATGTGGATGCTGGAAATCTGATAAAAACAGAAAATGCTGGAAATACTCAGCAGGTCAGGCAGCATCTGTGGAGAGAGAAACAGAGTTAATGGCCGGAACTTTGCCGGCGCTCGGGGTGGGTTTGGAGGCGGGACATCTAGCAAAATTGCAAAGATTGACAGCGGGTCAGAAACCCGCTGTCATCCCGCCTCCACACAATCTTCCCAGGTGTCGGGCCCCGGATTTGCACATGGACCCGACACCTAGCGGCGGGAAGAAGATTATAGGCACTTAACTGCTTGTTAACAGGCAGTTAGAGGCTTTTTGCAATTTTGACAGGTCAACTGCGGGCTTCCCGATGTCCAGACACCATGCCAGGGTAAGTGTGGCATGCTGTGGGTCTAATGTAATGTTTCTTCATTGATGACAGCTGCAGAAGTGGTGTGAAGGATCCAATGGTACACTGGTGAGTTGCAGAGTTAAGAAAATGTTGGGAAAATCATTTTTAATGTATTTAGACTTTTTCTAACAAGTTAGGTAACAAGTTTTGAAGTGTTTGTGTAGTCCCACCTCATTGGGAGAACCTCTCACCAGTGACAGATCGCTTCTGTAACCTCACCTGCAGCTGCCATCTGTTCTAGCCTATGGAGGGAGTCACTGGGGAGCCTGGGTGCAGTGCCAATGCTGTCAAACACTGAAAAATCACCTGTCAAAAAAAATTGAGCGTGTCCCCTTTAAGAAAACTGGCAGATGACGCATCATCAACTGACATCATCAGACACCACCCTTCTCCTAATTGGCCGGCAAGCCCGCAGGGCAGGCTTAACCAGGCCAATCGACATAAAATCACGTCCGTTGGCCGGATGCAGTTGGGGGGCAGGACAGGAACCCAGAAACCAACTGAACCGCTCCCAAGCCGCATCCATTTGCAAAATCGCAGCCAATGTCTCGGGTCGATATCCTTTTGTCAGAACTGGAAAAAAGTTAGAGATGTAACAGGTTTTAAGCAACCCTATGATGGTTGTGGAAGGAAGGGAGATTAAGTGAGAGCAGAAGCATGTGAAATGGAATGGACTCCACTAAAGGTCCTGTCTGCCACTGTGGAGGGGAATCCTTAGCTGAGTAAAAACAAAATTTAGGAAGCTCTGGTGCAGAAGTTGGCATCATCAGAGAATATAGGACAGCGAAACTGGGAGAAAGGAATATAAATCTTCCAAGAAGCAGGGTGGGAACAAATCTAAAATAAAAACAGAAAATGCTGGAAATACTCAGCGGGTCAAGCAGCATCTGTGGAGAGAAAAACAGTTAATGTTTGAGGTCGATGACCCATCGTCAGAACCGGAAAAAGTTAGAGATGTGACAGATTTTAAGCAGGTGCAGAGGCAGGGAAAGGGGGGAGGGGAGGAAAGAACAAAAAGGAAGGTCTGTGATAGGTTGGAAGGCAGAAGAGATTAAATGACAAAAGGTATAATCATACAAAGCAAAAGGAGATGGTAATGGAACAAGTAAAGAAACAAAAGATGAGTCTAGAAGAGGTGTAAATGGGAATGGCAGAATCATCAACAGCTGCCATGTGGAAAAATAGGGGCAGGGATTATGGTCTGAAATTGTTGAACTCGATGTTGAGTCCAGAAGGCTCTAAAGTACCTAATCGAAAGATGAGGTGCTGTTCCTTGAGCTTCATTGGAACCGTATAAGAGGCGGAGGACAGAGAGGTGGGAGTGGAATGGAGAATTAAAGTGACAGGCGGCCAGAAGCTTGGGGTCACGCTTACAGACTGAACAGAGGTGTTTCGCAAAGCGGTCACTCATTCTGCGTTTTTGGTCTCCCCAATGTAGAGGAGACCGCATCGTGAGCAGCGAATACAGTATACTAAATTGCAAGAAGTACAAGTAAATCGCTGTTTCACCTGGAAGGAGTGTTTGGGGCCCTGGACTGTGGGAAGGGAGGAGGTAAAAGGGCAGGTGTTGCATCTCCTGCGCTTGCACTGGAAGGTGCTGTGGGAAGGGAAGGGGAGGGAGGGGCGTTGGGGGTGATTGAGGAGTGGACCAGAGTGTCGTGGAGGGAAGTCCCTTCAGAATGCTGAAAGGGGAGGGGAAGATGTGTTTGGTGGTGGGATCATGCTGGGAATGGCGGAGGATGATCTGTTGAATGTGGAGGCTGGTGGGGTGAAAGGAGAGAAGAGGAACCGTATTGTGGTTCAGGGAGGGAGGGGAAGAGGTGAGAGCAGAAGTGCGGGAAATGGAATGGACATGGTCGAGCGCCCCGTTAACCACGGTAGGGGGGAATCCTCGGTTGAGGAAAAAGGAAGACATATCGGAAGCCCTAGTATGGAAGGTGGGAACAAATATAATCCTGGTAGTTAACATTTCAGGTCAGGTTCGGACGAAAGGTCATCGACCTGAAATGTTAACTCTGGTTTTTTTCTCTCCACAGATGCTGCCTGACCTGCTGAGTATTTCTAGCATTTCTGTTTTTATTTGGGAACAAATTTAATCTTGGTAGTTGTGGGATTCAGTGGCTTTGTAAAGGATAATGCGGAGATGCCGGTGTTGGACTGGGGTGGACAAAAGTGAGAAGTCGCACAACACCAGGTTATAGTCCAACAGGTTTATTTGAAATCACAAGCTTTCGGAGCTGCTGCCCCTTCGTCAAGTGAAGTGAAGGAATACGAATCGGCAAAGCATATATAGACAGAGAACAATGCCTGTGTAGCGTACAATCTCAGACGACTACAGTTAATCTATCTGACTGCCTTTCATCACACCTCGGCAGAGAAACAATCAGGTCAGCCAGGAAGGCACCACATCAAAGACATAGCAAGATACAACTGAGACAATGAGGTGGGGTCACAGGGGGTCTAATGTGTCAAATGCAGTCTGTATGGAAAACCATAAACTTTAAAATTTTTACTTTTTTTTACTGGAAATCACATCTGTGAACAAGCCAATGACGACTCGAGTCTGGATGACTCTATGTCAGGTGGGGTTACATGTAGCGTGACATGAACCCAAGATCCCGGTTGAGGCCATCCTCATGGGTGCGGAACTTGGCTATCAGTTTCTGCTCGACAATTTTGCGATGTCGTGTGTCTCAAAGCCCGCCTTGGAGAGCGCTTGCCCGCAGATCCGAGGCTGAAAGTCCTTGACTGCTGAAGTGTTCCCCGACTGGGAGGTAACAATCCTGCCTGGCGATTGTTGCGCGGTGTCTGTTCATACGTTGTCTCAGTGTCTGCATGGTCTCGCCGATGTACCATGCTCCAGTGCATCCTTTCCTGCAACGTATGAGGTAGACAACGTTGGCCGAGTCACATGAGTATGTACCATGTACCTGGTGGGTAGTGTCCTCACGTGTGATGATGGTATCTGTGTTGATGATCTGGCATGTCTTGCAGAGGTTGCCGTGGCAGGGTTGTGTGGTGTCGTGGTTGCTGTTATCCTGAAAGCTGGGTAATTTGCTGCGAACTATGGTACTTTTGAGGTTAGGCGGCAGTTTGAAGGCGAGTAGTGGAGGCGTGGGGATGGCCTTAGCAAGGTGTTCGTCGTCATCAATGACATGTTGAAGGCTGCGAAGAACATGGCGTAGTTTCTCCGCTCCAGGGAAGTACTGGACGACGTAGGGTACCCTGTTGGTTGTGTCCCGTGTTCGCCTTCTGAGGAGGTCTATGCGATTTTTCGCTGTAGCCCGTCGGAACTGTCGATCGATGAGTCGAGCGTCATATCCCGTTCTTACGAGAGCGTCTTTCAGCGTCCGTAGGTGTCCATCGCGTTCTTCCTCGTCTGAGCAGATCCTGTGTATTCGCAGGGCTTGTCCAGAGGGGATGGCTTCTTTAACGTGGTTAGGGTGGAAGCTGGAGAAGTGGAGCATCGTGAGGTTGTCCGTGGGCTTGCGGTACAGTGAAGTGCTGAGGTGTCCATCTTTGATGGAGATTCGTGTGTCCAGGAATGAAACCGATTCTGAGGAGTAGTCCATGGTGAGTTTGATGGTGGGATGGAACTTGTTGATGTTATCGTGTAGTCTTTTCAGTGATCCTTCGCCGTGGGTCCAAAGGAAGAAAATGTCGTCGATGTATCTGGTGTACAGCGTTGGTTGGAGGTCCTGTGCAGCGAAGAAGTCTTTCTCGAACTTGTGCATGAAGATGTTGGCGTGTTGGGGTGCAAATTTGGTCCCCATGGCTGTTCCGTGTGTTTGGGTAAAAAACTGGTGTCGAAGGTGAAGACATTGTGGTCAAGGATGAAGCGGATGAGTTGTAGGATGGCGTCTGGAGATTGGCTGTTGTTGGTGTTGAGTACTGAGGCTGTCGCAGCGATGCCGTCATCGTGGGGGATATTGGTGTAGAGTGCCGATACGTCCATCGTGGCGAGGAGTGTTCCTGCTTCAACTGGTCCATGGGTGCTGAGTTTCTGTAAGAAGTCTGTGGTGTCGCGACAGAAGCTGGGGGTTCCCTGTACGATGGGTTTCAGGATGCCCTCGACGTATCCAGAGAGGTTCTCACACAGGGTTCCATTGCCTGATATGATAGGACGTCCGGGTGTGTTGGCTTTGTGTATCTTTGGGAGGCAGTAGAAGTCTCCCACGCGAGGAGTACGTGGAATGAGAGCGCGTAGGATGCTTTGAAGGTCTGGATCGAAGGTCTTGATCAGTCTATTGAGTTGGCGGGTGTGTTCTTTGGTCGGATCTGCGGGTAACTGTCTGTAGTGTTCCAGGTTGTCCAGTTGTCGGTATGCTTCTTTACAATAGTCCATTCTGTTCTGTATGACGATGGCTCCTCCTTTGTCCGCTGGTTTGATGACCCCTCCCGCCACACACCCGCCAACTCAATAGACTGATCAAGACCTTCGATCCAGACCTTCAAAGCATCCTATGCGCTCTCATCCCACGTACTCCCCGCGTGGGAGACTTCTACTGCCTCCCAAAGATACACAAAGCCAACACACCCGGACGTCCTATCGTATCAGGCAACGGAACCCTGTGTGAGAACCTCTCTGGATACGTCGAGGGCATCCTGAAACCCATCGTACAGGGAACCCCCAGCTTCTGTCGCGACACCACAGACTTCTTACAGAAACTCAGCACCCATGGACCAGTTGAACCAGGAACACTCCTCGCCACGATGGACGTATCGGCTCTCTACACCAGTATCCCCCACGATGACGGCATCGCTGCGACAGCCTCAGTACTCAACACCAACAACAGCCAATCTCCAGAAGCCATCCTACAACTCATCCGCTTCATCCTTGACCACAATGTCTTCACCTTCGACAACCAGTTTTTTACCCAAACACACGGAACAGCCATGGGGACCAAATTCGCACCCCAATACGCCAACATCTTCATGCACAAGTTCGAGGAAGACTTCTTCGCTGCACAGGACCTCCAACCAACGCTGTACACCAGATATATCGACGACATTTTCTTCCTTTGGACCCACGGCGAAGGATCACTGAAAAGACAACACGATAACATCAACAAGTTCCATCACACCATCAAACTCACCATGGACTACTCCTCAGAATCGGTTTCATTCCTGGACACACGAATCTCCATCAAAGACGGACACCTCAGCACTTCACTGTACCGCAAACCCACGGACAACCTCACGATGCTCCACTTCTCCAGCTTCCACGCTAACCACGTTAAAGAAGCCATCCCCTATGGACAAGCCCTGCGAATACACAGGATCTGCTCAGACGAGGAAGAACGCGATGGACACCTACGGACGCTGAAAGACGCCCTTGTAAGAACGGGATATGACGCTCGACTCATCGATCGACAGTTCCGACGGGCCACAGCGAAAAATCGCATAGACCTCCTCAGAAGGCGAACACGGGACACAACCAACAGGGTACCCTACGTCGTCCAGTACTTCCCCGGAGCGGAGAAACTACACCATGTTCTTCGCAGCCTTCAACATGTCATCGATGACGACGAACACCTCGCTAAGGCCATCCCCACGCCTCCACTACTCGCCTTCAAACTGCCGCCTAACCTCAAAAGTACCATAGTTCGCAGCAAATTACCCAGCTTTCAGGATAACAGCAACCACGACACCACACAACCCTGCCACGGCAACCTCTGCAAGACATGCCAGATCATCAACACAGATACCATCATCACACGTGAGGACACTACCCACCAGGTACATGGTACATACTCATGTGACTCGGCCAACGTTGTCTACCTCATATGTTGCAGGAAAGGATGCACTGGAGCATGGTACATCGGCGAGACCATGCAGACACTGAGACAACGTATGAACAGACACCGCGCAACAATCGCCAGGCAGGATTGTTACCTCCCAGTCGGGGAACACTTCAGCAGTCAAGGACATTCAGCCTCGGATCTGCGGGCAAGCGTTCTCCAAGGCAGCCTTCAAGACACACGACAACGCAAATTCATCGAGCAGAAACTGATAGCCAAGTTCCGCACCCATGAGGATGGCCTCAACCGAGATCCTGGGTTCATGTCACGCTACACGACGTAGAGTCATCCAGACTCGAGTCGTCATTGGCTTGTTCACAGATGTGATTTCCAGTAAAAAAAAGTAAAAATTTTAAAGTTTATGGTTTTCCATACAGACTGCATTTGACACATTAGACCCCCTGTGACCCCACCTCATTGTCTCAGTTGTATCTTGCTATGTCTTTGAGGTGGTGCCTTCCTGGCTGACCTGATTGTTTCACTGCCGAGGCGTGATGAAAGGCAGTCAGAAAGATAAACTGTAGTCATCTGAGATTGTACGCTACACAGGCATTGTTCTCTGTCTATATATGCTTTGCCGATTCGTATTCCTTCACTTCACCTGACGAAGGGGCAGCAGCTCCGAAAGCTTGTGATTTCAAATAAAACTGTTGGACTATAACTTGGTGTTGTGCGACTTCTCACTTTTGTAAAGGATGGCTGTAGAAAGCCCATCCTGAGAGAGAGAGAGAGAGAGAGAGAGAGAGAAAAGTCCAAAAGGGAAGGGATAGGTGGAAATTGGAAGCATCCTTTTCCAGGATTGAGAAAAATGAGAAGTCGCACAACACCAGGTTATAGTCCAACAGTTTTATTTGAAATCACGAGCTTTCGGAGCGCTGCTCCTTCGTCAGGTACAGTGACTTCACCTGACGAAGGAGCAGCGCTCTGAAAGCTTGTGATTTCAAATAAAACTGTTGGACTATAACCTGGTGTTGTGTGACTTCTCACATTTGTCCACCCCAGTCCAACACCGGCATCTCCGCATCAGGATTGAGAAAGAAGAAGATAGGACAGAGAAACTGGGAGAAAGGAATATAAATCTTACAAGAAGCGAGGGGGTAATATAATCCTGGTGGTTGTGGGACGCAGTGGCTTTGTAATGGATGTCTGTGGAAAGCCCAACCTGAGAGAGAGAGAGAGAGAGAAAAGTCCAGGAGGGGAAGGCAGAAGACCGAGAAGAGAAAAGAGATGGGTGGCAATTGGAAGTATTCCAGGATTGAGAAATGATGCGGAGATGCCGGTGTTGGACTGGGGTGGACAAAAATGAGAAGTCGCACAGCACCAGGTTATAGTCCAACAGTTTTATTTGAAATCACCAGCTTTCGGAGCGCTGCTCCTTCGTCAGGTAAAGTGAGGGAATACAAATCAGCAAAGCATATATAGACCGAGACGATAGCAAAATACTGCAGATGCTGGAAATCCGAAATAACAACAGAAAACGCTGGAAAAACTCAGCAGGCCAGGCAGCATCCGTGGAGAGAGAAAGAGAGTTGACGTTTCAGGTCGATGACCTTTCATCAGGGAACAATGTGTTTCTGACTGACATGTGATGGAGGGCAGTCAGAAACACATTGTTCTCTGTCTATATATGCTTTGTATCTGATTTGTATTTCCTCACTCTACCTGACGAAGGAGCAGCGCTCCGAAAGCTGGTGATTTCAAATAAATCTGTTGGGACTATATAACCTGGTGTTGCGCAACTTCTCAGGATTGAGAAAAGAAACGCCTTTTGGGAGACGGCGGCTGTTTGGCGGGCGGCAGGTGCCGTAGCGCGGTCGCTAGGTGATGACGGCCGGGACTATGTTGACAGGAGCCGGAGCCGGAGCCGAGGACGGAGACCGGGACCGGGAGCCGGGCAGGATGACGGCCGAGCCCAGCGGCTCGGTGTCGGTGGTGTGGGACCCGCAACACGCCAACAAGCTGCTGAAGAGCCTCAGCTCGTTCCGCGAGGAGCCGCTCTTCTGCGACGCCGTGCTGGTGGTGGAGGGGATCGAGATCCCGGTGCAGAAGAACCTGCTGGCGGCCGCCAGTCCGTACGTCAGGTCAGTGAGGAGCCCAGGCCCAGGCCCGGCCCCGGCCTCAGCGCCGCTTATTAAACCAGGGGGCCCGTCACACTTTTTGGGGGCAAAAGAGTCGCCCGGGGTGGGGGGATGTGTGGGCCTCAGGCAGCCCTGCTGACCCAGCTCTGTGTCTCATTTGTCTGCACTGCACTGGGCCGGTGGGTGGGTCGGTCTGTGGCGTAAAAGCTAAACTTTTAAATCACTGCGGAATATCTCTCACGGTCACAACTTGCCAGAGGGTAATCATTCCAAGGGCGGGGTGAGTTCGGCTGCCTCGCCCTTTTTGCAGTGACTGCATTAGTCACCCCTTCCTTACCTGCCCTGCCCTAAATTCAGAGGGGGGGACCTACATCAAAGCAGCTGCCTGCCTGATTCATTTTTTAAAGTGAGTCACGCAAATTGTTATCCACAACTGGTTTTTGATTTGTGCAACTTACTGGTTATGTGATTGTTGCACAACTTATTGGTTGTGTCCGGGATATAGCGTTAACACTTAACGTTCCATGTTCTGTTTTTGAGGGTGTAGAGATTTCAGCACTCTCACAGCAGAAGTCCCCCTAAAAGTACCCGAATGGTGATTTTTAGAGCTAAATTTCTGTGGCACGATCAGTGTGTTGGAGCTCGGCTCCCTTTAGGGGGAAAAAAAAACTGTCTGGAAATTAATGTGTGCAATTTATAGATTAATTTCGCAGATTAATCTGAAACTGTCTTCCTAAACCTATCCAATACTATGAAACATGGGAAAGAGCCAGGCAGTGTGCTGTGTTAGAATACATCCTTTTTGCATCTGCGATTTGAGTATTCAGATCCAGCCTAAACTGGTGAATTAAAGTCTTTGTTGAATGTAAGAGTCCTACTGGGTGAATTTAATGTTGTCCCATTTCCTTATGAGGGTGAATTCACAGGACAAAAGTTGCTCTTAAGTGACAGTTTTACCCTGCGACTCTTCAGCATTTTGCATTTTCAAAATTCCCCGACGCCTTACTCACCAAACTCCACCCTACACAAATTGCAACTTGTCCAAAACTCTAATACCCACATTGTGTTCTACACATCTCCCCCTTTGTTCCTTTATCCCCTCCCCCTTTTCCCAGCTTTACCCTGGCCTTAAATCTATTTGATTTCCGGCTCTTCCCAGTTCTGATGAAAGGTCATCGACCTGAAACGTTAACTCTCTTTCTCTCTCCACGGATGCTGCCTGGCCTGCTGAGTTTTTCCAGCGTTTTCTGTTGTTATTTTGTGTTCTACACTGTCTTGCTAGCCTTTTATTCTTATGCTGACTGACCTCCACTAGCTCCATGAATGAAATCAGTGCAATGAATTCAGATCCTTATCCTTGCACCATCCGACCTCTGCATCCTTCTTTAACCTATGACCCGGTCTGTACCGAGTAGTCCTCCAATCCTGACCACCTGTGCGTTTTCCCTTCCTGAAATTTCTCACTCTGTGACAGACCTCTGCGTGTAGTTCCTACTCTGCAGCTCACTCCCTAAACCTCTTCCTGTTCTTACCTTAAGCACATTGCCATTTAGTAGGTAATTCACATTCTTGCATCTTCTATGTAATCTTGCTGGTTTACCTGAATCCAGGGGGTTCCCAAACTGTGGTACGCATACCCCTGGTACACAGGACATGTGTGTTTGTGGGTGGGTGGTATGTGGCTAATCCATATTGAATTCCATCTACCATTCATTTTGCATTGCACTGGTTGTATATAGATCAACATGGTATCCTCAAGCTATGCACCAAGTACAGCTGTACAGAGAAGCAGTTGAAATTCTCTTTGGCGTCTCTCAAAGTTGCTTTCAAGTGCTTGTAACAAAGGTTCCCAAACTGGGGGGGGCGCAAAGAGATTATTGGGGGTCACGAGGAGGATTGGATGGGGTACGACCAAAGCGTCAAAGTGCACATCCTCCAGCAGTACGTGTGCAGTGTGCTTCCACTTATTGAAGCTGTGAGAAGCCCACAGCCCAGCCAGCACCACCTTCGCACAGGAGACGGCCCCATTCAAAGAGAAGCAGCTTTATCACACACAAACTTTTGGATAAAATGTTAATTCCTGTTTGTTAAATCTATATTATGCATTTCACTTTAAATATTCATTTGAACCAGTATTAAGCTTAATGGCTTATGCGTTTTAACCCTCCTAAGTTTTCAGTTTACTTCCAATGGAGAGCTTGCAGGAAGATAATAGTTTCGAACCACGTTTAGATTGAGTTCTTCGGCACAGCTATATTTTAGTTGATACTCAAAGACATTCAAAACCATAACAGTTGGACAGTAGCTATGGTTGTACACAAAAAGCTACAGTATTTTTTTTAAAGGAAACTAATCATTTCAACAAGGGCACCTACCAGTAAATGAAAATTGAAGAACTTATTTTAGTTGTGTTTAAATAGCCTTGATTTTCTGATTGGTATTATTTTAATGCTGGTGTTAACATTTTTAATTTTTAAAAAACCTCGAGGATCAATTTACTACCTGCGGGAGTGGGATTCACAGTTTCATTGTTCCCTTTCTGGGCCTCCAAGGCTGAGTGGCACGACAGGACCATAAATAACGTGATTAACAGGGTTCTTACGATATGAATTACCAACCTTAAATGGCTGTGGCGAGGTTAATTTGCATTAACAGCACAAATGCAGCAATTTCTTCACACGCAATGAATGTCAGTGGAGAGGGCCATGCCAAGGTTCTAATTTTTGGGGGATTTGACGAGGCTAACGGAGCAACGCACATCGTCCAGCAATTTGTGGCAAATCGGAACTCCTGGCTCATCTCATCTTCGCTACAACTTGCTGATTTTTTTTTTTACAAACTAATAATAATGGTGAGCGCTGGGAACTCGCCATTATTTTTCCAACAATTCCCGGGCCAATGTAACTATGTTCCTGATATTGTCTTCTGTCATTGTGCATTGCGAGATGTCGGTCCTAGAAGGTAAAGATGTCATTTTGGACCATTTGTCTCAGCTTTGCACAAAGTGCGTCAATTTTTTTTCCCAAAAGAGAGGCAAATGAACTGCATGATTTTGTCTGGGTTCGGAATCCATTTTCAGAGGACTTGGTAGTAAAGGCCTTGAGTATGACAGAGAATTTGATTAACGTTGCTGATGAATCTGTTTTGAGCGATCATTTTAAAGTCGTGCCTCTTGATAAGTTTTGGCTCTCAATTCAAAAAGAGTTTCCTGAATTGTCCCAAAGAGTCGTTAAAATACTTTTTCATTTTGCCTCATTGCCTCTGTGTGAAGTGGGTTTTGCTTCACTTGCATACATCAAAAATAACTATAGAAGCCGCTTGAATGTAGAGACTGATTTGCAGCTGAAACTCTCTGAAATCAAACCAAAATGCCACACATTGTGCACTAGCAGCAAGCAGGCTAACTTACTCACTTAGACAAAGGTGAGTGTTCTCTCGTGTTCAGGTTTATTCAGTACTATATATAGCACTGATACTATGCTAGTAATGTTGCTTTGTCTCTTGTGTAATATGTTATGTTAGCCAAGACAATAAAATTCTCTTGTTCATTGCATAAATGTTCTTTCTTAGAAAGTGTGGGTGTGGTGGGAAGGGGTGGCAAGCATGCATGCAACATGAATCTCCAAAGGAGAGCTCAGCAAAAACAGTTTGGGAATCTCTGGGTTACAAGAAAGCGTACAAAATAGTAACTTCCTCAGATTTTCCATTCATTCTTGTGGGAGTGTCAGGTCTTCAGTCTGTGCTTTTTAGTGGAAGCTTGGAGGATTACACACCATCTGGCAACCTTCTTAAAATACCACAAAATATGAAGATGCGCCATCTGGTGTATAAATTGTTTCCCTGTTTTTCGATTTGCGTTCTCTGCTTTAAGAAAAACTTAAGTTGCACTTATTTGTAGTTATTTCCTAAATTGAGAGGACATAAAAACATGCAAAGCAGGTTGTGATCTTTCATAATTCAATCTGATATGGGTGATATATTAAAAAAAAATTTAAGGCTGAGAGGTTAGGGAAATTATTGCCGAATTATCCAAATTTATCACCAAATTAAAATAGGGAGTTATGCTGTTTTAAAATGGGAAGGATTGTGCAGGTCCATGTATGTCATAGTCATAGAGTCATAACGGCACAGAAGGAGGCCATTCGGCCCATCGAGTCCGTGCCGGCTCTCTGTAGAGCAATCCAGTCAGTCCCATTCCCCTGCTCTATCCCCGTAGCTCTGCAAGTTTATTTCCCTCCAATGCCTATCCAGTCTCCGCTTAAAAACATTGAGTGTCTCCACTTCCACCACTTCCGTCGGCAGCGAGTTCCAGGTCCTCACCACTCGCTGCGTAAAAAAGTTTTTCCTCACATCCCCCCTGTATCTCTTGCCCAAAACCTTAAATCTGTGTCCCCTAGTCCTTGTACCATCAACTAGTGGGAACAGCCTTTCCCCGTCTAGCTTATCCAAACCCGTCATAATCTTGTACACCTCTATCAAATCACCCCTCAACCTCCTTTGCTCTAATGAAAGCAAATCCAGCTTTTCCAACGTGTCCTTGTAGCAAAGATTCCCCCATCCCCGGAACCATTCTGGTAAATCTCCTCTGCACCCTTTCAAGGGCCTTCACGTCCTTCCTAAAGTGTGGTGACCAGAACTGGACGCAATACTCCAGTTGTGGCCTAACCAGCGCTTTATAAAGGTTCAGCATAACTTCTCTACTTTTGTACTCAATACCTCCTATTTATGAAGCCCAAGATCCCATATGCTTTGTTAACCACGCTCTCAATATGTCCTGCCACCTTCAGGGACCTATGCACATTAACGCGCCTCTAGCCAAGCTGTTCCAGTACAGCTACAACACTGGCATCTATCCGACAATGTGGAAAACTGCCCAGGTATGTCCTGTCCACAAAAAGCAGGACAAATCCAATGCGGCCAATTACCGCTCCATCAGTCTATTCTCAATCATCAGCAAAGTGTCATCAACAGTGCTATCAAGCGGTACTTACTCAGCAATAACCTGCTCACTGATGCCCAGTTTGGCTCCCGACCTCATTATGGCCTTGGTCCAAACATGGACAAAGGAGCTGAATTCCAGAGGTGAGGTGAGAGTGACTGCCCTTGACATGAAGGCAGCATTTGACCGAGTGTGGCATCAAGGAGCCCTAGTAAACTGAAGTCAATGGGAATTGGGGGGGATAACTCTCCACTGGCTGGAGTCACACATAACACAAAGCAAGATGGTTGTAGTGATTGAAGGTCAATCATCACAGCCCCAGGACATCGCTGCAGGAGTTCCTCAGGGCAGTGTCCTAGGCCCAACCATCTTCAGCTGCTTCATCAATGACCTTCCCTCCAACATAAGGTCAGAAATAGGGATGTTTGCTGATGACTGCACAGTGTTCAGCGCCATTCACAACTCCTCAGATAATGAAGCAGTCCATGCCAGCATGCAACAAGACCTGGACAACGTTCAGGCTTGGGCTGATAAGTGGCAGGTAACATTCGTGCCACACCAGTGCCAGGCAATGACTATCTCCAACAAGCGAGAGTCTAACCACCGCCCCTTGACATTCAACGGCATTACCATCGCCGAATCTCCCACCATCAACATCCTGGGGGTCACCATTGACCAGAAACTTAACTGGACAAGCCACATAAATACTGTGGCAACAAGAGCAGGTCAGAGGCTAGGTATTCTGCGGCAAGTGTCTCACCTCCTGACTCCCCAAAACCTTTCTACCATCTACAAGGTACAAGTAAGGAGTGTGCTGGAATACTCTCCACTTGCCTGGATGAGTGCAGCTCCAACAACACTCAAGAAGCTCGACACCATCCAGGACAAAGCAGCCTGCTTGATTGGCACCCCATCCACCACCTTAAACATTCACTCCCTCCACCGCCGGCATACCGTGGCTGCAGTGTGTACCATCTACAAGATGCACTGCAGCAACTCGCCAAGGCTTCTTCGGCAGCACCTCCCAAACCCACGACCTCTTCCACCTAGAAGGACAAGGGCAGCAGGCGTATGGGAACACCACCACCTCCAAGTTCCCCTCCAAGTCACACACCATCCTGACTTAGAAGTATATCGCCTATCCTTCATTGTCGCTGGGTCAAAATCCTGGAAATTCCTACCTAACAGCTCTGTGGGAGTACCTTCACACGGACTGCAGCGGTTCAAAAGGTGGCTCACCACCACCTTCTCGAGGGCAATTTGGGATGGGCAAGAAATGCTGGCCTTGCCAGCGACGCCCACATCCCATAAAAACGAATTTAAAAAAAACTCCCAGGTCCCTCTGTCCCTACACACTCTTTAAAACTATACCATTAAGTGTATCTTGCATCTCCCTGTTCCCTCTGCCAAAATGCATCACCTCACACTTCTCTACATTAAATTCCATCTGCAACTTGTCTGCCCATTCTGCTAGCCTTTCTATGTCCTGTTGCAGTCGAGTGGTGTCATCCTCACTTTGCCACACCCCCCCAAGTTTGGTGTCATCGGCAAATTTAGAAATTCTATTTTATTTATTTTTATATATATATATATATATATATAAAAATTAAAAATAAGCAGTGGTCCCAGCACTCACCCTTGGAGAACACCACTGTCTACCATCCTCCAGTCTGAAAAACAGCCATTTACCACAACTCGCTGTTTTCTGTCCTTAAGCCAATTCCTTATCCAAGCTGCCAATGACCCACCTATTCCATGAGCCTCAATTTTGTTAGCCAGCCTTCTATGTGGTACTTTGTCAAACGCCTTCCTAAAATCCATGTAGACAACATCCATTGCATTCCCTTCATCAATCCTCCCTACTACTTCATCAAAAAATTCAATTAGATTAGTGAAACACGATCTGCCTTTTACAAATCCGTGTTGGCTCTCTTTAATTAGCTTAAACCTCTCCGAGTGCCCGTTAATTTTTTCCTTGATTATTGTTTCTAAAACTTTACCCACCACTGATGTTAAACTGACCGGCCTGTTGTTACTAGGGTTGTCCTTACACCCTTTCTTGAACAATGGTGTCACATTTGCCACTTTCCAATCCTCAGGCACCTCCCCCGCATGTGTGGCTGTTTGAAGACCCTGGAGCATGCAGCATTTTCCATGCAACATTTTTGTCTTTAGCATTGTTACAGGGATTTGTAATTTATCTTTCATATTACATAAAGTATGAACTTTATAGCCATATATTTACTTTTTGTACAACTAATGCCCATTGGGATTTGAGGTTGATACAATAAAATAGTTTATGAAATGGAATATTACTAATATTACAACAACTCAACTTATGTTTAGATTGAGATGATTCAGTGCCCTAAATAAACAGGACCTCATTAAATGTTGTCATTTTAGCAATGCAGGTTCAATTCTGAACATTATTTAGTGATCATCAAAATAAACATTATAGACATAAAATATTATTTACATTTGGCCAGATGAAGTGAATGGAATTTTATACTGTGGTGAATTCTCTCTAAGTAACAAAAATAGATATTTGCATGTTTGTTTTGCTAAATACAGTACTGGGGACTGAAGAGATCAGGATGATTGGAGACTTAATGCCACTGGTGGAGCTTTATACAATTGAGCTGCTTTTGCTATTGGCTCTTAACAGAATTGAAGTGCAGAGAGTACAAAATATATTTTTTTAATTGTTCTTAGAAGGACACTGGGGTTTTACAACAGCTTTAATGGTCATTTTATGGTGATCACCCACAATTTACCAGAATTATTGAATTCAAGGGTGAGATTTGAACTAATGCCCTCTGGGTTGCTAGTTGAGCATCATAACAACTGGGCAAGCGTACCCATATATCCCTGCAAGGCCAAAATGGAGTGCTTCAAAGTATAGAGTTCTGTAGTTAAAGAGAGAGATTAAAACTAAACTGAAACTTAAAAGTATGACAAAGTTAGGGCTAATAATAAAGATAATCAAGAGGAATATCGGAAGTAGAGAGATAAAAATGGAGATTAGAAAAGCTAAAAGAGAATATGAGAAAAAGAGGGCAATATAAAAGGAAATAGTAAAGCTTTTTGAAGCATGTAAAAGAATAGTTCAAAAGAGGCCAAGACCACTCTGGGATGAAGAAGGAGGTTGAAGCTATGGCAGCGATATTAAATATTTTGTATCTGTTTTTACAAATGATGGTGGAAGTGAGAACATAGATGTACTAGAGAAGGATATGGAATAATTGATGGAGCTAACTGTAGAAAAGGAATTTATTCTGAAAAAATTAACAGAACTGAAGGTTGGTAAGTTACTGGGCCCGGATGACATGTACCCTAGGTTGTTAAAAGAAATCAGGGAGGAGATAGCAGAGCTCACACCACAACTTTTCAATCCTCGTTAAATTTGTTTTCTCTCGAATACTTCACGAATGTTCAGATGGGCACTGTTCAGATGATTTCATCCACAATCACTGATTCATAAACTGTGTTGCAGCACCACTCGCAACATGTACGTTGTCTGGCTAAGGGATTGCTTTATAAGACAGGGAGCGAAGTTGGCTGAGATGGTTCTCGGCTTATTTTAATCTTTCATGTTGAAGCACGATTATTCTAAAAGTTGCATTGATCTTAAAGAATTTAAGGATTTTTTCTTCAAATCCTCAATTCAGATCATTGAGTAAAAGCACCGTGTGATGTGGTACTGATCATACAAAACAGAAAGGTCACAGATTTAACTGCTGCTCTCAGTTACCTTATCCTAGATGGCACTGTAGTAAGGCAGTGTAATTAACTCCACCGTCAATGGATTGGGGGAGGGAGGAATTGGACAGGGCTCTAATTCATAATGGGTAATATACCTACCTGTGTGAATATCCAGTGAGAAGAAGGTCAGTCTTGGCACCAATAGCCCCAAGATTAAATAGCCTGCTGATACTCATTGTCCAGGTTTGTAGAATGAGTTACTTGTAGGATGGTCCTTTTGGTGAGTTGCTGGTGTCACCTATGAAACTATACCCCCACTTAAGTCACTGCGACAAATTATGGGGCTAGGAAAGAGAGAGGAAAAAAAGAGGAGGCATGAAAAAGACAACATAGTGAGAAGGACAAACCTGAAGAAGGCTAGCTATGTACAAGAGAGGAGTGATGGAGGCTGAGAGGGACATTTATATCAGCTGTTGCAGGTGAATGGGAGGGGGTTTGCATATGCTGGAAATGTAACACTGGAAAATCGTAAAGACCAGATGTGGTGCATGAGAGCTGTAAACCCACAGAGCATAAACTACTGCTATAAATGAAATGTATGGTATGATTTTTATTACTGATGATGCTCCTTTTAGTGTTTTGCAGCATTCAATTCCTTTGCAAGAAAGAGTTCTGAATCCTTGGGATTCATTGTAAAGAGCAAGTGAGAAATTTATGCCTTCCATTATTGCTCATTCTTCCTGTAGTCTCAATTGAGCAGGAATGAGTTTAGGGTGGAGTAGCAGTTTTATAACTTAAGTAAGTTATTTGTCCACTGCTTATGATTTGGTGATGTTATCTGCGTGTCTCAAACTGATTCACTGTTTGATGTATAGCACTGCATGGCCTGTCACTGATGATCCCATTCGTGTTTATTATGCCAATCCCAACTTGTTCCATCAATTCAATATGGTAATGGATGTTTCGGTTTTCATATGACAGGAAAAAAGGAAAAGGAGGTGGGGTAGCATTGCTGGTTAAAGAGGAGATTAACACAATAGTAAGGAAGGATATTAGCTCTGATGATGTGGAATCTATATGGGCAGAGCTGAGAAATACCAAGGGGCAGAAAACGTTAGTGGGAGTTGTATACAGACCCCCCAAACAGTAATGCTGAGGTTGGGGATGGCATTAAATGGGAAATTAGAGACGCGTGCAATAAGGGCACAGCAGTTATCATGGGTGACTTTAATCTACATATAGATTGGGCTAACTAAATTAGTAACAATACTGTGGAGGAGGAATTCCTAGAGTGTATACGGGATGGTTTTCTGGACCAATATGTCGAGGAACCAACTAGAGATCAGGCCATCTTAGACTGGGTATTATGTAATGAGAAAGGCTTAATTAGCAATCTTGTTGTGCGAGGCTCCTTGGGAGGAGCGATCATAATATGATAGAATTCTTCATTAAAATGGAGAGTGAAGTAGTTGATTCAGAGACTAGGGTCCTGAATTTAAATAAAGGAAACTACGATGGTATGAGGCACGAGTTGGCTTGGATGGATTGGGGAACGTTACTTAAAGGGTTGACGGTGGATAGGCAATGGCAAACATTTAAAGATCGCATGGATGAACTACAGAATTTGTTCATCCCTGTTTGGCATAAAAATAAAACAAAAAAGGTGACTCAACCGTGGCTAACAAGGGAAATTAGGGATAGCATAAGATCCAAGGAGAGGACATATAAATTGGCCAGAAAAAGCAGCAAACCTGAGGATTGGGAGCAGTTTAGGATTCAGCAAAGGAGGACAAAGGGATTAATTAAGAGGGGGAAAATAGAATATGAGAGTAAGCTTGCAGGGAACATAAAAACTGACTGAAAGCTTCTATAGATATGTGAAGAGAAAAAGATTGGTGAAGTCAAGTGTAGGTCCCTTGCAGTCAGAATCAGGGGAATTTATAATGGGGAACAAAGAAATGGCAGACCAATTAAATACATACTTTGGTTCTGTCTTCACAAAGGAGGACACAAATAACCTCCCAAAGATGTCGGGGAACATAGGGTCTAATGAGAGGGAGGAATTGAATGAAATCAGTATTTGTAGGGAAATGGTGTTAGGGAAATTGACGTGATTGAAGGCCAATAAATCCCCAGGGCCTGATAATCTACATCCTAGGGTACTTAAGGAAGTGGCCCTAGAAATAGTAGATGCATTGCTGGTCATCTTCCAAAATTCTATAGACTCTGGAACAGTTCCCATGGATTGGAGGATAGCTAATGTAACCCCACTATTTAAAAAAGGTGGTAGAGAGAAAACGGGGAATTATAGACTGGTAAGCCTGACATCGGTAGTGGGGAAAATGCTAGAGTCCATTATAAAAGATGTAATAGCAGAGCACTTGGAAAACAGTGACAGGATCGGACAAAGTCAACATGGATTTACAAAAGGTAAATCATGCTTGACTAATCTACTGGAATTTTTTGAGGATGTAACTGGTAGAATAGATAAGGGAGAACCAGTGGATGTGGTGTATTTGGACTTTCAGAAGGCTTTCGATAAGGTCCCGCATAAGAGATTAGCGTGCAAAGTTAAAGCACACGGGATTGGGGGTAAGGTACTGTATTGGATAGAGAACTGGTTGGCAGACAGGAAGCAAAGAGTTGGAATAAACGGGTCTTTTTCCGAGTGGCAGGCAGTGACTAGTGGGGTACCGCAGGGATCGGTGCTAGGACCCCAGCTATTCACAATATATATTAATGATCTAGACGAGGGAACTAGATGTAATATCTCCAAGTTTGCAGACGACACTAAGCTGGGTGGGCGTGTGTGCTGTGAGGAGGATGCAGAGAAACTCCAGTATGATTTGGACAGGTTGGGTGATTGGGCAGATGCATGGCAAATGCAGTATAATGTGGATAAATGCGAGGTTATCCACTTCGGTGGCAAAAACAGGAAGACAGATTATTATCTGAATGGCAATAGATTGGGAAAAGAGGAAGTGCAACGAGACCTGGGTGTCCTTGTGCACCAGTCGCTGAAGGTAAGCATACAAGTGCAGCAGGCGGTTAAGAAGGCAAATGATATGTTGGCCTTCATAGCGAGAGGATTCGAGTACAGGAGCAAGGATGTCTTGCTGCAGTTGTACAGGGCCTTGGTGAGACCACACCTTGAGTATTGTGTGCAGTTTTGGTCACCTTATCTGAGGAAGGATGTTCTTGCCTTGGAGAGAGTGCAGTGAAGATTCACCAGACTGATACCTGGGATGGCAGGAATGACGTATGAAAGAGAGATTGGGTCGATTAGGCTTATATTCGCTAGAGTTTAGAAAAATGAGAGGGGATCTCATTGAAACTTATAAAATTCTAACAGGACTAGACAGACTAGATGCAGGAAGGATGTTCCCGATGGCGGGGGAGTCCAGAACCAGGGGTCACAGTCTAAGGATAAGGGGTATGCCATTTAGGACTGAGATGAGGAGGAATTTCTTCACCCAGAGAGTGGTGAACCTGTGGAATTCTCTACCACACAAGGCAGTTGAGGCCAATTCATTAAATATATTCAAGAAGGAGTTAGATATATTTCTTAAGGCTAAGGGATCAAGGGATATGGGGGGGGAAAAAGCAGGGACAGGGTACTGAATTTGGATGATCAGCCATGATCTCATTAAATGGTGGAACAGGCTCGATGGTCGAATGGCCTACTCCTGCTCCTATCTTCTATGTTTCTATGTTAAGATTCAACATCGACATTTCTTGTATATAAAAAAGATAGCCTGCTTTTAGGACAGAAATAGTTTTGGATATTGCATGGCCTAATTTTCTAATTCTCTAATTTTAGATGTTGCACATTTAAAACAAAAAAAATTTGAAAAATCGTCTGTGATTGGTGATGCATTTAGAGGTTGCTGAAGAGATAGTGGATGCATTGGTTTTGATCTTCCAAAATTCCCGAGATTCTAGAATGTCCCAGCGGATTGGAAGGTCACAAATGTAACACAGCTATTCAAGAAAGGAGAGAGAGAAAAAACAGGAAACTACAGGCCAGTTAGCCTGATATCAGTCGTCGGGGAAAATGCTGGAATCCATTGTTAAGGAAGTGGTATCAGGGCACTTAGAAAATCATAACCTGATTAGGCAGAGTCAACATGGTTTTATGAAAGGGAAATCGTGTTTGACAAATTTATGAGAGTTTTTTGAGGATGTAACTAGCAGGGTAGCTAAAGGGGAACCAGTGGATGTAGTATATTTGGATTTCCAAAAGGCATTCGATAAGGTACCATATAAAAGGTTATTACACAAGATTAGGGCTCATGGGGTTGGGGTAATATAGCAGCATGGATAGAGGATTGGTTAACAGATCGAAAACAGAGAGTAGGGATAAACGGATCTTTTTCAGGTTGGCAGGCTGTAACTAGTGGGGTGCCGCAAGGATCAGTGTTGGGGCCTCAGCTATTTACAATCTATATTAATGACCTAGATGAAGGGACCGAGTGTAATGTATCCAAGTTTGCTGACGTTACAAAGCTAGGTGGGACAGTAAGCTGTGAGGAGAACACAATACGTACATACGAATTAGGAGCAGGAGTAGGCCACTCGGCCCTTCGAGCCTGCTCCGCCATTCAGTAAGATCATGGCTGATCTGATAACTCCACATTCCCACCTACCCCTGATAACTTTTCACCCCCTTGCTTACCAAGAATCTATCTACCTCTGCCTTAAAAATATTCAAAGACTCTGCTTCCACTGCCCTCTGAGGAAGAAAGTTCCAAAGACTCACGACCCTTTGTGCAAAAAAATTTCTCCTCATCTCTGTCTTAAATGGCGACCCCTTATTTTTAAACAGTGACCCCGAGTTCTAGATTTTCCCACAAGAGGAAACATCCTCTCCACATCCACCCTGTCCAGACCCCTCAGGATCTTATATGTTTCAATCAAGTCACCTCTTACTCTTCTAAACTCCAGTGGATACAAGCCTAGCCTGTCCAACCTTTCCTCATAAGACAACCCGCCCATTCCAGGTATTAGTCTAGTAAACCACCTCTGAACTGCTTCCAACGCACTTACATCCTTCCTTAAATAAGGAGACCAATACTGTACACAGTACTCCAGATGTGGTCTCACCAATGCCCTGTATAACTGAAGCATAACCTCCCTACTTTTGTATTCAATTCCCCTCGCAATAAACAATAACATTCTATTAGCTTTCCTAATTACTTGCTGTACCTGCATAGTAACCTTTTGCGATTCATGCACTAGGACACCCAGATCCCTCTGCATCTCAGAGCTCTGCAATCTCTCACCATTTAGATAATATGCTTTTTTATTCTTCCTGCCAAAATGGACAACTTCACATTTTCCCACATTATACTCCATTTGCCAGATCTTTGCCCACTCACTTAACCTATCTACATCTCTTTGTAGCCTCCTTATGTCCTCTTCACAATTTACTTTCCTACCTATCTTTGTGTCATCAGCAAATTTAGCAACCATACCTTCGGTCCCTTCATCCAAGTCATTTATATAAATTGTAAAAAGTTGAGGCCCCAGCACTGATCCCTGTGGCACACCACTCATTACACCTTGCCAATCAGAAAATGACCCATTTATGCCTACTCTCTGTTTCCTGTTAGCTAGCCAATCTTCTATCCATGCCAATATGTTACCCACTACACCATGAGGTTTTATTTTCCACAATAACCTTTGATGTGGCACCTTATCAAATGCCTTCTGGAAATCTAAGTACAGTACATCCGCCGGTTCCCCTTTATCCACAGCACATGTTACTTCCTCAAACAACTCCAATAAATTGGTTAAACATGATTTCCCTTGCACAAAACCATGTTGACTCTGCCTGATTACTTTGAACTTTTCTAAGTGCCCTGCTATAACATCTTTAATAATAGCTTCTAACATCTTCCCTATGACAGATGTTAAGCTAACTGGCCTGTAGTTTCCTGCTTTCTGTCTCCCTCCCTTTTTGAATAAAGGAGTTACATTCGCTATTTTCCAATCTAATGGAACCTTCCCCGAATCTAGGGAATTTTGGAAAATTAAAACCAATGCATCAACTATCTCACTAGCCACTTCTTTTAAGACCCTAGGATGAAGTCCATCAGAACCCGGGGACTTGTCAGCCCGCAGCTCCAACAATTTTCTCAGTACCACTTCCCTGGTGATTGTAATTTTCTTGAGTTCCTCCCTCCCTTCCATTTCCTGATTTACAGCTATTTCTGGGATGTTACTTGCATCCTCTATAGTGAAGACTTGTTTAATTCAACTGCCATCTCCTTATTTTCCATTATTAATTTCCTAGACTCACTTTTTATAGGACCAACGCTCACTTTGTTAACTTTTCTTTTTTAAATATCTATAGAAACTCTTACTATTTGTTTTTATATTTCTAGCTAGCTTTCTCTCGTACTCTAATTTTCCTCTCATTAATCTTTTAGTCATTCTTTGTTGTTTTTTATATTCTGTCCAATCTTCTGACCTGCCACCCATCTTTGTGCAATTATATGCTTTTTCTTTAAGTTTAATACTATCTTTAACTTTTTTAGTTAACCACGGATGGTGGGTCCTCCCCTTGGAATTTTTCTTTCTTGTTGGAATGTATATATTCTGTGTATTTTGAAATATCCCCTTAAATGTCTGCCACTGCAACTCTATTGACCTATCCCTTAACCTAATTTGCCAGTTCACTTTAGCTAGCTCTGCTTTCATGCCCTCATAATTGCCCTTATTTAAGTTTAAAATACTAGTCTTGGATCCATTCTTCTCTCTCAAACTGAATGTAAAATTCAATCATATTATGATCGCTGCTACCTAGGGGCGCCTTCACTATGAGATCATTAATTAATCCTATCTCCTTGCGCAATGCTAGGTCTAGTATAGCCTGCTCTCTGGTTGGCTCCAGAACGTGCTGTTGTAAGAAACTATCCCAAAAACATTCCATGAACTCCTCATCTATGCTACCTTTGCCCATCTGATTTTTCCAGTGTATATGCAGATTAAAATCCCCCATGATTATTGCCGTACCCTTCTGACAAGCTCCCATTATTTCTTCCTTTATACTCCATCCTCCCATGTGGTTACTGTTAGGGGGCCTGTACACCACTCCCACAAGTGACTTGTTGCCTTTATCATTTCTCATCTCTACCCAAACCGCTTCTACATCCTGGTTTCCTGAACTTAGGTCATCCCTCTCTATTGTGCTAATACCATCATTAATTAACAGAGCCACCCATCCACCTTTTCCCACCTTCCTGTCCTTCCTAAATGTCATGTACCCTTCAATATTCAGGTCCCAATCTATGTCATCCTGCAGCCATGTTTCTGTAATGGCTATCAGATTATATTTATTTATTTCTATTTGTGCTATCAGTTCATCTGTTTGTTTCGAATGCTATGTGCATTCAGATGCAGAGCCTTTAGTTTTGTCCTTTTATTATTTTTGTAACCTCTAGCCTCATCTGTTGATTTACTCTTAGATTTGTACTCTCTATCCCTTCCTGTCACAGTCTGTTTATCATTTCCCACATTAAAACCTTTCTCTATTGCCTTGTCTCTAATCTTTGAATTACCACATCTTCCCAAATTTGATCCCATGCCCCCAATATTTAGTTTAAAGCCCTCTCTACCGCCCTAGTTATACGACTCGCCAGAACACTGGTCCCAGCATGGTTCAGGTGAAGACCGTCCCAACTATACAGATCCCACTTTCCCCAGTACTGGTGCCAGTGCCCCAGGAATGGAAACCCATTTCTCTCACACCAGTCTTTGAGCCACGCATTCATCTCTCTAATTTTATTTATCCTATGCTAATTTGCTCGTGGCTCAGGTAATAATGCAGACATTATTACCCTTGAGGTTCTGCTTTTTAATTTAGCCCCTAGCTGCTCATACTCTCTCAGCAGAACCTCTTTCCTTGTGCTACCTATGTCGTTGGTACCTACACAGACAACGACCACTGGCTCCTCCTCCTCCCACTGCAAGTTACTCTCCAGCCCAGAGCAGATGTCCCGAACCCTGGCACTGGGCAGGCAACACAGCCGTCTGGACTCTCGCTCTTGGCCACAGAGAACTGTATCTATCCCCCTGACTATGCTGTCCCCAATTACCACTACATTCCTATTAACTTCCCCCGCTTGAATAGCTTCCTGTACCTCCGTGCCATGGTCAGTTTGCTCATCCACCCTGCAGCCACCGCTTTCATCCATACAGGCCGCAAGAACCTCAAACCTGTTGGACAATTGCAAAGGCTGAGGCTCCTCCACCTCCTGGGTCCCCGTACCTGCCTCACTCGCAGTCACATCCTCCTGTCCCTGACCACTGACCAAATCAGAAGACCCTATCCTAAGGGGTGTGACTGCCTCCTGGAATAAAGTGTCCAGGTAACTTTCCCCCTCCCTGATGCATCGCAGTGTCTGCAGCTCGGCCTCCAGCTCCTCAAGCTGCAGACACTTATCGCAGACGTGTTCGTCCTGGATATCACTGGCGTCCAGGAGCTCCCACATACTGCAGTCGCAACACATCACCTGCCCTGCCATCTTTATTGAGTCTTAATTAATATATTTTTATTAATTAATAAACCCTACTACACCTAGTAAGATTTATTACTGCTAGTAAACTAGTACTAATGAAGCTTACAATTACTAATAAATTTCCTGGGCTTTAAAAGATAAGGGAAGTGAGCAAAATACTCACCAACTTACCCTTTTCCCTGTGATGTCACCTTTTATTTTTCTCCAAATACGATTGGGGGGTGTCACAGAGCCGAACTCCCGCTGGTTCTCTGTCCCCTCTTGTGCAGCTTTTTAACTCTTGGAAGCTGACAAAGATAGTAAAAAAAAAGGAACACCTCCCTCCCCGAACTCCCTCACTCACCAAACTCGCAGCTTTACACTCTGTTCCGAGCTGCACTCCGTGCTGGATTTTACCTGCCGAGAGGAGTTGGGGGTGGGACTCCTGCCTTTCACGTTCTAGTCCCGCCCCCAGCGACGTCCGATGCACAGATGCTATTTTCCCCTGATTGGCCTTGTTAAGCCCGCCCTGCGGGCTTGCCGGCCAATTAAGGGAAAGCCGATGTCAGATGACGTCAGTTGATGACGCTTCATCTGCCGGTTTTCTTAAAGGGACATGTACCATTTATTTTTGACAGATGATCTGTCAGTGTTTGACAGCATTGAGGTGCTGTCAAACACTGACAATCACTGTACAAAGGTGAGCCCTTTCACCCAAGCTCTCCAATGACTCTCTCCTTAGGATAAAATAGAAGCCAGCTGCAGGTGAGGTTACAGAAGCGATCTGTCACTTCTCCCAATGAGGTGAGGCCACACAAATACTTCAAAGCTTGTCACCTACAGAAAAATCTAAACACATTAAAAATGACTTTCCCAACATCTCCTTACCTCTGATACTCACCAGTGTCCCATTGGATCCTTCACACCACTTCTGAAGCTGTCATCTATACACAAACATTACAACAGACCCACAGCACGCCTCACTTACCCTGGCGGGGTTCCCCGACGTCGGGAAGCCCGCAGCAGAAGTCTAAAAATGGGAAAAAGCCTCTTAACTGCCTGTTAACTACCTGTTAACAGGCAGTTAAGTGGCTATAATCCTCTTCCCACCGCTAGGAGTCTGGTCCCTACGCAAATCGGGGACCCGACTCCCGGGAAGATTGTTTGCAGGCGGGTTGGGAGCGGGTTCGGGACTAGCCCAAAGAGTCTGCAAAGGGATATAGATAGACTAAGTGAGTGGGCAGTAAGATGGCAGATGGAGTATAATGTAGGGAAATGTAAGGTTATTCACTTTGGTAGGAAGAATAGAAAAACAGAATATTTTTTAAATGGTGAGAATCTTTCAAATGTTGGTGTTCAGAAAGATTTGAGTGTCCTCGTGCAAGAAACGCAGAAAGCTAGCATGCAGGTACAGCAAGCAATAAGAACATAAGAAATAGGAGCAGGAGTAGACCAATCGGCCCCTCGAGCCTGCTCCGCCATTCAATGAGATCATGGCTGATCTGATCCAACCTCAACTCTAAAGAACACAAGTAGGAGCAGGACCAGGCCACTCGGCCCCTGGGCCCGCTCCGCCACCCACAGGGCCTTGACCGATCCGAACTCAAACTCGTGTCCAATTTCCAGCCCGCTCCCCATAACCCCTGATTCCCTTTACTTCTAGGAAACGGTCTATTTCTGTTTTAAATTTATTTAATGAAGTAGCTTCCACAGCTTCCTGGGGTAGCAAATTCCACAGACCCACTACCCTCTGAGTGAAAAAGTTTCTCCTCATCTCAGTTTTGAAAGAGGAGCCCCTTATTCTAAGATTATGTCCCAATCTACTCAACCTCTCCTCGTATGTCCACTCCCTCATCCCCGGAATTAACCGAGTGAACCTTCTTTGGACTGCCTCGAGAGCAAGTATGTCTTTTCTTAAGTATGGACACCAAAACTGTATGCAGTACTCCAGGTGCGGTCTCACCAATACCCTATACAACTGCAGCAATACCTCCCTGTTTTTATATTCTATCCCCCTAGCAATAAAAGCCAACATTCCATTGGCTTTCTTGATCACCTGCTGCACCTGCATACTAACTTTTTGATTTTCTTGCACCAAGACCCCCAGATCCCTTTGTACTGCAGTACTTTCCAGTTTCTCGCCATTAAGATAATAACTTGCTCTCTGATTTTTCCTGCCAAAGTGCATAACCTCACATTTTCCAATATTGTATTGCATCTGCCAAATCTCTGCCCACTCACCCAGCCTGTCTATATCCCCTTGTAGGTTTTTTATGTCCTCCTCACTCTCTACTTTCCCTCCCATCTTTGTATCATCTGCAAACTTTGATATGTTACACTCGGTCCCCTCCTCCAAATCGTTAATATAGATTGTAAAGAGTTGGGGACCCAGCACCGACCCCTGCGGAACACCACTGGCTACTGGTTGCCAGTCCGAGAATGAACCATTTATCCCAACTCTCTGCTTCCTGTTAGATAACCAATCCTCCACCCATGCCAGAATATTACCCCCAATCCAGTGATTTTTTATCTTAAGTAATAATCTTTTATGTGGCACCTTGTCGAATGCCTTCTGGAAGTCTAAATACACTACATCCACTGGTTCCCCTTTATCCACCCTGTACGTTATGTCCTCAAAGAACTCGAGCAAATTTGTCAGACATGACTTCCCCTTCATAAAGCCATGCTGACTTTGTCCTATTAAATTATGTTTATCTAAATGTTCCGTTACTGTCTCCTTAATAATAGACTCCAAAATTTTACCCACCACAGATGTTAGGCTAACTGGTCTATAATTCCCAGCCTTCTGCCTACAACCCTTTTTAAATAAGGGTGTTACATTAGCAGTTTTCCAATCTGCCAGGACCTTTGCTGAGTTCAGGGAGTTTTGGAAAATTATTACCAAAGCATCCACAATTCCTACTGCCACTTCCCTCAAGACCCTAGGATGTAAGCCATCAGGTCCAGGGGATTTATCCGCCTTGAGTCCCATTATTTTACTGAGTACCAATTCCTTAGTAATTTTAATCGTATTTAGCTCCTCCCCCACTAGAGCCCCCTGTTTGTCCAGTGTTGGGATATTCTTAGTGTCCTCTACCGTAAAGACTGAAACAAAATATTTGTTCAGCATTTTTGCCATCTCCATGTTTCCCACCATTAATTTCCCGGTCTCATCCTCTAAGGGACCTACGTTTGCCTTAACCACCCTTTTTCTTTTTATATAACTATAGAAACTCTTGCTATCTGTTTTTATATTTTTTGCTAATTTATTTTCATAGTCTATTTTCCGTTTCTTAATCAATCCTTTAGTTACTTTTTGTTGTCTTTTGAAGACTTCCCAATCTTCTATCCTCCCACTAACTTTGGCTACCTTATATGTCCTTGTTTTTAGTTGGATACTTTCTTTAATTTCTTTACTTAGCCATGGATGGCTGTCATTTCTTTTACACCCTTTTTTCCTCAGTGGAATATATTTATTTTGAAAGTTGTAAAATAACTCCTTGAATGAACACCACTGCTCATGTACCGTCTTACCCTTTAATCTATTTTCCCAGTCCACTTTAATCAATTCTGCTCTCATGCCATCATAGTCTCCTTTATTCAAGCTCAGTATGCTTGTTTGAGAACCAACCTTCTCACCCTCTAATTGGATATGGAATTCAACCATGTTATGGTCACTCATTCCAAGGGGATCCTTAACTAGGACATTATTAATTAATCCAGACTCATTACACAGTACCAGGTCCAAGGTTGCTTGCCCCCTTGTAGGATCAGTTACATACTGCTCAAGAAATCCATCCCTAAGACACTCAATAAACTCTTCCTCAAGGCTGCCCTGCCCAATTTGATTTGTCCAGTTAATATGATAGTTAAAATCCCCCATAATTATAGCTGTTCCCTTATTACATGCCCCAACTATTTCCTGATTAATACTTCTTCCAACAGAGTTGCAACTATTAGGAGGCCTATATACTACGCCCACCAGTGTTTTTTTCCCCTTATTATTCCTAATCTCTACCCAAACTGTTTCATTATCCTGATCTTTTGACCCAATATCATTTATCTGTATTACAGTGATTCCTTCCTTTATTAACATAGCCACCCCCCCTCCCCTTCCTTCCTGCCTGTCCTTCCTGATTGTTAAATACCCTGGCATATTTAATTCCCAGACGTTTTCACCCTGCAGCCATGTTTCTGTAATGGCCACAAGATCATACCCATACATAGTTATTTGTGCCGTTAACTCGTCAATTTTGTTACGAATGCTACGTGCATTCAGATAAAGAACTTTCAAATGTGTTTTGCGACACTTACTTCCTGCTTTTTCCTTATTTAACACTTTACCTTTTACTCCATACCTTCTGTCCCTTCCTGACATGCTTTCCTCTGTCTCCCTGCTCAGGTTCCCAACCCCCTGCCACATTAGTTTAAATCCTCCCCAACAGCACCAGCAAACACTCCCCCTAGGACAGCGGTCCCGGCCCTGCCCAGCTGCAGACCGTCCGGTTTGTACTGGTCCCACCTCCCCCAGAACCGGTTCCAATGTCCCAGGAATTTGAATCCCTCCCCCTTGCACCATTCCTCTAGCCACGTATTCATTTGAAGTATCCTCCTATTTCTACTCTGACTAGCACGTGGCACTGGTAGCAATCTTGAGATTACTACCTTTGAGGTCCTCTTTTTTTTAATTTAACTCCTAACTCCCTATATTCTGCTTTTAGGACCTCATCCCCTTTTTTACCTATATCGTTGGTGTCTATGTGCACCACGACAGCTGGCTGTTCGCCCTCCCCCTCCAAAATGTTCTGTAGCCGCTCCGAGACGTCCTTGACCCTTGCACCAGGGAGGCAACACACCATCCTGGAGTCTTGGTTGCGGCCGCAGAAACGCCTATCTATTCCCCTTACAATTGAGTCCCCTATCACTATAGCTCTTCCACTCTTTTTCCTCCCAGCCTGTGCAGCAGAGCCGCCCATGGTGCCAGGAAGTTGGCTGCTGCTGCCTTCCCCTAAGTCATCCCCCCCAACAGTATCCAAAGCGGTATATCTGTTTGAGAGGGGGATGGCCACAGGGGACCCCTGCACTACCTGCCTGCACCTCCTACTCTGCCTGGTGGTCACCCATTCCCTTCCTGCCTGTACACCCTTCACCTGGCAAATGGCATGTTGACCTTTATTGCAAGGGGGTTGGAATATAAGAGTAAGGAAGTCTTGCTACAATTGCACAGGGCCTTGGTGAGACCACACCTGGAGTACTGTGCACAGTTTGGTCTCCTTATCTTAGGAAGGATATACTTGCCTTGGAGGCGGTGCATCGAAGGTTCACTAGATTGATTCCTGGGATGAGAGGGCTGTCCTATGATGAGAGATTGTGTAGAATGGGCCTATACTCTCTGGAGTTTAGAAGAATGAGAGGTGATCTCATTGAAACATACAAGATTCTGAAGGGGATTGACAGGGTAGATGCTGAGAGGTTGTTTCCCCTGGCTGGAGTGTCTAGAACTAGGGGGCATAGTCTCAGGATATGGGGTAGGCCATTTAAGACTGAGATGAGGAGGAATTTCTTCACTCAGAGGGTTGTGAATCTTTGGAATTCTCTGCCCCAGAGGGCTGTGCATGCTGAGTCTTTGAGTATATTCAAGGCTGAGATAGATAGATTTTTGGACTCTAGGGGAATCAAGGGATATGGAGATCGGGCGGGAAAGTGGATTTGAGGTCGATGATCAACCATGATCTTGCTGAATGGCGGAGCAGGCTCGAGGGGCCGTATGGCCTACTCCTGCTCTTATTCCTTATTACTACTGCAATGTAAGTTCTCTTTATCTTTTCATAGAATCATACAGCACAGAAGGAGGATATTTGGCCCATTGTGCCTGTGCCGGCTCTTTGTAAGAGCTATCCAATTAGTTCCACTCCCCTGCTCTTTCCCCATAGCCCTGCAAATATTTCGTTTTGAAGTATATATCCAATTCCCTTTTGAAAGTTACTATGGAATCTGCTGCCACCACCCTTTCAGGCAGTGCATTGCAGATCATAACAACTAGCTGTGTAAAGGAAAATTCTCCTCATCTCCCCCTGGTTCTTTTGCCAATTATCTTTTGACGCATATTACAGTGTCTTCTGGGGAATAGAAGCAAGGAACATTAGGGCTCATGGAAAAGAGAAATGAACTTTTTGTAACATTTTTATTTGGAGAACATGAACAGTTTTCAGGTTTGTTCAGAAAGCAGATTAACAACTTGATATTTTTCAGAATTAGGATTCCAGTACTTGAGAGTTTAATAATCTTCACCCCCTCCCACCCAATCTTCTAATTTGAAGCGTGCTGAATATTTTGGAAGATATATCGGCCCGTATTTTCCGATGCCAACGGGTGTGTACGAGGTGTGTACACACCCGTAGGGACATCGGAAATGCCGGTTTCAGGCATGCGGAGCGCATGTGCTGAAAACCGGCATTTCCGATCTGTCAAGAATCCTCTTGACAGATCGCACGCCTGCCCTGGAGAAGGGGCCTCTGCTGGTGGAGAGTTCCGCTTTCTGCAGAACCTCCGCCCGCTGAAAACACTTAAAAATCTTACACCAGGTAAAAGCAGGCGTAAGGCCTGCTTTTACCAACATAAGAGTTTAAAAAAGTGACAAAAATAATTTTTTTTCACTCATTTATAATTAAAAAATACTTTTAAAAAAGGTAAGTTTATTTTTAGCCCCGTAAAAAACTTTAATTATTTTTTCCAAAAATTAAATTTTTGTTTAAAATATTTAATTTAATGTAATTTTAACTCATTTTAAAAACGTGATTTTAAAAAAATATTTATTTAATGTTTTAGTGTCTTTTTTCAGTGATGCCCATTCATACTTTTGACAGGTCTATCTGTCAAAAGTATGAAGGGAGATTCCCTTCTCCTTTTGGCTGGCCTGGCCCACGTGATCCCAGGGACACTTGCGAACTGCCTGCGCCTCTGGGATACCTGGGCCCTGCGCATTTCGACTGTGGAGAAGCCCAGGATCGGAAGTGTCCGGATCTCGGGAGCCCTCGGGTAAGGGCGTAGATTTTTTCCCGATAGGAGGCATCCGCACGCAGGAAGCCTCCTATTGGAAATTACGGGCCAATACTCTGCTGACGGGCATTTAATGCTGTTTATTCATTTTAGGATCTTCTTTCCTTGTGCTGAATGCTTCCACTGTATTTTTATTTTGCAGTTGGTGAAACTTTCATTTTGGGGGATTCTTATGTTTGTACAGTTTTTTAAATCTCAGGTACAGCAGATGATTATCTCAAGTAAATATTGGCACAGAATAAAGCATTTAGTCATGTAATTTGTTCAGACTCGATGACCAGTTGCTTGTTTTTAAAGAAAGTACACTTGTCCAATTGGGTAAATATCTTTTGCAAAACACTTGCTCAAAAAGAGAGAACTTTACTCTGGCCAAGCAGGCAACTATTAATGTTGGGTCCTTTTTGATTTGGAACTTGGAATTTAACCTGCTTTAATGCCTATTTGGCTACTACATAACTTGATTTTGTAACCTGGGAGCTTATTAGTGGTTGAGGTGGAGAAATCAACATATTTTGGTTACAGATACTTGTACCTAGGGGACTAGACTTTTTTTAATGAATGCATAATGTTAAATAAACAGTTTTCATTGCAGAACTATATTATCACCCATAATAATGTCGCATTTTATGATTTTTGACGATTTGGCTTCAGAGGGATTTTAGATTAATTTATATTAAAATATTGCTATTAAGTGAAATTCAGCTTGCAAGGTTAATATAACACACAAGCTTTTGGGAATACGAGTTAGATCCAGATGGAGCAGTTGGAGAAATTATGTTTCTCGTACCTCATCAGCTTGCGTGACCGTTTGTTGAGATTTCTGTGACATGCATACCTAATATGTTAGAATGGCTTCATTCTGGGTAAGAATGTGGGTGGTGTGGGGGGGTGGCAGGTTAGTTATCACCTATGATGGCCATATTAACTTTGTTGGCAGCTCAGCTTGCAAATCCATGGGCACGGATTGCTAAGGGAGGGACTGAAGTGAAGTTTTTAACTTCCTGTACAGTTGGGATACAAAGACAGTCTGCAGAAATGCGGAGTGGGAACAGTCACACAGAGAAATAGCTCTCTTGCTAAGGTTAGAGCGGAATAGTTTCAGGGATTTTTCTCATCTGTAACGTGTATTTAGCTTGCAATGAATAATGTAACATGTTTTAGCTTCTGTGTTACGAGGAGAGTTGGAACATTGATATCAAATTAATTGGAAACAATGTTCTGTTTGTTCATGTATTACATGTAAAATTAACCAGCTTTTGGTTTACAGTTGGCCTCATCTCAGTACTGCGCTTATCAGTCCACAGTACTGGAAGATGAGAGAAATGCATGTGGAGAGCATGTGCGAGTTTATGGTATCCAGCATAGACAAGAGCTTTCAATGTCTAGATATTGAGCAGTAAAGGTAACCTCCTGATCGTAGAGGACTCGGGATCTGCTTACGGGAGAGACTGGTGTAGCTGAATCGAAGAGACTATCAAGTGCAGACCTGGAATTTGCAACATACTGTCAGCATTAGATCCTGACATAAC
Organism: Squalus acanthias; assembly: GCA_030390025.1. NCBI lineage: Eukaryota > Metazoa > Chordata > Chondrichthyes > Squaliformes > Squalidae > Squalus > Squalus acanthias. The sequence continues at coordinate 5,584,362 of CM059430.1, forward strand.
ATCTCTGTAAAAGTGTTTGTTTTCTAGTTGGGAATGGAGTTGGCTGCCAGATGGATACAGTGATGCAACCTAACTAAATCTTGCCATGATGAGTCCAACCCGGGCATCCAGGGCTCCTTGGATCGCACTGCATCAGACAATCATGTCCTGGCCAGGAGAGCAACAAGTTATTTGTTCCAAGGCCCTCTGCCAGTGTTCCTCTGAAACCTGCACTAGGTCTTGTGCATGAGTAAGCCGTGGTGTCTCATCCTCTGATTTTCAGATCCCTGTAGAGAAGAGATTTGCTTTCATTGCCAATCATGGGCATACATTTACCTTCTCTTCTGTGGCAGAGTACCAGCTGACGCCCGTTGCTTAACTTTCTAATTTCAATTAAGAATTTACAAATGAACATCTGAAATTAATTGTAATGGAAGTTATGAGAGTGCAGTGTAAAAATATGTTTGGGAGAAAGCCAGATCCGATACAGAAGATATTCTGGTAAATGGCATAAAGGGGTTTAATCCCAGTGATAAAAATTACAAAGTTTGTCATAGTTTTTGTTATAAAGAAATTAGATCAATTATATTTTACACTTACCAGCAATGGTGTATTTAAAAACATGTTTTTTTTTTATTGAAAGGCATTAATAGTTTAGAACCTAATCAGGTAATGTGACACAATAGATAAATGCTTTTTGATTCTAAACCTGATTTTTATCTTTTGAGTGTTGCTGTTTATCTTGACTGTGAAATGTCTTCAAAAGGTTACAGATAATATAAACTAATTTACTATTGTCTGTACAGTTCCAGTAGTCAGCTTTGCACAATGCTAATATTGTTGCTATATTTCCGGCCTACATTTCTTGACCATTTTGCCAACATAGGTAATGGAAAAAGCCAGTGGAAATTATGAATTTTCACAGATTGAGCAAAGTTGATTATTTGGCTGATTCTAGCATTAGGAAATCTCTCTCTGTCTTGATTTCTCCATGACAGTGACTATGAATTTTCTCCATTGGAAAAGTTGAATTATGATTTTACTTAAACAAAATAGTTTTTTCAGCACCATTGAACAGTATTCCACACTATTTTGGTTGATTAATGCTGTGCATTTCTCAAAAAGTACACTTTGTAACAGTACCAGCTAAAAAAGAAATCATGTTATGAAGAGCAAGAGTATTGATAACAGTGCTTTTATTTTTAGTTTCAAACATGCTGAATTGTGATTTCTGTGTGTTTACTATACTGCAAAGTGTAACCGTTTTTATATATTTATTTGAATCTGATGTTTGTATTTCAGGACTAAATTGAATTATACAGCTCCGACAGATGATGGTTCAGTGTATAAAATTGTCCTAGATGGGATTTCTGTCGCTGTTATGCGGGAATTATTGGATTATATGTTTAGTGGACAGGTACAGAACATTTCTCTGTTTATATTGACTTTGTATATTTTATGTGTACTCTCTTTATTATGGAACATTTTGGTCCAATGTTTACTTCAGTAAAGGCAAGATGACGCCAATAAAGAACAATTTGATTTCTAAGGACCCCTGGAGGGGTTAGATTTTTCTTCCCATTGATTATGAGCTGGTGGTAATTTAGCCTCATTGTTCTTTGAGCCCTTTACACAAAGCCATACTGATTGATTTCAAAATTAAGATGGAGGAGATTTATGCAGAGCATCATGATTATTCAAATAGATTTTGATTTTTGTACTGCTAATGAGCTTTTAATAAGGTTATTGTACTGTGGTTTTCACAAATCCAAACACAGATTAATGAAGTTTCGATCTAGGATGTTCTTAATTTGTTTTTTCACACTTCAATCAGAAGAATTAACACTTTATTATTTTGATAGTACATATTTTAAGGCTTGAACTGTGCATCAAAATACAGTGAAATATTAACCCCTCTGAGAAGTGTAAAAAACATAGATTAAGTAGTTCAATCTTGCTATGACAAAAAATGAAGCATTTTTGTCTTACAAATTAAAAGCATCCATCAATTTAAAATTTAACAGGACATAAGGAACTAAAAGTCAGCTTCACTCTCAGAAATCACACCCACTTGAACTCAACATAATTTTGCGACGGTGGGTTGGTCTGTCACTGGGCAGTATGCTTCAGAGAGTAGCTAAGTCACTCAGTTCTAATACAAATGCTGCGTGATTTGTTAACGCGTCTTTTTGGCAGCTTTCTGAACTTAACAAACCAGCATTCAGATTCTGTAAATTTTTTTCAAATCATTTGTACTGTTAATGAGCTTTTAATAAGGTTATTGTACTGTGGTTTTCACAAATCCAAACACAGATTAATGAAGTTTCAGTCTAGGATGTTCTTCATTTAAGTTTGATTTGGAATTTTTGAAGAAAAATTATCTGACTGGAAACCCTGAAGAGAATGCGATAAACTGGAAAACTTCAATAGTTAATGAAAAAAATTATTTAAAAAACTAATTTTTAAAAAAAAGTATGTATCGTAATAATTTTAACACCAGATTTGTAAATTTATTATTTTGTACTGTAGGATAATGACTTTAATGAGCTAGGATAATGTAGCAAAGACAGAAAATATATATGTAATGTTTTTGCTATGTAATGTGATGCTTGTTCTAATGTGATGCTTGTTCTATTATTTAACAAATTTCCTAGGCAGTTAAAGCTGAAAACTAGTTCTATTGTAGTGCTTTTCTGCTTCCAAAGTTGAGGAGGATGCCATGGAGCACAGAGTAGAACCAAAACTGAAGAAATCTCGAAAAGAGTGCTTTCTGTTTGTTATCTCAGGCACACAGCAAATTTTACATTGAGAATCTGGGCAAGTGAAAATACTATCAAGGGCATAGGAAGCTAGGGCTCACCTTTTAACAGTAATCTAGAAGAGTGGAAACCAAAAAAGAGCAAAAAGAGTAAAATAACCACTTCCTTTATCCCTCAACTCTTGTAACTACAAAAATAAGCTTTGAAATAATAGTTTTAGGCTTGGAGGACATTTTAAAATTTGGGAACATGTTTCTTAAGTTGAAACACAGTGACAAGTGAAATTTACCCCAAAAATTGGGGTGTCTAGTTGAGACATATGAATTGGACACTGATTGCTCGGGTTAGTCAATTGTAGAGTGAAATATTTTAAGGTAAAACAATGAGTGTAACATTCCATTGTCGGGGAAAGAGTTGATGAGCTTGGAAATCTGGTCAAGAATTAGTGGGACTGGGGGGCAAACAATGGCCCGGAATTTGCGGCCAGCAGCAAAGCGAAGGCGTTTGCTGCTGGCCCCGAAGTACACACAGGGATCTCGCCATCCCTGTGTTGAGAACTTCGGGTTTTCCGACCCTGAATTCAATTCAACAGAACTTAATGGGAATCCCCTGTGCGAATTGCTGTGACGTCAACAAGCTGCCAATCAAAAGGCAGAATTCTCACAGACAGCGAACACGGAGGTGGGTAAGCCCTTAAAATTCTAACTTTTTAAAATAGTTAGAGAGAGCAAAAGAAAGATTGGGATTCTCACATGGGGTAAAGATAAATCTAAAATAAAGATGCACAAACTTAAAAAGAAAATTTAATTTTTTTTGAAAAGTTTTTTTTAATTTAAATTTTTATTAAAATGGACAAATTTCACACTGCACAAAATTAAAATTAGTTTTCCAGGCCCTTAACATATGTTTAGCAGTCAATACGCTGTTAAAACTCCAGTTAAACCTAACCCCTTTGGGTCTAACCTTTAGTGGGGAATTTAACAGCGTATTTACTGCGGAAGAGCCAATGTTTTTGTCAGTTTCAATGATTTACACGATTTCACTGATTGCCGGCTCTGTAGGGGGTGGGAGAGTGTGGGGGGCACACAGCGCAGCCAGTTTTGGAGCTGTCATTGACAGACCGCATCTTCGGGATTTCCGCATGCTCTTGCGTTTGTGTTGGGTAAGAGGACCCGACGGGATGCAACATTTGGCTGGGCTAATATGACTGTAACTTGGGACATTCCTGTGTATTCAAGGTGGCAAAAGGACTACAAAAATACTTGGTGCCTGTGGTAAGAATCTTGTGGCTGTCTCTGTAAGAATTTTTGTAGCCGTGTATAATGAGTGGTTGTTGTATGAAGAAACTACAGTTGTTTGAAGTGACTCATTTTAGAATCTGGTTTTTATTTTTTTTAAAGCCAGGCAAGTCTTTAAATATCGATTTGAGGATCCAGGAATGATTTATTTTTACTCCCGAGATGAGCTTCCGACCACATATCCGCTCCATCACCAAGACTGCCTATTTCCACCTCCGTAACATCGCCCGTCTCCGCTCCTGCCTCAGCTCACCTGCATCTGGAACCCTCATCCATGCCTTTGTTACCTCTAGACTTGACTATTCCAATACTCTGCTAGCTGGCCTCCCATCTTCCACCCTACATAAACTTGTGCTCATCCAAAACTCTGCTGTTGTCCGTATCTTAACTCGCACCAAGTTCCGTTCACCCATCACCCCTGTGCTTGCTGACCTACATTGGCTCCCGGTCTGGCAACACCTCGATTTTTTTAAAATTCTCATCCTTGTTTACAAATCCCTCCACGGCCTCTTCCCTCCCTATCTCTGTAACCTCCTCCAGCCCTACAAGCCTTTGAGATCTCCGCGCTCCTCCAATTCCCCTTTTGCGCATCCCCGATTTTAATCGCTTCATCATTGGCAGTTATGCTTTCAGCTGCCTAGGTCCTAAGCTCTGGAATTTCCTCCCTAAATTTCTTCATCTCTCTACCTCTCTTCCCTCCTTTAAGACGCTCCTTAAAACCTACCTCTTTGACCAAGCTTTTGGTCATCTGTCCTGATCTCTCCTTCTGTGGCTCAGTGTCAAATTTTGATTAATAATACTCTTGTGAAGTGCTTTGGGATGTTTTGCTACATTAAAGGCGCTATATAAATGGAAGTTTTTGTTGTTGTTTAACTTTAAGCAGCCTCTGGTAGGGGGAGTACTGGAAGCTTAGTGGTATGGGAGCCCTAGTGCAGATTGGTTGTAGTTAGAAACTTTGTGGCCAACAAATGGATAAAAATTTCCAAGAATAAACTGTGTATTCAAGGAGTGTAAAATTAAAAATTCTAGCAATGCAATTCTTGAGTTGTATGTATTCTGCAACCTTTTTTTTTCTTTCAGATTAAGCTGAGTGAAGAAACTATTCAGGATATTGTACAGGCTGCAGATCTTCTCCTCCTTACCGATTTAAAAGCCCTGTGCTGTGAATTTTTGGAAGGCTGCATTGCTCCTGAGAACTGTATTGGCATACGTGACTTTGCCTTGCACTACTCTTTACAACATGTATACCACATAGCTACAGAGTATCTGGAAACGCACTTCCGTGATGTCTCCCACACTGAGGAGTTCCTGGAACTAGGCCATGAAAAATTGAAAGAAGTTATCTCTTTGGAAAAGTTGAATGTGGGAAATGAAAGGTACATCTTTGATGCAGTGGTGAAATGGATTTGCCAAGATTCTGTGGTTCGAAAGGTACAGAAAAACTGTCATTTTTATTACTTTCTCCTGATGATCACAGTACTAATTTTGTAAATTACCATGATTTTTCACTACTTATTCAACATAACATTTTAAACATCATATAATACAAGGATGTTGAAAGGGAATTTGGTTAGGGTAGCAATTTGTCATGACTCCAGGCAAAAAAAAAGTGAATGTAAACAAGTTTAAATGTGGAATAACAGACCTGGAGGTGATTCTGGGGCAATAATGTTATTGTGGGATTCAGATGCTCTCAATAAAGCATGAGAGAGATGCCTTAATTTACACCCCCGTTCAGATTCGAACCTCTTGAATTCGCTATCCCACTTATTTATAATATGTAAAATTACGGTTTAATGTGATGGTTTAATTTTATTTTTGTGCTGAGAACCCCTTGTTCTCTTGTGCTCTGTGTAATAGTGCTCACAAAAGAAAACTAACAATTGTGGGATCATTATTCAGATTTATTGATAAATATCTTCCAACTAATCACTGGAAATTTCACGTCTGTGATGAAGAGAAGTATCTGGATGATTGTGTACCATAGGCCTAAATAGTAGTTTTATTTGCACTGTCAACTAAATATGCAGGAAGTCATTGGAATTATATTTGTACTGGGAAGAATATAATGTCATTCAGTGCAATATGAGTTGACAATGACCAAGGTTTAGAAAATAAAACAGTATTAACTCCCAAATGTGTGAAAGTTAGCAAGTTACTCAATGTTGCAGTAACTATCTACATTACAGTGCCTGAACACACCACTTCTGTCACATCATCATTGCTGCTGGACATTTCTACCTCCATTATGGTGCTAACTGACAGTACTACCTCCTTTTGTGACACTACCACTGCTACACAGAGTATCCTCCATATTGGTGCTGCTGCTACCAATAAGTGGTGGAATAGCAATAGTTGTGCCAAGAGGCCACTGTATTTTCATTTATCAATCTGGCTGGCGTATTTTGTTCTCTTAGGTCTGCAGTGGTGATTTTAATCTTTTTTGGGTTATTCCAGCCCTTTTCATTCCTGTTCCAGTCTAAAATGGTAAGTTGAGTGGTCTGTGTGATAGGAAAACATGATTTCATTGTTGTCCAGAGGACAAAGGGGGCAGTTTTGGGATGCATTACTGTTACATTTATATTAGCACGTCCCAAGAAGTCCAGCAGCCTGCTTGTCCCCACATGGACTACAGCGATTCAAAAAGGTCCACCACCACCATGGTAGCTCAGGATTTCCAATAAATGCAGCATGCCAGCATTGCCTACTTCCCGAGAGCAAATTAAAAAAAAGTACGGTATCAAAATTATAGTACATAAGACAATTGGACCTTTTTATTTAGTAATTATATATTTTTAGGATTATCTAACGAGACATCTTGAATTGTAGGAACATTTTAAGAGTAATGGGAGTGAGATCTGTGGTTAGACTGCCTTCCATCATTGCAGAGTGTGGGAGGGTAGAGTCTCCCCAATTGCAAATGAGTTTCCATTTTAACGATCGTCCCATCAGCGTTTCTCAATCACTTCTCTACAGTCCTTAGAAATTGAATGAAGTGGGCATCAGAAGTATTTATGATACTTAAGTTTGAAATACAGGCTTTGCCTTGGCTAGGGTTGTGTCACAGCCAGTAAGAAACAAAACACGGGAGGACAGCTTGGTGATCTCTCTTGTGCTGATAGCAGCATAGTATTGCCCTTGCCCCACCAGCACACCAGAGGTGTTAAACAAGCAACATAACAGCAGCACCATGTAGAATTTCTACCCTGTTGCTCCCAAGTACCTGGATTCACATGCACCACAGTGGATCATGCAGATTCGGTTATCCACGTTTATAAGAGATAAAGAAAAAAAGAAAGACTTGCATTTCTACAGCGCCTTTCACGACCACAGGACGTCCCAAACCACTTTACAGCCAATGAAGTACTTTTGAAGTGTAGTCACTGTTGTAATGTAGAAACGCAGCAGCCAATTTGCACACAGCAAGCTCCCACAAACAGCCATGTGATAATGACCAGATAATCTGTTTTAGTGATGTTGGTTGAGGGATAAATATTGACCAGGGAACCAGAGATAACTCCCCTGTTCTTCTTCAAAATAGTGCCATGGGATTTTTTACATCCGCCTGAGAACAGATGGTGCCTTGGTTTAACGTTTCATCTGAAAGACGGCACCTCCGACAGTGAAGCACTCCCTAGAGATAGAGATATTCGTTCTGTTATTAGGTTCGTTAAGTGTATTGCAGAGGTTTTTTTGTGTGTAGTTTTTAACTCCTGCAAGTTCCATGAGTTGTGGATTTAGCCATTATTCTACTTTCTTTCATAACCATCTGAATACTCATTTTTATGTATGAACATAAGAAATAAGAGCAGGAGTAGGCCATTCGGCCCTTTGAGCCTGCTCCGCCATTCAGTAAGACCATAGCTGATCTTCTATCTCAACGCCACCTTCCCGCACTATCCCCATATCCCTTAGTATCCACAAATCTATCGATCTCGTTCTTGAATATAATCAACGACTGAGCATCCACAGCTCTCTTGGGTAGAGAATTCCAAAGATTCACAAACCTCTGAGTGATGAAATTTCCCCACATCTCAGTTCTAAATAGCCAACCCCTTATTCTGAGACAGTGACCTCTAGTTCTAGACTCCCCAACCAGGGGAAACATCCGACCATCATCTACCCATCAAGCCCTTTAAGAATTTTATATGTTTCAATGAGATCACAACTCATTATTCTAAACTCTAGGGAATATAGGCCTAGTCTATGCAATCTCTCCTAATAGGACAATCTCTCATCCCAGGGATTAGCCTAGTGAAACTTCTTTGCACTCCCTCTAAGACAAGTATATCCTTCCTTGGTTAAGGAGACCAAAACTGTACGCAGTACTCCAGGTGCGGTCTCACCAAAACCCTCTATAATTGCAGTAAGACTTCTTTACTCTTATACTCCAATCCCTTTGTAGTAAAGACCAACATTCAGGTGATGGTTGTATTCAGATTATTGCTTTAAGTAAGGAAATAAACATAGTCCAATAGTAGCAGTGATGACTGCTGAACTTTTCTTGCATAGTGCGTTTCTTCAAAAACAAAAATGTAGTAGCTCAGCTTTATAGCATCCTCTTGACCTTTATTTAAAATTGAATGTGTTTGAACATTAATTCCTGAAGTAACTTTTGCGCCAGACTTAGTTTTTTTCAATTCTCTTCCCTCCCTCACTGCTCACCACTCGCCCTCGCTGCTCGCTCACGGCCCCCTCGCCGCTCGCTCACCAATCTACCTGACTGGAGCAGTGAATAGTCTGGTGACCAGTTCTCACACTTCTGCCAATTTTGAACCTCCCGCAACTCTTCTAACTCTCCTCTCCCTCTTTCCCCCCCACCCCCCTCCCCCCCCAAACTCAATCAGAGCAATTAGGAATTTAGTACAGAAATGGAAGAATTATGAAGGAGTATCAACATCAACAGCACACTAGCTTCTTGATTGTTTTTGTTCAGATACCTCCAGACAAGCTCTTGGTAGCTCTGTGACACTTATACTGACTATTCAACTAACAACATCCACATAATAAAACTAAGATTACTTCAAGTAACCAGTTCATTTAGAGATGGTAATACAAATAAATATATTAGCAATAAGAAATTTTTCTAACCAGCATTACGGAAATGATACTAGATGCCAAAAATACAATGACTTGTTTGAATTTTGTACTCTAATTCTTAGTACTAAAAGAGGGCATAGTTGTTCAAAATGTAAAAAATGTTAGTGTTCTATATATTTCCTTAATTCTGTTTTTTAATACCCAGTTTTGCATCTTTACACAAGCAATGTATACGTGTATGTTTCAATTCAAAAGCCAAATACTGATGTAAAACTTCAATGTTGTATACAAAGGATTACTTTTCCTCCAGTCTAGATTCTAAAAGGGATTCAGTGACATAGCTCATAGTTGCAATATAACTGTGCCTATGAATTTCACATTAACATGATGATGCCTGGGTTGAAAATTCATTTCTAGTCTGTTAGATGATCTCAGCAAAGATATCTAACAGATATTGCCTAGTTTATGCTGTAGGTTTTTTTCAGTCTCCAGTTTTCTGCTGTTGCCTCTCCTGCACTGAAGGTGGCGACTCATACTAGGAGATATCTTTCTGTCGGCTGTGGCGGCCTCGGTTACCTTGTTCAAGTGGCCTTTCTTTATAAATGAGCCTGCACATAATCGGTGAGCTGTACAGCTTAGAAGATACTTTATATTTCTCAGCTGACAACCACACACCTGTACATCCAACTTTCTGTACATCATTAATGAATTTCTATTCTGATTTTCTTTTTTTCTAAATTATTATGTCACGCCAGACTGATTGGTAACTTATTCGTTTGTGGAAGTAGTTGGAATGTACACTTTTCCAGCTGAACCGGTTTCTTTTTCAAAATTGAATGAAAAAGATTTAAAATGTAATCCAGAGTGTTCCTTTGTAGATATATTGTGAAGTGCTCCTAGTACTTGCTGACCACCTCAAAGTTCAAACCTGTGCTTGTTAGATATCCAATGACCAACTAGTGACAGTACCTCTTCGAACCAGGATAGGCGGGGTCACTTTGGGATCGAGGTGGCTCCAAGATGACACACCTAGCAAAGAACTGTTGGAATCAAGTCAACCCTCTGTGTAAGATTTCATAATCTGATACATGAGGCAGGCAGGTACACGCTACTCCAGGGCACTGTTCAGGTTTGCCGAACACCTAAAGAGACTCATCACCATGTTGAATAGTCACCAGTTCAAACTACGGAACAAGCTGGACCCATCTTTCAGCCCAAAATGGCAAGATTACTATGTGCTGCAAATTTAGCTTGGGAAATAGGCAGCCTGGGTCATTAATGGAACCTGAAGTTGTAGACCTGTCACTCGAGGCTGGGATTCTTTCCGCCTGGCTCCAGAAAAGCCTGCAAGCCAATGTCCTGATGGGGTCCCTAAATCTTTTCTCTGTCAATCTGCACCTAAACTCTCTGGGCTTAGATATATGTGATGTGCCCCTACAGGAAGAGTGTGTGCACTGAATATTGGTCAGATAAAAATCCTGCAGTGGGTATAAATCGCATAATTTGAGATACATAAACAGGGTGGGCTAAAAATTCGGTTACGTGGCGCCCATTGTTTGGGTGCTACGGGTGCTGTTTTGAGTCGAAAATAGCATCCGAGCAGCACACGCACACTTCTGGTGTGGGACGTGCCGTACGCCATTTTGGTGAGGGCATTAGCGTCTGTGCTGGGAGCGTGCGCCGGAAGTATGCAGGGTACGCAGATCATGACGTCAGTAACGCTGATTTGACGCCAGCACTGCCGTTTTCAACCTTAGCGCTGGAGCTAACGCCCTCTCTTAACCTCCAACAGCTGAACATGTGTTCAGCAGCAGGAAGGACCGCCCCCCCCCCCCCCCCCCAATCCCCCACCAGTGCTCTTTAAAGGGATCATCACCTACTTACAGGTTAGTTGCTGATTGATTTCTACTAGCTGTTGCTGAGTTTGTAGAAGTGTCTGGTGCTTTCTAGACTTCTTTACCATTGCCCAAAGTCTACAAGGATGGTACGGCACGTGCTTAAGGACTTGGTACTGACTTCCAAGGGGTCTGCTCAAACCAGTTGTTCGCAGACATGGGTGCAGTAGTTTGTATCCACCTTGGCCTGCAGCATGACTGGGAGAATGAGCAGAGGTGACGCAGAGCAGGACAAGCTGCTAGAAGAGGGAGGGGAAGAATGGCTCTCAGCAGGAGGCCATATCCACCCAGGGTCTTCATGGAAACAATTCTCCTATCTCAACCTCGGCGACGAACAGTGTGTGCGTCATCTCCGTTTTACAAAGGAGGTGCTCACTGAAATCTGCCACCTGCTGCAGGTAGATCTGCAGCCTCAGTCCAGGGTGAGGATGGCATTGCCAGTGGCTGAAAGTTGACCTTGGCCTTGAACTTCTTTGTGTCAGGCTCCTTTCAAGCAATCTGTAACATCTAGTTTGCCATCCAGTCCTGTATAAGGGAGGTAAGTGAGGCTCTGTATGCAAAGAGAGCTGAATACATTTCATTGTCTTGTCAGAGAGAAGCAGGTGGAACGAGCACGCGGTTTCGCCAGGATAGCAGGCTTCCCCTTGGTGCAGGGTGCCATTGACTGCACACATGTCGCTTTGTGGGCGCCGCATTTCAATTTGGAGATGTACTGCAACCAGAAGGGAATTTTTGAATCAAACCATTTCAATATTTCATTCAAAAATGAACTAATCACCATTGTGCATTCCCTTAGTGCCTGTCTTCCGTGTGCCGTTGCCTATCCTATTGCTCTTACGCAGTGCTGTCCCAGTGGCTGCTGACTTTCAGTGGGGGAGACTGCAGATGGCTTTGCAAGGCGACCTCGAGCAGCTCTCGGCTTAGTAGGCCCAGCTTTGGACTGCACCACCTCGGCATGGGCGGCAGCAGTCTGGGCTGGCTAGCTGACTGGCAACAGCAACAGCAGTGGTGGACTGGCAGTGGTGAGAGGACAAATCCTGTCATCATGAGAGAGGAGAGCAAGTTCATCCTCCACGGAGCCACTGTCATTCCCCCAGGGCGGCGCCTCGGCAATCCTAGAAATGTGCTGAACTGCTGTGACACCCTGCAAGCCCCTTTCAACACTGTTAACCGCAGCCATGATGGCAGCAGTCTGTGCTTGCGTGGCAGCAAGCTGAGCTTGCATGACTCCAGTCTGAGCTTCCATTGCAGCACTCGGACGTTGGGTGGCTTCTGGTTGTGCTGCAATGGAAGCTGAGACGTAGGCCATCAGTCGCTGCATGATGATTGGATCCACAAGTGTGCTAATGCTGGAAAGGATGGGCTCCAAGCTCTGCAAAGCCCTATGCAAGGTTGGAGCTGGACTCCTCCGTGCTCCTTGACATTGCATTCAGGCTTTTTGGCAGGCCTGCCAATACACCAAGCATTTTGTTGTGCACACCCATCAGCTTTGTTCAGGAGGCCGCCTCATTGAAGTCCTCATCTGAGTTCTGTGCAGCAGAATTCATGTGCAACCTCGCCCTTCGACGAGCTGGCAACTGCGCTACTCTTTCCCCCTGCCCTGGCTGCAGCCCACTCATGCTTGGTGACTCACCACCTGCAGATCTCGCCTCTAAGCTACCTTCAAGTTTGCGCAGTGCCACTATCTGAGTTGGTGGTTGCGACTGTCAGATCGAGTGATGGTGTTTCTTCTTTTTCATTACTCTCCTCTTCCACCACTGCCTGGCCAGATTGGATTTCTTGGGTCTCTGAAAGGCACATGGGTAGTGGTGAGGGGGGTGGAGGTGGAGGAAGCAAGAGGTGCATGCTTACACCATCTGCAGCTTGTAAGTCACGAGATTGTGGGATGGGAGGAGGAGGATTAGTTGTGAGCGTACCATCATGTTCAATGGTTTCAGCGCCGCCGCTGGCCACAGCCTTAGTCACAGCCACTCCAATTATACTGAGCACTGTCTCCTCGAGCGGGGTCAGGATATGGTGGCGCACCTGGCCCCCTCCGATTAGCTGCTGCTGCCTACGATTGGGTGCCACCTGTCCTGCAAGAGAAAGGGAAGTGCGTCAGTGAGTGTGGTCCAATGTCTTTGGCTGATGTGGCTGTTACGGTTGAATAGCTGACAGTGTGTGCAAGCTGTGAGATGTGGTATGAGGCTTGCAGCAGTGGTACGTGTGTGAGGGTGAGACGGAGTATATGAATGTGAGATATGAGTTGTGATAAGAGATTATTGGTAGGTGAGTAATGGGGCTGTGGTGAATTGAGCAGTGTGTGAGGCTAGTGGTGCAGTTTGAAGATGCATTCACTGACCTTGCACACATGTGTGAGGTCATTGAACTTCTTCCAGCACTGTATCCAGGTCATCGTGGCATTGACCTCCGTGGCTATTTGCTCCCACTGCCTTCGCAGTGTCTGTCTGGAGGGTCTCCTGGCCCCCTGTAGAAACAGGACTCCTCTCCCAATGTTCCCTGTAAGCTGCGCTTTGTTCTGCGCGACATGTTTCTTTTACTGCGCGGTCCCTTTAAATTTCTGCACATGCACGGTACTTACAATGGAAAAGCTGGTGAGCGGCCTGCGCGGGACATTTCCCATTACTGCGCAGCTTAGAGACAACATCGCTCTCTCCTCTTCTCCACCTCCTTAAGGCTACCAGTGCTGCATCTAAGAACCTTGGAACCCTCTCTCTGGCCTGTTGTGCCATTGCTGAATGTTTCCTAGTTGAAACTGGTCAAGACAGCATTTGACGAGTGTGGCATCAAGGAACCCTAGTAAAATTGAAGTCAATGGGAATCGGGGAAAACTCTCCACTGGCTAGAGTCATACCTAGCACAAAGGAAGATGGTTGTGGTTGTTAGAGGCCAATCATCACAGCAGGAGTTTCTCAGGGCAGTGTCCTAGGCCCACCATCTTCAGCTGCTTCATCAATGACCTTCCCTCCATCATAAGGTCAGAAGTGGGGATGTTCGCTGATGACTGCACAATGTTCAGTTCCATTCACAACTCCTCAGATAATGAAGCAGTTCATGCCCGCATGCAGCAAGACCAGGATGGCATTCAGGCTTGGGCTGATAAGTGGCAAGTAACATTCGTGCCACCCAAATGCCAGGCAGTGACTATCTCCAACAAGAGAGAGTCTAACCACCGCCCCTTGACATTCAACGACATTACCATTGCCAAATCCCCCACCATCAACATCCTGGGGGGGGTCACCATTGACCAGAAACTGAACTGGACCAGCCACATAAATACTGTGGCTACAAGAACAGGTCAGAGGCTGGCTACACTGCGGCGAGTGTCTCACCTCCTGACTCCCCAAAGCCTGTCCACCATCTACAAGGCATAAGTCAGGAGTGTGATGGAATACTGTCCACTTGCCTGGATGAGTGCAGCTCCAACAAGACTCAAGAAGCTTGTCACCACCCAGGACAAAGCAGCCCACTTAATTGGCACCCCATCCACCACCTTAAGCATTCACTCCCTCCACCACCGACGCACCGTGGCTGCAGTGTGTACCATCTACAAGATGCACTGCAGCAACTTGCCAAGGCTCCTTCGACAGCACCTCCCAAATCCACGACCTCTACCACCTAGAAGGACAAAAGCAGCAGGCGCATGGGAACACCATCACCTGCAAGATCCCCTCCAAGTCACACACCATCCTGACTTGGAAATATATTGCTGTTCCTTCATTGTTGCTGGGTCAAAATCCTGGAACTCCCTTCCTAACAGCACTATGGAGTACCTTCTCTACATGGACTGCAGCAGTTCAAGAAGGCAGCTCACCACCACCTTCTCAAGATGGGTAATAAATGCTGGCCTTGCCAGCGATGCCCACATCCCCATGAACAAATTTTTTTAAAAAACTGTCTTCTGGAATGACGTCCAGCACCTGGTCTCGTCAAACTGCACCTCCCCTTTAAGAAGTGCAGGCTAGCTTTAATTGATGCTAGCCTCGCACGAACTTGGGCCCCCTGCTGAGCATGCAGTCACTCAGCAGCGCATTTAGCGCTGGGCTGCACGCCACTATCATTTAAATTAGCAGGCAGCACCAAGTTTGCACGCTGCCTGCATTACTTTGCGAGGGCATGGGTTAATCATGCATCGCGATCCTCGCGCCTGTTTTCGGGACTACTGAATCTTTAGTCTGGCATGTATTACACACCCAGCTGCCCCCGCCCCCCAAAATTCTAGATATTTTCACGAGGGATATTTTCCTTCTTTCCAGACTTTGTTGCAATATTCTCTCTTATAATGTTCTGTTTGGTGATTGTTCCTAAGTCAAAATTTGCTGTGTACACTATTTTAGAAATATTGTTACTTCAAAGTTGTTGATTACAAGGTTCATGGCTAATTGACGACCTGTTTGTATTTTACTCAACTAACATTTCCACAGGAAAATGAGGGGTTGATTATTAGAAATTGGAAAGCTGCAGATATATAACACATTACATTTTTTCATCATTAAATATTTAATTATTTTAGGTTCACATGAAAGACGTGATGTCTGTGGTTTGGGTAAATGGCCTGGATCCTAGTTATCTGAGAGAGCAAATGCTGAATGAACCTGTGGTACGAGAAATTGTCAAAGAGTGTACCAACATTCCTCTCAGCCAGAGAGAAGGAGAGGCTCAGCTGGCTACCTTCAAACCTAGAGGATATTCTGAATGTATAGTGACAGTGGGCGGAGAGGAAAGGAGGTGAGTCCAGCCCAGTGGGCTCCAATTAACTGTCTCTATCGTGGTAAAGCAGAACCTTTTTATTTGTATAATTCTCAAACCTGTTTTTTTTCTCCCCCTCCCCATAGTCTTGCCATTGGCAAAGAATTTCATTTGTTTAAATGTAGTTGTTATAAATTTGATAATAAATTGTGGTAAGCTGGAGTAGGAGTGGCACAAAGCATTGCAGGGCACCACAGATGGTAGGGCATGGACCTGAGGCTGTAAAATACCATATAGTCAATTTCCAGTTGAAGTCCAGTTCCCCAATGTTGAGAGAAAATTGAGTCAATGCAAACTGTTCCAGCAAAACCGAAGCAGGGGAGAAAATTAACTACTCACCATATTCGACATGGAATAGTATGTTTCATAGAGCAAAGTCATAAGGGGGAATGGGAATGGAAAATGAATCAAGAATATTTTTATTAAATGATGAATTACTAAATAAATGGACACAGCAGAATTGTTTTGAAATAGTTAGCAAAGCAGAACATACACTAAACAATGAAAGAATCTTAGAATTTTACAGCCATTTGATCCATTGTGTTGTGGCCACTCTCTGAAACAGTTATCCACTTAATCCGATTTCCCTGCCCTTTCCTCATACCCGTTGAATTTTTAATTTTTAAATATTTATCCACTTCCCCATTAAAAGTTATTATGCATTCTGCTTCCACCACTCTTTCTGGTAGGCATACCATGTCCTAACAAGCCTTTGTGTTAAAAAAAAAAAGCATTTCTGATGGTAAAAATACCTGCATAAAAACAGAGAATGCTAGAAATACTCAGCAGGTCAGGCAGCATCTGTGGAAAGAGAAACAGAGTTAACGTTTCAGATCAATGACCTTTCATCAGAACTGGCAAAACAGGCTTTAAGCAAGTACAGAGGCAGGGAAAGGGGGAGGGGAGGAAAGAACAAAAGGGAAGGTGAAAGGCAGGAGAGATTGAATGACAAAAGGGATGAGGTGCAAGGCAAAAGGGGGTGGTAATGGGACAAGGAAAGAAACAAAGGATGGGTCTAGAAAAGGTGTAAATGGGAATAGCAGAATCAGCACCTGCTGTCTTGGGGAAAAAATGGGGGCAGTGGTTATGGTCTGAAACTGTTGAACTCAATGTTGAGTCCAGAAGGCTGTAAAGTGCCTAGTCGAAAGATGAGGTGCTGTTCCTCGAGCTTACATTGAGCTTCATTGGAACCATATAGGAGGCCGAGGCCAAAGTGGGAGTGGAGCGGAGAATTGAAGTGACAGGCGACCGGAAGCTCAAGGTCACGCTTGCGGACTGATCAGAGGTGTTCCACGCACTGCACATGTGTCCCTGCATAAATTGATCAGTGTTTCATTATCCTTTAGTACACGGAAGCCTACAGCTGTGATGCGGTGCATGTGCCCGTTATATGACCGTAACAGACAACTTTGGATAGAATTAGCACCAATGAGTATTCCACGCATTAACCATGGAATATTGTCAGCAGGTAAGAATATGGCTAATTTATAGTTTACTGTAAGAGATAGTCTAACACGGCATCTCATCTGATACAGCATAGGCTGGTTACGGACATTCACTAATGAATGAATTATGTAAAACATCCACCGTGTGACGTGCCATAGTTATTTTATGCATAATTCCTGAAGGTGGTAATAAAAGTACAGTACATGCACAAAATGCCTGAAATCCTTGAGATTTTTCATGGATTTATATTAAAGTCAATTAAGTATGCAGCTGAATAAGAAATCTGTAATGTAGATTGAATAATGGTTGCTAATGATGGGCTGACTGTTAAACTTCCTGTGGTATTGGGTGTGACTTGCATCATTTAAGTATAACAGACCACTGTATTTACTTGTATCCTCTTGCATGAGGTTACTACAATAATTTAAAGGTAGTGCTTTTCCTTGACATGGACCACAAAAATCCTCAATCTTTAGCCACTTTCAGAGATTGTCATCTACCACATGTTACAAGTGTGTAAAGTTTGGATTAGTTGATTTGAACACCCACCAGATACTCCTTGAAACCACTTTATGAAACTGTTAGCAGCTCTAAACAACTGCTACACAGGCTGGAAGTTGGCTAAGCCATTGATGCATGCTGTTAAAACTACTGTTGCATTCTTGCCAACAATCAAACCACATTTATCCAGTAAGTCAACATAACATGTCGATACTTCTGTATGAGTAGTTTTGGCCAGTTTCACCAATTTCCCACTTGTGATGGGGCTTCTGCAAGCCTTTCAATTTGGATAATACAGATGTATAAAAGGTACTTTAAAGAAAATTAAAACAATAACAAGAACCTCTCCTCTAAATCCTTGACACAGAAATCTGAATTCTACTTTTTTGAGACTATCTTTCAATATAGATTTCCACACCTCTTTTCCCCCCTTATGTAATTTTCTTACTTTCATTTCAAGTATACCTTCCAGCAGGTTGATAAAGGAATATTGCTGGCAGAAATTTTCCCTCTAATTTTTTTTTGGATGTGCGGCCCCATTAATGGGCTGCGCGGCCCATTCAAATTTCCACGCATGCGCGGTTTTTCCATTTAAAAGCCGGCGAGCCAGCTGCGCGGAACCTCCAGACTGCCACGCAGGTTAAAGGGAACATTGGCTGGCAGCCTTCTGTAGATTCCTGTGGCTTGAACTGTTGAATTTCCACCACTCCCTCACAGGCAAAGAATCATAGTGGGGTGGCAATGTTATGAAAATGCTGTTTCAAAATAATGGTTAGAATTCTGAATAAAATGTTTTTCTCTTTCTTCCCCCCCCTCCACCCCATAGAGGGGTTCCTCTTTGTACTGGGTGGCCAGGAATCAGACAAAACGACTTTAAGTTCAGGAGAGAAATATGACTCTGATACTAACTGCTGGAGTCCCATTCCTCCAATGAATGAGGTAAGTGTCTGCATTCTGAACATTATTAAAAAATGTCCGAGCCCATGATTCACTGAAGTACATTCGATGTTGGTTTGGTGCAAATTTTATTCATGTAATTAAAAATTATTGCGTTTGAGCTGTACCAGTTTTGCAAAGTGGTTTTTAAAAAAAAAAGACCCTGCAGTAAATTTTGGCAAACTTACAGTGTTGGGCATCTCTGCGTTTCTTTATTCTGAATGTAACAGTTACTGTTTTTAGCCAGCAGGTTTCCATACCCCCCAACATCACCAAAACGACCCTAACCAAAGTAAGAATGACATTCTGTGAGACTGTGACTATAGCACATTATCTTTCCTTGTCCTCCTTGACCTTTCTGCAGCCATTGACATTGTCAGCCACATCATCCTCCTCCAGTAGTTCTCCACTGTACAGATCAGTGGAGCTGCTCTATCCAAGTGTAGCCAGAGCATCTCTTCCCGGTCCTGTAGTCACCTCGAGTTCCAAAAGCCCCATCCTTGACCCCTCCTCTTCCTGATATACATGCTGCCCCTTGTCGATATCATCTGTCGACATAGAATCAGCTTCCACATGTATGCTGATGACACCCAGTTCTACCTCTCCTCCACCTGTGTCAACCTTTCCACTGTCTATGTTGTCAGACTGCTTGTCTGGCAGCCAATCTGGATAAGTAAACATTGGGAAGATTCATGGTCTTCAGCCACAGTCGCAAGCTCCCTAACCTCGGCGCAGAATCCATCACCCTCCTCAGGCTGAGCAAGATTGATCACACTGTCGCCCCTTCGAACTCACATCCTCTCCATCGTAAAGATTGCCAACTTCCATCTCCATAACGTGCCACCTCTGCCCAACCTTAACCCATCTGCTGCCGTAACCCTCATCCATGCCTTTTGTCACCTCTAGACTCGTCTCTTAAACAATAAACCATCCCAGAACAAAGGGCACATTGGCCTCTACAGTAGGAAAAAAAGTGAGGTGTTGTTTGGAGTGGGTGTACGACTTAAGGTTTTTGGAACAAAACATTCCCCCATCCCCTGCCAGTAACTGCAAAAGAAAGCAGAATAGTTGGCGGTGATAGGGGAAAATGAAATGGTTGCATTGGGCTAGGTGTAAAAAATTTTGCATGCCGTACTTGTACTAGTTGTAGTCATGGAAATATCAGTGAGTGTACTAGTATACTAAATTTAAAATTTGTGGTTCTTTGTTAGTATACAATTTTCTTTTCTGGCTCTTGAGATTTGGCCAAACCAGCAATAGAGACAGTGGCCTAGAAAGTCAGCCACACGGTGCCTGTTTTTGACCTCCTAAGCCTGCAATATGGCGGGCAGGAAGCACAAGCTCATTAGGAGCCGGAAGTGTGCCGCCCACCATATTGGTAAGGGGCATTAGGCCCTTTGCATATGCCTGACACCTGTTTGAAGCCCCCACTGCAAGATTGGTTGACCCTGAGGCAGCTATGCAATCGCCAGCTGCACTCAGCAAAGTCAGACCCAAGTGCGATCGAAAAGGCGGTCCTTAAAGGGACTGCGTGTTAGGCTGCAAACAACAAGGTAAGTTTCTATAAAATATATACCTGGAATGAAGAGTCGGAAAGAAGCTCACATTCAAAGAACACGGGCTGCTGCTGTCCAATGCTTACCTATTTACCCTTCTCCCCCGCCCCCCCCCCCCCCCCCCCCCCCCGGCCCAGATTGCTGCCGCTACATCACTTACTGGAGCTTCGCTGTGACGTGATCTGCAATCGTACTTCACCTTCGAGCTACCTGATGGTTTTGGGGGGGTCTTGGGCCTCACCATTCAGGCCATTGAAAATCATTTCAAAATGTATATCGTTTTAATATTTGATTTTTTTTTGTTCTAGAACAGCAAAGAAGCGGTAATTTTTCAAAGTTGAGCACATTTCTGCTTATTGTGCAGTTCCGGAAATCACCTATTCCTCATTCTGACTTTCCTCCCAAACAGTATGGCTAAAATTTATTATTCACTTTTAAACATAAATATATATGTATTTTCAGGCAAGACACAATTTTGGAATTGTGGCGATAGATGGAGTTCTTTATGTTCTGGGAGGTGAAGATGGTGAAAAGGAGCTACTATCTATGGAGGCCTATGACATACACACTAAGACATGGACAAAACAACCTAATATGACTATGGTTCGAAAGGTGAGGGGCTATTGAATTTGCTATAAGGAGAGAACTGCTAATTTCTTTGTTACAGCATGCTGACTTCTGCAGTTACAGTGCAGTTGTAGTTGACATTTTGTACTGTACTGTAAAATGCTCTGTCCCCAGGATCAGTGAAACCCATCCATTGAATTAACTAAAGTTATGGGGCAAGTAATTGCTTGACTCTTAAACCACATCACTGGGCACTGACGGGTACTACTCTTCCTCCACAAAAGGGATAGAATTTTGCTTGGTGCATTGCTAACTATATAAAAAAAAAATTAAAAGGACAACGGGCTCTCTTCAAACCTTAAATTTTAACCAGCATTTCAAGGTCAGTTAGCTTTGTGGTTCCGTGAAAGCAAGCATAATTAGAGGTTCGTTGTTCATAACCAGAGCACACTGCAGGGCCAGCAGTTTAATTTGATACGGCCGACACTATATCACACACTACCGGTACCTGCAATACAACCAGCCCTATGTCGATAAGAGTGGTAAATACAGAATGGTCCATACCATTACAACCCAGTTATTGTGTTAAACAATATAGATTTAATGTGCACTTTGGCTCACTGATGTCTCCACAAGTTTATTTAGTGACTTAGGAATGTTCCAAGTTCAGTCTCAGTCTGTGCTTAGTTAACTGATTTCAACTGTTGGATAAGTCCTTTACCCATTAAACAGATTCATAAAGCTAGAGACAGTAATATGTTTTGATAGTGCACTTCATTTATTATTGACAGAACATTAACTTAAACACCCTAACCAACTATACAGAGAAACGCACATTAGCCCTGCATCCAAAACTCATGAGCATGGATATTAATGAGGACCCGTGAAGATGGCTTCTCCAAGCCCGTTCACAACACACGGTCTCGAAGGTAGCAAAGGTCTTTCTTTCTGACTAAGTAAAAACATGGCATCTCTTTTAGAACTTTTTTTTATGGTCCTCTTCCTGTTGGATGCAACCCTAAACTCTATCTGATATTTTATGATCACTCAGTTGTTTGAACCGATTGCCAAACAGAGATGAGAGGCCCCATGGCTTTTCACACCAAACTGTTACTTCCTATCTTTGCTTTTCCCCAAGCCATAGCTTCGTTGAAAACAACCTTTGATGAATGTTCTCAAAGCAGCATATTGCCTTTTATATTGCAGCAATCTCTTGCCCTTACACTACCCTCTGTGATGAAAAGCCTGTGTTTTAAAAACCTATGTATGTTTCTATCTTAATTGTTTAAGCTCAATATTTCTCCACCTAGTTTATTTATTTATATGTGCTTATCTTTACAGTACAATATTCTTGGTCCTGAAATTCATCCTTCTCTAACGTTACCAGCATCATTGAGGGGAAAAGACAGGCTTTATGAGAACACGATTTAAACCAATTCTTTCTACATTACTGTTTTGTCTTTGTTAAAACAAAGTAATGTAAAAACATATCGATATTCTTACATCAACCAGGTCTGTGATTGGAGGGCTGCAATTAGCATCTGCAATTTTGGACTAAGGAGGGAAAAAATAGGCCACAGTTCCCATTCCTTATCAATCTCCACCACTGTCTGACCTATGCAGACTAGGTGAAACTAGATTGGTTTCAGCTCTGATGTGACACCTTGTCCGTCGAATCAGTGGTCAACGCTCATTGTCTAGGCTCACACTTGGGCAAAGTACCTGGATGGTTGTGATAGCCATGAAACTGTACCCCAGCAAAAAATCAACACCTTCAGGAGAGGGGGAAGGATAAAAGCTGGAATAAGGCACAAAAGCAAAAATGAAGTGCACATTTAAAAGTTTAAATTTTCTGCTGTCTGCAATTATTTAGATATATACTTATCCTGCACGCATTGTCAACATTGCAGAAATTCAGCCAATTTACTTATCAATTTTATCATTTCAGAACTTTTTGTGTTGTTCACGGATTTCTCGAAAGAAACAGCTGGCTCTGTTTTTAAATTAATGATGGATGTTGAAAGGTTGAATTTTCCACATTTGTTTTCTAACAGATTGGCTGCTATGCAGCTATGAAGAAAAAGATTTATGCAATGGGTGGTGGCTCATATGGAAAATTGTTTGAATCTGTTGAGTCCTATGATCCCAAGACCCAGCAGTGGACTGCAATCTGCCCATTGAAAGAAAAAAGGTTAGTGCGTAATCAACTTTTTCTGTAAGTTAGTTACTGTGTCAACATGGCAGCTGTGCATAGATTTATGTTTTGATGAGCGATTATCTGCTCAAATGATTTGATTCAATTTTTTTTCATGGGAGAAGCCAACAGTACTTTTTTTCCACAAGTCATCGTGGCCAACTTCATGTCAGGAAACTCGATCAGTCCAAACACATTTTGCTTACTCTTTGACGACAAGCAAATGACAACAGCACTGCAAGGGTCACTGGTGAATGGACTTTCAAGACCGATTGCTAAATAGAATAAAGCACAATGATGTGATGCAATTGTGTCAATCCTTTGCTAACTGCTTCTGATGGAATTTTAAAATGATAAGATTTGCTAACACCAAAGTGATGATTTCATTGCAGAAAGTTGAACAGCAGTATGTTATAGCATCTGCTGCAGTGTCCCTTGTGTACAGTTTGGCACTGCTCCTAGCGATGTTTTTTTTGGAGGAGGCTGCACCTGGGGTTGCCAGGAACTGAGTCTTCCTGAAAACTTCATACTGACACAACAACCACTCTGCAAAGAGGGAGTTTCACCATTAACACCCTGTTTTTAAATATCAAAATTGCTATGAGTTACGATTTATCGTCCTGTCTGTTTTCCTTGATTGTTTTTACGGTGGCAAATATTTGTTTAAGCAGTTAGTAAAACCTCATTGGAGGAAGCTAAGGGGAGTTACTGAGTTTTAACGGCATAAAAGAACTGAATTAACTTTACTGAACAGATTGTGATTAACATATGATGATGGGAATTCTACTTTGTTCATGTGAATGTCTCTCAGTAATTCCTCTTCAAAACAGTTCCAATAATGATGTAATCAGCACTGTTTCAATTAGAAATTTCAACAGGCTTTTTAAAAAGATACTTATTTTTTTAAGTACTAGTACTGCATAGCCAGACTCAATGTAATGCGGTCTTTTTTTTAATAATTAAAAAAGAGTGGAAATCGATTTTTAAAATTGGTATTCCATCTGCCCTAATAAATATTTTTCTGTATTTTCCCCGTCATAAAAAAATTGAGCATGTTAAAGGAGCTGGGATTGATTAGGTCCTCTTTTTTTTGTCATGACCTCTAATATCTTTAGCCCCAATTGTGCTGAAGTTGTTTTATTAGAATAACATGATCGTGAATTCCACATGAATCAGTCAGTGATTTGCAGCAAAATTAGGTTTTTTTTAAGTTTATGATGAAAGGCTGTTGTTAAAGTTCCTCGTGAGTGTTTTTTCTCTGTAGTGCACAGTGATGGCGGCTGTAACATTGATTGCATACTTTTAGTGAAGTATCAAATTGCATGGGCCAAGAAAAGGTCATTCAGCCCATCAGTTCTAAAACAGTTTGAACGAATTTTGATTTTGTTACTGAATTAAGTACTTCAATTTTGTTTTGGAATTGTAAACAATCTAGTCCTGTTAGTCACTTAATTCAAAGTTGCTTAATTTGAGTTGTTGAAGTTTTGAATAATTCAAATTGCTCTTTGAAGAGCTGATGTGCCATTTTAATGCAGTTGCTTCATTTTGAATTACTGGATAATTCAAATTATTTTAGGCAACAAAACTTTTAATCAGAAATAGTTACTTACAGTGGTATTCAGGTAATGTCATTAAGTGTAGGGACTAAAGCAAATTCCAAAAGAATATAAGTAGGATAAGTGATTTGTCGCGACACAACATCCAATGACGAGTCCTGTGAATTTCTACATGTAGCACAATTTACTGCCCACATATCGCGATTTTATGTAAAACGTTCAGGAGGTAGTGAAAATGGTGGATCTGAGGGATAATGACAACTTGCATTATCATAGTGCTGCTATCTTGCAGGAAGATGTTGTTTCAAAGCACTTTACATTAAGAGTGGGCACCAAATAGGAAGGAAAGAAATAGGGTTTGGGTGGGAGATGAAAAGTATAGTTCAAGTGAAGGGTGGGACGTGGAACCAGGCAGGCAGAGAGTTCTGGAGGACAGGAGTGCAGTGGCTGAACATATAGGGGGGATATTTTAAACCCCAGGACGGGCGGGGGTGATAGGTTAAAATAATAAAAATCTGAACCCGACCCCAACCCGTCTCGAACATGCCTAGATTTTAATGGAGGTGGGTTGAGGGGTGGGCAACTGAACCGCCTCTCGAGAGCAGGTTAGTCATTTCAATATGTTAGTGCCTCAAATTTTAACAGACTTTTAGATTTAACGGCTACGGGCCAAGTTTCCCAGGGCTCGGGAAATCCGGCAGCTGGAGGAAAGCAAGAACGACTGGATCCAGCAGGCAAATGCCTTTCCAGCACTGCCTGTGGGCCAGGAGGAGTAGGAGTGCTCCTTCTGGCCACTCAAACAAACCTGCTTCCCTACCTGCGATCTGTTCAAACCCCCCTTTCTCTCCCCCCCCCCCCCCCCCCCCGACCCCCCAACCCACAATCTCCCCTCCCGACTCTCCGCTCCCTGGTTGCAGACTTCCAGTGCAGGCCTTTACTGCCGGACAGCCAGCCAGCCTCTCAATCTGGCTAGCTGCTGGCCGGGAAACGGAGAAAGAAAATTCAAGTGAGGTCCCTCAGTTAAATTTGGCAGGACCGCCATGTTATCCACATTTCTGGATTTCCTGGCTGCTATGACCACCACCCCACCTCCCTGTAAATATAGAGGCCATAGTAACCTTGTGCTAAAGGAATAAGGCGTACATGCAGGAACGCAAGGCTGGAGGAAAATCACTAAGGTTACAAGGCATGAACCAGCATGAAACTGAGGATAAAAATGTTGAAGTTAGTTCACTGGGACACAGAGAGGATAGGCATGATGAGACTTCAATACTTTGTGCAGGTGAGGATAACAAAACACTGGTCATAACAAATAATTTGCTCGAATTATGAATTACGATTTTAGTTTAAAGGAATAACCAATGAGAGCATAATTGGCTTAACAGCATAATGTAGAGATCAAGTTATTTCATAAAGTAAGCCTCTCTCAAAAACCTAGGCTTGAACTTCATATTTTATCCAGAGCTGTGACTGAGTGAGTTGAATTTAGATTATGCAGTCTGAGCATCTGCAGTGTGCCTAATTTCCCAGAATGGATCAGTGCCAGTCAGTCAGTTGTATTAATGGAATATTTTTCCATAGTTTCTAGCACTTTCTTTCTATTCAAAATTATTGAACAAGAGAACAAATTTCAAAAGCTTTTAGATCTTAAACAGAACTGGAATTTTTTGAGGATGTAACTGGTAAAATAGATAAGGGAGAACCAGTGGATGTGGTGTATTTGGACTTTCAGAAGGCTTTTGATAAGGTCCCGCATAAGAGATTAGCGTGTAAAGTTAAGGCACATGGGATTGGGGGCAGGGTACTGACTTGGATAGAGAACTGGTTGGCAGACAGGAAGCAAAGAGTTGGGATAAACGGGTCTTTTTCCGAGTGGCAGGCAGTGACTAGTGGGGTACCGCAGGGATCGGTGCTAGGACCCCAGCTATTCACAATATATATTAATAATCTAGACGAGGGAACTAGATGTAATATCTCCAAGTTTGCAGACGACACAAAGCTGGGTGGTGGGTGTGTGTGCTGTGAGGATGCCGAGAAACTCCAGTATGATTTGGATAGGTTGGGTGATTGGGCAAATGCAGTACAATGTGGATAAATGCGAGGTTATCCACTTTGGTGGCAAAAACAGGAAGGTAGATTATTATCTGAACGGCAATAGATTGGGAGAAGGGGAAGTGCAACGAGACCTGGGTGTCCTTGTGCACCAGGTGCAGCAGGCGGTTAAGAAGGCAAATGGTATGTTGGCCTTCGTAGCGAGAGGGTTCGAGTACAGGAACAAGGATGTCTTGCTGCAGTTGTACAGAGCCTTGGTGAGACCACACCTTGAGTATTGTGTGCAGTTTTGGTCGCCTTATCTGAGGAAGGATGTTCTTGCCATGGAGGGAGTGCAGCGAAGATTCATCAGACCGATACCTGGGATGGCAGGAATGACGTATGAGGAGAGATTGGGTCGATTGGGCTTATACTTGCTGGAGTTTAGAAGAATGAGGGGATCTCATTGAAACTTATAAAATTCTAACAGGACTAGACAGACTAGATGCAGGAAGGATGTTCCTGATGGCCGGGGAGTCCAGAACCAGGGGTCACAGTCTAAGGATAAGGGGTAAGCCATTTAGGACAGAAATGAGGAGGAATTTCTTCACCCAAAGAGTGGTGAACCTGTGGAATTCTCTACCACAGAAGGTAGTTGAGGCCAACTCATTAAATATATTCAAGAAGGAGTTAGATATATTTCTTAAGGCTAAAGGGATCAAGGGATATGGGGAGAAGGCAGGGACAGGGTACTGAATTTGGATGATCAGCCATGATCTCATTGAATGGCGGAGCAGGCTCGAGGGGCCGAATGGCCTACTCCTGCTCCTATCTTCTATGCTTCTATGAAAAGCTGATGTGTGTCTGAGAGAAAAATGACAGTGTTCTGATTACACACCTGTTGTGTTTGTTTTGTGCTCTGTAAACTTGACTATATTAAGTTGTGGGTGAGAGAGAGTCTTCATGTTAATGATTCATTTTCCAAAGTAAAACACCAATTAAATTTTGAATCCAACTGTATTATCTCACCTGTGTTTTGTTGACAATTAGTAATGGTCAGTTCCAATTATTGTTTGCGCAAGAGGGAGAAAGAGAGGAGACTGCGGTCAGTGAGAGGACGAGAGAGACGTGTCAGAGAGAGTGGGTGAGAGATAGTGTGTGTCTGTCGTCATTTAATGTTACCTTAATTTTCAAAAAGAGGTTGAATTTTTAAGCCACCTGATTGTCACCTGTTGTTGACAGTTAGAAAAGATCAATTCTAATCGCTTACATCTATGAGACAGAGATTCTAGTTGCAAAAACCTGTGAGCCAGAGGAAGAGAGGTGTCTCGCTTGTCTTCATCTGTCTTTGAGGTGAGCAAGGGAGAGTGGATGCAGAGTTAAGAGTCAGGTGAATTCTCAAGGTGCAAGGGGGATGGGAGAGTTCAGGGATTGAGTGGGTAGTTCCAATGAAGAGGTAGGAGAGTGGTCGGAAGGGGATATAGTGGGAGTGAGTAGATAACAGAAGCCTGAATGATTGGTGGAAGGGATGGGAAGGACCACAATTTTCACAACCCCTACCCCAAAAGTAGCCTTCAACCATTTGTGCTTCCTTACTCCGCTACCCCACATCATGCCATCTACCACCTCCCACCTGAAAGGTAAGAAGAATAAGACGGAGAGAAGCAGAAACTGATGTAGAGAAAAGCATAAAGGGGAGGGAAGCAGAAAGAAAATGAAGAGACAGAGTGAGAAAAAAAACATGCATTTAATGTACAAAAACATCCAAAGGCACGTTAGAGATGTATGCAGACAAAAATGAATGCCAAGCCAAAGAAGGAGATATTAGGAGGGTTGACCAAAAACTTGAGCAACAAGGTGGGTTTAAGAAGGGTCTTAAAGGAGGTGGAGGGGCAGATGGGTTTGGGGGAGGAATCCAGAACATGGGGCCTAGACGGCTGAGGACACTACTATCAGTGGTCGGGCGAAGGTGGGTGGTGGGGGATGCACAGAAAGTTGGAGTCAGGAATTGAGAGCTGGAGGAGGTTACTGAAACTGGAAGGGGGGGCCATGAAGTGAATTAAGCACAAGGATGAGAATTTTAAACTGGAGGTGGTGGGAGGCAGGGAGACCACATCCCACCATAAGGGAAAGAAGTGAAAGGCAAAGAAAGAAGCAGAAGACAACAGAGAGAGAAGCAAAAAGAGGTAGGGAGAAGGAAGTAAGAGAGGAGAAAGCAGAAGAGGAGAGACTGAGAAACAGCAACTTGGAAATAAGAGATGGACAAGATGGACCATATTTTCTGACTTGTCATGTGCAGTGCCACAGGAGATTACCTAGAATCTGTAATAAATACTGACTATTTGTACTTGTATTTGTTAAGTGACTAAACAGTAATTGAGCTTTATTCAGTTTTTTTAAATTTGAACCTGTGATTCGGCAGGATGTATTTGTAATAAAAAAAAATACTTTATACCAATTAAACGTACATTTTCTGATAGTATTTAATTTGCAAAGTTTTTTCTTCCTCATGAGCAGTAAAGAAAGGGGATATGAAGAAATCAAAACATCTTATTTGAGGATAATCAGGAATGCATTTCAGCCCTGCTTGTAGTAGATGTATTCATCTTAGTTTGTTTACCACAATAAAAATTGTCTATGGTGATGGAGAATCTCAACTGATGATAAAATCACATTCGAGAAGCTGGTTTTAACCACACAAATTACAGTTGTACTTCGTATGGTACAGGAAGCCTAATATATGACTGACTGACTGACTGACTGTTGACATTTGGATTTTAAATGTTGCCTAGGTACTTTAAATTAAAATGGTTGTTTGTAATTTGATGTTTCTTTGCTTTGTAGGTTTGGCGCAGTAGCATGTGGTGTTGGCCTGGAGCTGTATGTTTTCGGTGGAGTTCGTAGTCGTGAAGGTAGCAATGCAGAAAACAGTGAGATGGTGACCTGCAAATCAGAATTTTACCATGATCACTTCAAAAGGTAACACAAAGAAAGGAAGCAGTCATGGCCACACTGACCTCAGCAAGGCACGAATAATGTTGGCAAATAAATGATTTTTGATAACAGTCTGTGAGTCCTAATGGACTTATTAGCTACAAAAATCAATGCAACCATTGATTTCCTTCTGGCATGTAAACTGAGTATTGGTAATCGCTACGAATTTACTTTGAGTTGTTGCATTCAAAAGTAGAAGACTGATGTGCGTTAAGTCTTTGTTATATGACAGGTGTGATAGCAAGAGCAGACAACTGCTGATGCCTGTTGAAGTACAAAGGCCAACAGCAGTTATTATAAGTTGCGTCACTATAGCTGCCATCCACTTAAAGTTAGAACCTTTTAGAAGTTCATTTCTCCATTTTCTGATAATTATTCTGATAAATACAATTGCTACCTTCAGAGCTATTTTTAGTACAATTACAAAAATAGTTATGGTACTTGTGTTATGTTGTCTGTTGTCATTTAATAGATGGTTCTTTAAAGAGAACACCTAACTTCATTTTTTTAAGGTAATTCCCACTGCCTGTAAACCCACATTTTAATAGTGTAGAAGCTGAAATATAAGGTAAAGAAAAAACTTGATATAACACCTTGTGATGTCTTGGAATGCTCAAACACCCTTCACATCCGTAAGTTTATTTTGAAATGCAGTTGTTGGTAGGCAAACACAGCAGCCAATTTGTGCACAGCCGTGTCCTACTGATGGGGAAAATGAGTTGGTTTACCAGTTAATTTGTTAGTAGTGGTGATTAAAGGAGGATTATTGGCCAGGACACTGGGAGAACTCCCTGCTTCCTTTCAAATCATGTCGGGGATCTTTTACATCCCCTGAACCAATGGAACAAGCAGCATTCCTTCAATACTGCACTGGAGTTTCAGTTTGGATTATGTGCTACAGTCCTCGGGTAGAGTTTAAAACCACAGTCTTCTGTCTCAGTGACGGTATTGCTACCAATTGAGCCAGGCTAACACTTACAGGTACCATTTAGTTTTGAGTTGTGCTTCAGTGAGAAAAGTGGCTGTTATCAGAAATTAAGTTTTTTTTTAATTTGCTTTCTTAGACTATAATCACACATTTTTGCTCCCTGTCATTTCATCCTGAGGAAATGCATCTAGTTCCTCCGTTAATTTCAATAATAAATATTGGCCGCTCTGCAATTATATTTTAGGCCTGAAATGAATAGTGCTGTATTGAAGTTGAAAATTCACCCTATTTGGTTAAAGAGATAGTTATTTGACCCATAACAAAAGGACTTCAGCAAAGTTTTTTAGCATTTTACATAGTTTTTGTATTGTAACTGTGATCTGCTGGCCCTTACTGCATGCATTCAGTTTTATTTTGTTGCTACCTAAATCTTGGGCATTAAGTCTTCAGGTGCTTCCTCACATGTGAATGGAGTTTTGCATGTATCTGTCTAAATGCTACTCTTGTGTCTGTTGAAAAAAGTATTCAGTAAAGTATGCGGTGACAGTCATATTTTAAACGGCGGATAACAGCTGGCTGGGATTGGGTTACAAGAGTTTAACACACTCCTGAGGTTATATTGAGGTCGACCATATTTTTTTCTCTTTTAATCCTTTGTTTAAGGAAAGAAAACTTTAAAGCTTGGACCAGGAGTGTAATTATATCATCCTACAAAAGTCAAGTGTTTCACTAGAAGCATTGCAGCCTTTTTTTTTTGATTATGATATGGTATACATGTTCTACATATATAAACTAAAAAGATTAACAAATTCCTCAGGGTAGTTTCAAGTATTAGTGAGTATATCGAAAGTTTTCTTTCAAAGTGAAATGCCATTGGATAGGAAAACTTTTACTTGAGTTTGAAGCATTTCTTCCATTTCACTTCCTCCTTTAGAGTTATTCCCATTGTTTGAGTTGCTAGTGTATACTTTGCCCCTTTTTTGTAAATCTGCGGGTTGCGCACACAATTATTTTTCAAGTATCATTCGATCTTTCAACATCAGGTTACAACAATTACTTTTTTTTAACAAAGTATGTTTTCTACACTTATTTGCTGTAAAGAAAGAACTCTCATTCATATAGTGCTTTAACACTTCCCTCAAGTTGACCCAAAGCACTTCATATACTGTGAATTATCTTTGAAGTGCAGTCACTATTATGCAGGCAAATGTGGTAGGTTTTCACAAATACCAATAAGATGACTGATCAGTTAATCTGTTTTTGTGGCGATATTGGTTGAGGGAAGAATGTTGGACGCTTAGACAACTTGCTGCTCTTCTCCAAATAGAACCATGGGATCTTTAACACCCAGCTGAACAGGCAGACAGATTGGTTTAACGTCTCATCCAAAGGATGGTACTGCCACTAGGGCAGCACTTCCTCAATATTGCACTGAAATGCCAGCCTAGATTATGTGCTCAAGTGCTGGAGTGGGGATTGAAAGCGTTTTGACTCCGGCAAAAGTGCTACCAGCTGAGCCAACCTGATGTGTTCAAACCAAAAACGCCAAAAACTATTGGCACAAAAAGCTCATGTTACAGAGTGTCACAATGAAATGAAATGTTACAACCATTGGCTATCATTTGTTTAGTACACATCAAGACCTTCCAATGTAATGTTAACAAGCTAGCATCATCTTCAGGACACTTTGTAAAATCAACCAGTAAAACAAAATAGAATCAAAGTTGAATTACTCATGATATTTTTTTTTCTCTCGTCATTTCTTTTGTGCTTTTTAAACCATGATGATCTCAGTGGGAGGGGGAATGATTTAAGGAGTTACTGGGGCAGATTTTCAAATTGCCGCCTGGGGGTAAAGCTTACGTTGCAGATCAGCTGCCCATTATAGAATTCGCCTGATTTTCATTCTTGGTGAATCTCATCTGACCCTCTCTATGGCCGTGATGTTGTTCCTAAAGCAAGCTGCCCAAAACGGGACTCAATATTCGAACAATGTCCTAACTGATGATTTGCATAGGTTTAGCATTACCTCTTTGCACTTCTATGCCTCATTTACAAAATCTAGAATCCCAAATGCTTTTTACAGCTTTGTCAACTTGTCCTCCCACTTTTAAAGGTTCAGATACATAAAACTTCTCTGCTCCTCGACTTTGTTTTTTTTAATGTTTTACCATTTAGTGTATATGTTCTCTCCTTCATCCTCCCAAATGGATCACCTCACATTTTTCCCCATTAAATTTCATCTGGCATCTATCTGCCTCATCATCTAACCTGTCTACAACCTCCTCAAGTTGCTGCACAGCTTAGCATGGTCACAATTTTTATGTTGTCTACAAAGTTTGATATTGTGCCCTCTATACCCAAGTCCAGATCTATATAAAAAAAATATGATTATAATATATATTTTTTTAAAAAGGGACAGTGGCAGCATGGATACGAAATTGGCTAAGTGACAGGAAACAGAGAGTAGTGGTGAACGGTTGTTTTTCGGACTGGAGGAAGGTATACAGTGGTGTTCCCCAGGGGTCGGTACTAGGACCACTGCTTTTCTTGATATATGTTAATGACTTGGACTTGGGTGTACAGGGCACAATTTCAAAATTTGCAGATGATACAAAACTTGGACGTATAATGAACAGTGAGGAGGATAATGATAGACTTCAAGAGGACATAGACAGGCTGGTGGAATGGGCGGACACATGGCAGATAAAATTTAACGCAGAAAAGTGCGAAGTGATACATTTTGGTAGGAAGGACGAGGAGAGGCAATATAAACTGAAGGGTACAATTCTAAAGGGGGTGCATGAACAGAGAGACCTGGGGGTAAATGTGTACAAATTGTTGAAAGTAACAGGGCAGGTTGAGAAAGCGGTTAAAAAATCATATGGGATCCTGGGCTTCATAAATAGAGGCATAGGGTACAAAAGCAAGGAAGTTATGATGAACCTTTATAAAACACTGGTTCAGCCTCAACTGGAGTATTGTGTCCAATTCTGGGCATCGAACTTCAGGAAGGATGTGAAGGCCTTAGAGAGGGTGCAGAAAAGATTTACAAGAATGGTTCTAGGGGCGAGGAACTTCAGTTACATGGCTAGACTGGAAAAGCTGGGGTTGTTCTCCTTGGAGCAGAGAAGGTTGAGAGGAGATTTGATAGAGGTGTTCAAAATCATGAGGGGTCTAGATAGAGAGAAACTGTTCCCATTGGTGGAAGGGTCGAGAACCAGAGGACACAGATTTAAGGTGATTGACAGAAGAACCAAAGATGACCTGAGGAAAAACCTTTTTACGCAGCGAGTGGTTAGGATCTGGAATGCACTGCCTGAAAGGGTGGTGGAGGCAGATTCAATCGTGGCTTTCAAAAGGTAATTGGATAAGTACCTGAAGGAAAAAATTTGCAGGGCTATGAAGAAAGGGCAGGGGAGCGGGACTAGCTGAAGTGCTCTTGCAGAGAGCCAGCACGGGCTCGATGGGCCGAATGGCCTCTTTCTGTGCTGTAACTATTCTATGAAGAGCAGTTGTCCCAACTGTGATCCCTGACGGACACCACTACTCAGTCTGAAAATATCCATTACTTACTACTGTCTGGTTCTTGTCCTTTAATCAATTTCCTATCCATGTTGCCACATTCTATTTTATACCATGCACCCTAATTTTATCAGCAAGCTTCCTATGCAACACCTTACCAAGCACCCTTTGAAAGTCCATCTACACAACATTCGTACATTCCATTGTTTCTTCTAAGAGCTCTGTTAAATTTGTCAGATACGCATGACTTTTACAAATTCATGCTGGCTATCCTTATTCGACCCAAATCTTTCTAGGTGAGTATTAATTTTATTTTGCGTTATGGCGTAAAGAAGCTTACCCACAACTGATGTTAGTCTGACTGGTATATAGTTATCTGGTTCATTGCTTTCTGAACAGAGGTTTTGCATTAGCAGCCCTCCTGTCCTCTGGTACAACTTGCATATCCAATGATGTTTGAAAGATTGTGGTCAAAACCTGTGCTATTTCTATGACTTTCTTCACGAGTTTAGGATGCATGAAAAAGAAATTCCGGCATGAGACCCTACCCTAAATTTTAGTTAGATTTCCAGAATTAAGTTATGTTGTCCATCCCAACTGTCAGAAAGTTTAAAGAACAACATAACTTGTCAAGTGGAGCCAGATGATGCAGTCATTAAATGATTGCTTGTGACTTTCTGGAGTGCATTTCACCATCAGATGGCGTAGGTCAGCAACAGCTCTGGATCAGCAATTATGAGCTGTGTCTATGTGGAAAGAAGAGTTCTTATGATGTGGTTATTTTGCAGAACCACTTTGAGAAGCTGTTCTTTACCGGTACCTCAGTATCTTGCTGCTGTGGAAAACATTTATGTTCCAGACAGAACAGAAAAAAAAAAAGCAACTGTACATCCAAAAGTTCAATTGTTTTAGGCCCTGATTTGTTGCTGTTTCTGGCTGCCATACCATCCCCAAATGGATGGGGAAAATGTGTACAGGCCAGCAAACACACAACTGCTTTGCTGGCTAGTATGGGCAGACTGAGATTTCTGGCAGGCAGCAATCTTGACCATTTGGCTCCGGAGGCTCCAATGTTGCCTTGTTTACTTCAACATGCTATTTGATTGTTCTGGCACTTTAGAATTAATAAATGTCCATATAATGGACATGAGAAGGTTTAGCCAGCAGATCTCCAAATTGTTCCTCATTTATATGTATTGTATATAGAATTTCCTGGTAACCGAATGTAAATTCTTCCTGAATTCAGCTTGCAGTTATGATGCTGCAATCATTATTCCTGCATGTAAACACTTTCACACACTAACAACATGGCGCTCACTGACAACTGGTACCAGCACAAAAATGAACCCAAAATTCCAGACTGTCACATAAGACCACAATAGTTTTTTTTAAATTTACATATCAATGAGTGTAATTCAATCGGGCCATGTGGATGATAGTTATAAATTGCTGAGTGTCACTCTTGTGGTGAATGATGTAATCTGAATTTCTGGACTAGGTTACAGTCTTGGAATTTATTATTAGCTATCCATTATTCTCTGCAATAGAACCTCACTATGAAGTAATGCAGAGTGAGATGTGTTTGGTAAGGTGGCAACTTGGTAGATGCCAGAGTTGCAAAATAGGACCTAATTCAGAGAAAACTTTGGATTTACTGAAGGCCTTCTGCCTTGATGAGTCACCCTCTTGCAGACAAAGCTCTCTTATATTTTCTCTGACGCTACGCCAGTATTGTCGCTATGTTCAGCTGTTTGAAATTTGCAGGGATGATGGGTCAGTTCTTTGCGCTAGTCCCTCATTGGTGGATAAATAGAGAATTTTGAACACTAACAAAGGAAATCTGACTATTGCCTCACTGAAGCGAATGTTGACCTTAATATTATGTCTGCCTGTTGCAGTTGGGAACAGTTTCTCCAGTTTTTGCACTAAATCAGAGATGTCATGCAGTTAGATTTGATTTACAGTTTTCAGCAGAAATGTTATTGATTGACACCTGTCGCACAAGCCCTCGTGTTTTTTAGATGATGCCACGACTTTCGGAATGAGCACTTCGAAGTACCCTGAGTATCCAATCCAGCCACCTAAATGCATTTAGCTGCAAGTTCCTAATAAGTTCCATTTTAACCTAAATATGCTGATCCATGTCCAATTTGTACAAACTTTGCTCTTTGTGTCTAATACGATTGTTGCGTGGATATTTTCTGGCTTTGCATTCATTTCTTCATTATGTTGTGACAGCTCAAACTTTTAAAATCATTTCAATAGAATTTGCACATCAAGTCTGGTCAATGGACTCCTCCTGTTAATGTTTGAAGGACAGAGATAGCCTTTGGGGAGAAAAAAATTGCAGCTTATTTTACAATGAAGTGTTAAGTGACCTTGTTCTGCATAAAGTTAAGATATGTTTAAAATGTCTAGTGATTGTGCTAACACAGAAATAGATGATCTGAAAGTTAGTACTGGCAATTCGTTATCAAAGATTTAGCAGAAATCTTCTGTTGTGCTATATAAGTTTAAATGGTTTTGGCAGGCAATGAGCTGAATTAACTTCTGCAGCAATTGATTCAACATGCAGAGTGAGAGGAAATGTTTTTTTTTATTCATTCAAAGGATGTGGGCGTCGCTGGCAAGGCCAGCATTTATTGCCATCCCTAATTGCCCTTAAGAAGGTGGTGGTGAGCCACCTTCTTAAACCGCCCCAGTCCGTGTGGTGAAGGTAGTCCCACAGTGCTGTTAGGTCAGGAGTTCCAGGATCTTGACCCAGCGATGATGAAGGAACGGCGATATATTTGCAAGTTGGGATGGTGTGTGACTTGCAGGTGGTGGTGTTCCCATGCGCCTGCTGCCCTTGTCCTTCTAGGTGGTAGAGGTCGCAGGTTTGGGAGGTGCTGTCGAAGAAACCGTAGCAAGTTGCTGCAATGCATCTTGTAGATGGTACACACTGCAGCCACGGTGCGCCGGTGGTGGAGGGAGTGAATGTTTAAGGTGGTGGATGAGGTGCCAGTCAAGCGGGCTGCTTTATCCTGGATGGTATCGAGCTGCTTTGAGTGTTGGAGCCGCACTCATCCAGGCAAGTGGAGAGTATTCTATCATACTCCTTACTTGTGCCTTGTAGATGGTGGAAAGGCTTTGGACAGTTGGGAAGTGAGTCACTCGCTGCAGAATACCTAGCTTCTGACCTGCTGTTGTAGCCACAGTATTTATGTGGCTGGTCCAGTTAAGTTTCTGTTCAATGGTGAGCCCCAGGATGTTGGTGGTGGTGGATTTGTAATGGTAATGCCATTGAATGTCAAGGGAGGTGGTTAGACTTTCTCTTGTTGGAGATGGTCATTGCCTGGCACTTGTGTGGTGCAAATATTACTTGCCACTTAGCAGCCTAAGCCTGAATGTTGTCCAGGTCTTGCTGCATGCAGGCACGGACTTCTTCATTATCTATCTGAGGAGTTGCAAATGGAACTGAACACTGTGCAATCATCAGCGAGCATCTCCACATCTGACCTTGTGTTGGAGGGAAGGTCATTGATGAAGCAGCTGAAGATGGTTGGGCCGAGGACACTGCCATGAGGAACCCCTGGGGCTGAGATGATTGGGGTCATGGGGTTCGGAGTGTGCGAGAAAGAGTTGCATTTCACATCCTCAGATCATCCCAAAACACTTCACAGCCATTGAATTACTTATGAAGTGTAATCACTGTTGAAAGGGCAAATATGGTGCCAATTTGTGCACAAGGTTGCACAAATAGCATTGAGATCAATAGCTAGTAAATCTATTTTGGTTGTATTGGTGGAGGGATGAATTCTGGCTAGGACAACAGGAGAACCCCTTGCTCTTATTCAGATAGAGCTTTAGGATCTTTTATGTCCACCTGAACAGGCAGACAGGGTCTCGGTTTAATTTCCCATCCAAAAGACGGACATTACCTCTGGCAATGCAGCACTTCCTCAGTACTGCACCATCAGCTTAGATTATGTGCTGAAATCTGTAGTGGGGCTTGAACCTACAAACTTCTCCCTCAGAGGTGAGAATGCTGCCACAGAGCCAATTATACAGAGTGGGAGTTGTACAGACGAAAAATGAGACTGAGGGAAGGACCGCAGAAAGTGAGAGAAATAAAGTCAAAAGATATAAAGCCAAACTGAGAAAGTATGAGAGTCATACTGAGAAAAAATTAAGACTGAAAAGAGTTCAAGACTAACCAACACAAAGTTGCAGTCAGAATTATCGTGGGAGATGAGCAGAGACGGGAACAGTAGCATAGTGGTTATGTTACTGGACGAGTAACCCAGAGGCCTGGACGAATAATCCGAAGACGTGAGTTCAAATCCCACCAGGCAGCTGTGGAATTTAAATTTTAATCTGGAATAAAAAGCTAGTATCAGTAATGGTGACCATGAAACTACTGGATTGTCGTAAAAACCCATCTGGTTCACTAATGTCCTTTTTAGGCAAGGAAAATCTACCGTCCTTACCTGGTCTGGCCTATATGTGACTCCAGACTATATGTGTCCAATGTGATTGACTCTTAACTCCTCCTGAAATAGCTTAGCAAGCCACTCGGTTGTAACAAACCGCTACAAGAAACAATAAAACCAGACGGACCACTCGGCACCGACTTCGTCCACGACAAAGGTACACCTAGCCCAGTCGACCCTGCAAAGTCCTCTTCACTAACATCTGGGGACTTGTGCCAAAATTGAGAGAGCTGTCCCACAGACTAGTCGAGCAACAGCCTGACATAGTCATACTCACAGAATCATACCTTTCAGCCAATGTCCCAGACTCCTCCATCACCATTCCTGGGTACATCCTGTTCCACTGGCAGGACAGACTCACCAGAGGTGGCGGCACAGTGGTATACAGTCATAAGAACATAAGAAATAGGAGCAGGAATAGGCCACTTGGCCTCTCGAGCCTGCTCGCCATTCAATAAGATCATGGCTGATCTTGGGCTCAAAGTCACTTCCCTGCCCGCTCCCCATAACCTTTCACTCCCTTATCTTGCAAAAATCTGTCTATCTCCACCTTAAATGTATTTAATGACCCAGCCTCCACGGCTCTCTGGGGCAGAGAATTCCACAGATTTACAACCCTCTGAGAGAAGAAATTCCTCCTCATCTCAGTTCTAAAAGGGCGACCCTTTATTCTGAAACTATGCCCCCGAGTTCTAGATTTCCCCATGAGGGGAAACATCCTCTCTGCATCTACCCTGTCGAGCTCCCTCAGTATCTTGTATGTTGCAATAAGATCACCTCTCATTCTTCTAAATTCCAATGAGTATAGGCCCAACCTGCTCAATCTTTCTTCATAAGTCAACCCCCTCATCTCTGGAATTAACCTAGTGAATCGTCTCTGAACTGCCTCCAATGCAAGTATATCCTTCCTTAAATAAGGAGACCAAAACTGTATACAGTACTCAAGGTGTGATCTCCCCAGTACCCTGTACAGTTGTAGCAGGA
Organism: Squalus acanthias; assembly: GCA_030390025.1. Taxonomy (NCBI): domain Eukaryota; kingdom Metazoa; phylum Chordata; class Chondrichthyes; order Squaliformes; family Squalidae; genus Squalus; species Squalus acanthias. Next base: position 5,623,772 of record CM059430.1, read on the forward strand.
CTTCCTTGCTTTTATACTCCAACCCCCTTGCAATAAAGGCCAACATTCCATTTGCCTTTTTGATTACTTGCATGCTAACTTTTTGTGTTTCATGCACAAGGACCCCCAGGTCCCTCTGAACTGTAGAATTTTGTAATCTCTCTCCATTTAAATAATAATTTGCTTTTTTATTTTTCCTGTCAAAGTGGATAACCTCGCACTTTCCCACATTATACTCCATCTGCCAAATGTTTGCCCACTCACTTAGCATGTCTATATCCCTTTGCAGATTCTTTGAGTCCTCTGCACAACTTGCTTTCCCACCCATTTTTGTATCATCCGCAAACTTGGCTACATTACACTCGGTCCCTTCATCCAAGTCATTAATGTAGATTGTAAATAGTTGAGGCCTCAGCACCCATCCCTGTGGCACCCCACTAGTTACCATTTGCCAACCGGAAAATGACCCATTTATCCCGACACTCTGCTTTCTGTTAGTTAGCCAATTCTCTATCCATGCTAATATATTACCCCCAACTCCGTGAGCTCTTATCTTATGCAGTAACCTTTTATGTGGCACCTTATCGAATGCCTTCTGGAAATCCAAATACACCACATCCACTGGCTCACCTTTGTCCACCCTACTTGTTACATCCTCAAAGAACTCCAGCAAATTTGTTAAACATGATTTCCCTTTCATAAAACCATGCTGACTCTGCTTGACAGCATTATAATTTTCCAAATGCCCTGCTACTGCTTCCTGAATGAAGGACTCCAGCATTTTCCCAACGACAGAAGTTAGGCTAACTGGTCAATAGTTTCCTGCTTTCCGTCTCCCTCCTTTCTTAAATAGGGGTGTTACATTTGCGGTTTTCCAATCCACTGGGACCTCTCCAGAGTCCAGGGAATTTTGGTATATTGCAACCAATGCGTCCACTATCTCTGCAGCCACTTCTTTTAAGACCCTGGGATGCAGGCCATCTGGTCCAGGGGACTTGTCGTGTTTTAGTCCCATTATTTTACCAAGTACTTTTTCCTTAGTGATAATGATTGTCTTTAGTTCCCCCTCCCTGTGGCCCCTTGATTATCCATTATTGGGAGGGAGTGGCCCTGGGAGTCCTCAACATTGACTCCGACCCCATGAAGTCTTATGGCATCAGGTCAAGCATAGGTCAAGGAAACCTCCTGCTGATTACCACCTACCGCCCTCCCTCAGCTGATGAATCAGTACTCCTCCATGTTGAACACCACTTGGAAGAAGCACTGAGGGTAGCAAGGACACAAAATGTACTCTGGGTGGGGAACTTCAATGTCCATCACTAAGAGTGGCTCGGTAGCACCACTACTGACCGAGCTGGCTGAGTCCTGAAGGACATAGCTGCCAGACTGGGCCTGCAGCAGGTGGTCAGAGAACCAACACGAGGGGAAAAACTTACTTGACCTCATCCTCACCAATCTACCTGTCGCAGATGCATCTGTCCATGACAGTATTGGTAGTAATGACTACCGTACAGTCCTTGTGGAGACGAAGTTCCGTCTTCACACTGAGGACACCCTCCATCGTGTTGTGTGGCACTACAACTGTGCTAAATGGGATAGATTCAGAACAGATCTAGCAGCTCAAAACTGGACATCCATGAGGCGCTGTGGGCCATCAGCAGCAGCAGAATTGTATTCCACCACAATCTGTAACCTCATGGCCTGGCATATCCCTCACTCTACCATTGATATCAAGCCAGGTTCAATGAGGAGTGCAGAAGAGCATGTCAGGAGCAGCACGAGGCGTACCTAAAAATGAGGTGCCAACCTGGGGAAGCTGCAACACAGGACTACATACATGCTAAACAACGGAAGCAGCATGCTATAGACAGGGCTAAGCGATCCCACAACCAATGGATCAGATATAAGCTCTACAGTCCTGCCACATCCAGTCGTGAATGGTGGTGGACTATTAAACAACTGATGGGAGGAGGAGGCTCCATGAACATCCCCATCCACAATGATGGCGGAGCCCAGCACGCGAGTGCAAAAGACGAGGCTGAAGCGTTTGCAACCATCTTCAGCCAGAAGTGCCGAGTGGATGATCCATCTCGTCTTCCTCCTGAGGTCCCCGCCATCACAGAAGCCAGTCTTCAGCCAATTCGATTCACTCCACGTGATATAAAGAAACGGCTGAGCGCACTGGATACAGAAAAGGCTATGGGCCTCAACAATATCCCGGCTGTCGTGCTGAGGACTTGTGCTCCAGAACTAGCCACGCCTCTAGCTAAGCTGTTCCAGTACAGCTACAACACTGGCATCTACCCGACCATATGGAAAACTGCCAAGTATGTCCTGTCCACAAAAAACAGGACAAGTCCAATCCGGCCAATTACCGCCCCATCAGTCTACTCTCAATCATCAGCAAAGTGATGGAAAGTGTTGTCGACAGTGCTATCAAGCGGCACTTACTCACCAATAACCTGCTCACTGATGCTCAGTTTGGGTTCTGCCAGGACCACTTGGCTCCAGACCTCATTACAGCCTTGGTCCAAACATGGACAGAAGATCTGAATTCCAGAAGTGAGATGAGAGTGACTGCCCTTGACATCAAGGCAGCATTTGACCAAGTGTGGCATCAAGGAGCCCTAGTAAAATTGAAGTCAATGGGAATCGGGGGGGAAAATTCTCCACTGGCTGGAATCCTACCTCGCACAAAATAAGATGTTTGTGGTTGTTGTAGGCCAATCATCTCAGCCCCAGGACATCGCTGCAGCAGTTCATCAGGGCAGTGTCCTAGGCCCAACCATCTTCAGCTGCTTCATCAATGACCTTCCCACCATCATAAGGTCAGAAGTGGGGATGTTCGCTGATCATTGCACAGTGTTCAGTTCCATTCGCAACTCCTCAGGCAATGAAGCAGTCCATGCCCGCATGCAGCAAGACCTGGATGGCATTCAGGCTTCGGCTGATAAGTGGCAAGTAACATTCGCGCTACACAAGTGGCAGGCAATGATTATCTCCAACAAGAGAGCGTCTCCCCACCACCCCTTGACATTCAACGGCATTACTATCGCCGAATCCCCAACATCAACATCTTGGGGGTCACCATTGACCAGAAACTTAACTGGACCAGCCACATAAATACTGTGGCTACAAGAGCAGGCCAGAGGGTGGGTATTCTGCGGCGAGTGTCTCACCTCCTGACTGTCCAAAGCCTTTCCACCATCTACAAGGCACAAGTCAGGAGTGTAATGGAATACTCTCCCCTTGCCTGGATGAGTGCAGCTCCAACAACACTCATGAAGCTCGACATCATCCAGGACAAAGTAGCCCGCTTGATTGGTACCCCATCCACCACCTTAAACATTCACTCCCTCCACCACTGGCGTACCGTGGCTGCAGTGTGTACCATCTACAAGATACACTGCAGCAACTTGCCAAGGCTTCTTCGACAGGACCTCCCAAACCCACAACCTCTACCACCTAGAAGGACAAGGGCAGCAGGTGCATGGGAACACCATCACCTCCAAGTGCCCCTCCAAGTCACACACCATCCTGACTTGGAAATATATCGCCGTTCCTTCTTTGTCTCTGGGTCAAAATCCTGGAACTCCCTCCCTAACAGCACTGTGGGAGTACCTTCACCGCACGGATTGCAGCAGTTCAAGAAGGCGGCTCACCACCACCTTCTCGAGGGCAATTAGGGATGGGCAATAAATGCTGGCCTTGCCAGCGACGCCCACATCCCAGGAACAAGTTAAAAAAAAACACAATTACAGAAAGAATTAGACACAATTTATTTTTTGTTCACAAACAATGCCACAGGAGATCATCTAGTAATAAATGTATTTCTTCTGATCTCTCAAAACTGCCCATGTTTTAAGTTGCAACAACAGATAACCTACATCTGTTAAACTTCTGATTTTTTTTCTTCCTCCACCAATCAGACCATGGGTCATCACTCAAGCACGTGCTTGATCTGCAATGCCATCTGTGCTCAAGTAACATACTGGCAGTTGAAAGTTTAAGATCTCCGATCTGACTCTGCATTTTTTGCCATGTTAACACGGGTTAGATAAATGAAAAGTATTGCATAGCTCTTTTGTGAGTTCTACCGGAATTAGCATTTCATATGAAGTATGTTGGAGAAAGCAGGAGGCTCGAGTAATCCCAGTGAATACAGCCAGTGCCAGACGAAGGGGAAAGAAAAACCCTGAAGGGAGATGAAAGGTGAAAGTAAATGAGAATATGTGGCAAGGTACAGATAGAAGATGAAACAGAAACTGGAAATGTGAGAATTGTATGGAGAGGTTCATTTTCTTTTAAATGGGTTGCAGGGTATCTGGAATAGCTTGCTGCTGTTGTAGCCCAGTCATTAATGAGTTTCCTATTGTATCAATGAAATAAAAGCAGTTAAAAAGGGAGCAGTTGTCTAATGAAAAATAAACCACCCGAATTATAGCAAATATGGTACAGAAAGAGAGCTTGTGGCAGATTATAGTAGCAATTAAAAGGCGCAAATTGGGTAGGATTGATTGGGGAATGTCACTCAAAGGGTTGACGGTGGATAGGCAATGGCAAACATTCAAAGACTGCATGGATGAACTACAGAATTTGTTCATCCCAGTGTGGCATAAGAAAACAAAAAGGGTGACTCAACCATGGCTAACCAGGGAAATTAGGGATAGCATAAGATCCAAGGAGAGGGCATATAAATTGGCCAGAAAAAGCGGAAACCCTGAGGATTGGGAGCAGTTTAGGATTCAACAAAGGAGGACAAAGGGATTAATTAAGAAGGGGAAAATAGAATATGAAAGTAAGCTTTCAGGGAACATAAAAACTGACTGTAAGAGCTTTTATAGATATGTGAAGAGAAAAAGATTAGTGAAATCAAGTGTCGGTCCCTTGCAGTCAGAAGCGGGGGAAGTTATAATGGGGAACAAAGAAATGGCAGACCAATTAAATGCATATTTTGGTTCTGTCTTCACAAAGGAGGACACAAATAACCTCCCAGAGATGTTGGAGAACATAGGGTCTGATGAAAGGGAGGAACTGAAAGAAATCAGTATTTGCAGGGAAATGGTGTTAGGGAAATTGACGGGATTGAAGGCCGATAAATCCCCAGGGCCTGATAATCTACATCCTAGGGTACTTAAGGAAGTGGCCCTAGAAATAGTAGATGCATTGCTGATCATCTTCCAACATTCGATGGAATCTGGAACTGTACCCATGGATTGGAGGGTAGCTAATGTTACCCCACTATTCAAAAAGGGTGGTAGAGAGAAAGCAGGGAATTACAGACCGGTAAGCCTGACATCAGTAGTGGGGAAAATGCTAGAGTCCATTATAAAGGATGTAATAGCTGAGCACTTGAAAAACAGTGACAGGATCGGACAAAGTCAACATGGATTTACAAAAGGTAAATCGTGCTTGACTAATCTACTGGAAGTTTTTGAGGATGTAACTGGGAAAATAGATAAGGGAGAACCAGTAGATGTGGTGTATTTGGACTTTCAAAAGGCTTTCGATAAGGTCCCGCATAAGAGATTAGCGTGTAAAGTTAAGGCACATGGGATTGGGGGCAAGGTATTGACATGGATAGAGAACTGGTTGGCGGACAGAAAGCAGAGAGTAGGAATTAATGGGTCTTTTTCCAAGTGGCAGGCAGTGACTAGTGGGGTACCGCAGGGATCGGTCCTTGGACCCCAGCTATTCACAATATGCATTAACGATTTAGATAAGGGAACTAAATGTAATATCTCCAAGTTTGCAGATGACACAAAGCTGGGTGGGCGTGTGTGCTGCGAGGAGGATACCGAGAAACTCCAGGATGATTTGGATAGGTTGGGTGAGTGGGCAGAAGCGTGGCAGAAGCGTATGTTGGCCTTCATAGTGAAAGGGTTTGAGTATAGGAACAGGGATGTCCTGCTGCAGTTGTACAGGGCCTTGGTGAGACCACACCTTGAGTACTGTGTGCAGTTTTGGTCGCCTTATCTGAGGAAGGGTGTTCTTGCCATGGAAGGAGTTCAGCAAAGATTCACAAGGCTGATACCTGGGATGGCAGGAATGACATATGAGGAGAGATTGGGTCGATTGGGCTTATACTCGCTGGAGTGCAGAAGAATGAGAGGGGATCTCATCGAAACACATAAAATTCTGACAGGTCTGGACAAACTAGATGCAGGAAGAATGTTCCCAATGGTCGGAGAGTCCAGAACCAGGGGTCATAATCTAAGGATAAGGGGTAAGCCATTTAGGACAGAAATGAGGAAGAATTTCTTCACCCAGAGAGTGGTGAACCTGTGGAATTCTCTACCACAGAAGGTAGTTGAGGCCAAGTCATTAAATATATTCAAGAATGAGTTAGATAAATTTCTTAAAGCTAAAGGTATCAAGGGATATGGGGACAAAGCAGGGACAGGGTACTGAATTTGGATGATCAGCCATGATCTCATCGAATGGCGGAGCAGGCTCGAGAGGCTGAATGGCCTACTCCTGCTCCTATCTTCTATGTTTCTATGTTTAAACTAAAAAGTTACATTTGCAGTTTAGAAAATGTTGGCAAGTAAAATTCTGGGGCTCTGTATACACTCTAGTGCCAGTTTGTAAATCACACTTTAGGAAAGTACCTAAAATGATTTTTGCAGCTGTTCGATATAAAACATACCTATTTGTACAGCTGCAAAAAGAAATGTCAATGCTCAAATGTTTTAAAGGAACTTTATGATTCCATGTTCAAAGTACGTCACAAGTAATATGTTGAGGAAATTTGGTTTGTGATAATGTTGAGCATAGCCACATGTTTGTAAAACACTGTATTTCCCTATATACTATATTGCAGATTTCCAGGGGCACCTCCAAAAACACCTCTTTTGGTGTCCCTCAATTACATCTCTTGCAGGGTGAGACTCTTGAACTTGCAGCTTAAATCAGTGGATGTTCCTTAAGTTGGTGCAACAGTTCCCATGTTTTTTTCATATTCTGTCTATGGACAGAGGATTGGGAAAACTTTAAAAGGCAGCAAAAAAAAAATAACAAAAAGATTGATTAAGAAAGGGAAGATAGATTATGAAAGTAAATTAGCAAAAAATATAAAAACAGATAGTAAGAGTTTTTATAGTTATATAAAAAGAAAAAGGGTGGCTAAAGTAAATGTTGGTCCCTTAGAGGATGAGACCGGGAAATTAATGGTGGGAAATATGGAGATGGCAAAAACACTGAATGAATATTTTGTATCAGTCTTTACAGTAGAGGACACTAAGAATATCCCAACACTGGACAAACAGGGGGCTATAGGGGGAGAGGAGCTAAACACGATCAAAATCACTAAGGAAGTGGTACTCGGTAAAATAATGGGACTCGAGGCGGATAAATCACCTGGACCTGATGGCTTCCATCCTAGAGTCTTGAAGGAAGTGGCGGTAGGGATTGTAGATGCATTGGTAATAATTTTTCAAAACTCCCTGGATTCCGCTAAGGTCCCGGCAGACTGGAAAACTGCTAATGTAACACCCTTATTTAAAAAGGGCAGTAGACAGAAGGCTGGTAACTATAGACCGGTTAGCCTAACATCTGTGGTAGGTAAAATTTTGGAGTCCATTATTAAGGAAACAGTAACAGGACATTTGGATAATCATAATTTAATAGGACAAAGTCAGCATGGTTTTACGAAGGGGAAGTCATGTTTGACAAATTTGCTGGAGTTCTTTGAGGAAGTAACATATAGAGTGGATAAAGGGGAACCAGTGGACGTAGTGTATTTAGACTTCCAAAAGGCATTTGACAAGGTGCCACACAAAAGATTATTGCTTAAGGTAAAAAATCACGGATTGGGGGTAATATTCTGGCATGGATAGAGGATTGGCTATCTAACAGAAAGCAAAGAGTTGGAATAAATGGTTCATTCTCAGACTGGCAATCAGTAACTAGTGGTGTTCCACAGGGGTCAGTGCTGGGTCCCCAACTCTTTACAATCTATATTAACAATTTGGAGGAAGGGACCAAGTGTAACATATCAAAATTTGCAGATGATACAAAGATGGGAGGGAAAGTAGTGAGTGAGGAGGACATAAAAAACCTGCAAGGGGACATAGACAGGCTAAGTAAGTGGGCAGAGATTTGGCAGATGGAATACAACACTGGAAAGTGTGAGGTGATGCACTTTGGCAGGAAAAATCCTAGAGCAATTTATTATCTTAATGGCAAGAAACTGGAGAGTACTGAAGTGCAAAGGGATCTGGGGGTCCTGGTGCACGAAACTCAAAAGGTTAGTATGCAGGTGCAGCAAGTGATTAAGAAGGCAAATGGAATGTTGGCTTTCATTGCTAGGGGGATAGAATATAAAAATAGGGAGGTATTGCTTCAGTTGTACAAGGTATTGGTGAGACCGCACCTGGAATACTGCATACAGTTTTGGTGTCCTTGCTTAAGGAAAGACATCCTTGCTCTCGAGGCAGTGCAAAAAAGGTTCACTCGGTTAATCCCGGGGATGAGGGGGTGGTCATATGAGGAGAGGTTGTGTAGATTGGGACTCCACTCATTGGAGTTCAGAAGAATGAGAGGCGATCTTATTGAAACATATAAGATTGTAAAGGGGTTGGATCGGGTGGATGCGGGGAGGATGTTCCCGATGACGGGTGAGACTAGAACTAGGAGACATAGTCTTAGAATAAGGGGCTGCTCTTTCAAAACTGAGATGAGGAGGAACTACTTCACTCAGAGGGTGGTAGGTCCATGGAATATGCTGCCACAAAAAGCTGTAGAAGCTACATCATTAAATAAATTGAAAACAGAAATAGACAGTTTCCTAGAAGTAAAGGGCATTAAGGGTTACGGGGAGCGGGCAGGAATTTGGACATGAGTCTAGGTTCGGATCGGTCATGGCCCTGTGGGTAGTGGAGCGGGCCCAGGGACCGTGTAGCCTGATTCTGCTCCTATTTCGTGTGTGCAATTCTGTTAGATGCAGGAGATGGTTCTGTGATAGATAGTAGATTGGCGGTTAGGATCAGATCAGCCATGATCTTATTGAATGGCGGAGCAGGCTCGAGGGGCCGATTGGCCTACTCCTGCTCCTATTTCTTATGTTCTTATTATCCCTCTGTTACAGTGCTCATCAGCTTAATGGGTGCAGATGTAAGCAGGAAAATTGCATGCAGCACGAACTTAGTGGCTTTTCTGCTCAGCGCACAAATGTTGGCAGAATTCCTAAATGGCTGATTCTTATTTCAGAAAATGAGCCACCTCTGTCTTGTGCTTTTGATCTACAATTTATTTACATATATTAGTTTACTGCTCTAGCCCTTGACTGCAGTCAGCAACCTGTATATGCTTGCTAAAAGAAGGTGCACAATAATATACTTAAAGATTACCCATGGCATTATTCTGGGTAAGGTGGATGATTTGCTGCTTTATAATAACAGGAACACCTGACCTTGCACCACACAATTGGTAATATGTAATCTAGTTGATTTCCTGTACCGCAGGGTGGGAGGGGGGTTGGTGGTGGAGGATGGTGATTTTCTCTCTCCTGTAACTGCCACTTTCTGTTTTTTTTTCCCCTCTCTTCTTTTCACACTGTCTTTTCTCTGCATGACCCTCAACATAATTTCTGCCTTTCTGTTTGTCTATCTTTCTGTTTCCCTCTCATTCTTCTGCTATATATTTTTCACCATGTACATTTTGAACTCTCTCCTTTTCCACTTATCTTTCACAAAGCTCTGGAAGCCTCAAATTCCAATTCTTTCTCGGACTGGGGCCTCTGGTCCATAATGGACGGAAAATCATGGACAGCACATGACGGCACTTCCAATATGTGCTGCCAACAGATGAGGCTTCCTGCCTTAGTGCAGACTCAGAAAGTGACGTCCTTGGTATATTGCTGACTGATAGTTAGGAACTCTGCCACTTCTGTCAGCAGGTAGGGAGGGAGCATCAGAGACCCTGGCCCTGCTCCACCCACTGCTGTCAGACAATGCTTTGCCACGCCTGCCCCAAACCCCCTCCCCAAGCTTCACCTTCCCAGTTTCTAACTGCCAACACATCTCAAGATCCACTCTTCCAGTGCTCCCATGGCCCCCTTTTGCTGCTTCTGAAATCCCAAGACCCTCTCTCCCAGACTGCCACAATGCCATTCCCACTACTTCCATTCCCTGGAATCTCAATCCCAGTACTCGCGTATTCCAGGACCCCTTCAATGCGCCCCTCCACTGCTAAACCTATAAACCCTATTCCCCAGTACTGTCAGACCCTGCGACCAACCCAGTGCTCACAACTCTAGAACCTTCTCTCCCAGAGGCAATTTTTGTTCCCCCAATTCTTCCATGTTTCCCTCCTAACCCATGCTTACACACTCAGCATTCCCCCCGCCCCCACCGATACCAAATTGCATCACCCGATCCAAACTCCTTTTCAGACCATGTGATACTGCCCCTCCTCCCTCCAATTCTGCTATGCTGTAGGAACCCCGAGCACCTCTCTTTTAAAATATAGAAAATTTTGAACATATTAAACAATGATTTTTACAGCAAGGGTAATTTGCTCTTTCTACCTCCTACATTTATCCCTCTAACAGATAAGAAACAATCTTCAAATAGTGTGTGTCAGCTCCATCGCCCCAACAACATACTGGTTCCACAATCTATACATTATTAAAATAGGTACAAATGTTTCATGTTCCATTGCGAGCTCCGATGCAAACAACTCCATATCAGATTCTCAATTTACAATATGCGCATACTTTTCATGTGACCCTTTTCCTGCTATACCGGTCATCTGAAAAGATTTTCTCTGACTGAAGTTTTTATGTCCAAAATCATGGTTCAAGCAAAATGTTAAAAATTACATTTTTTTTCACCAAGGAAAATGATTAAATTTATCCATTGAATGGTCTTTTGTATCTTGTAATGCCTTCATTAAAATTTATTATTTGAAGATCTCACTTTCTCCTAAAAGCCTCTGCTTGTCCGATATTGTTGTGCAGAGCTGTGACCTTGGGAGCTGAATTTGGATTGTGCAGTCTGAGCATATGCAGTGTACATAATCAATACGCATCAGTGCAATTCAGTCAGTTGTATCGATGGAATATTTTTCTCTAGCTTTTAGCAATTTCTGCTCAGTTTTTCAAATTATTTTAAGAAAAGCTAGAGAACCAAATTCCGTTTTACATAGGATATACGGCACAGAAACAGGCCTTTCAGCCCAACCAGTCCATGCCAGTGTTTATGCTCCACTCGAGCCTCCTCCCGGCTTTCCTCATCCAAATCTATCCGCATAACCCTCTATTCCCTTCTCCCTCATATGTTTGTCCAGCCTCCCCTTAAATGCATCTATACTATTCGCTTCAACCACTCCCTGTGGTAGCGAGTTCCACATTCTCACCACTCTCTGGGTAAAGATGTTTCTTCTGAATTCCCTATTGGATTTCTTGGTGACTATCTTATATTGATGGCCTCTAGTTATGCTCTTCCCCACAAGTGGAAACATTCTCTCTGTTCCCACTCTATCAAAACCTTTCATAATTTTATAGACCTCTATTAGGTCACCCCTCAGCTTTCTTTTTTCAAGAGAAAACAGACCCAGCTTGTTCATCATTTCCTGATATGTTTACCCTCGCATTTCTGGTAACATCCTTGTAAATCTTCTCTGCACCCTCTCCATTGCCTCTATATCCTTTTTATAATATGACGACCAGAACTGCACGCAGTACTCCAAGTGTGGTCTAACCAAGGTTCGATACAGGTTTAGCATAACTTCCCTACTTTTCAATTCTATCCCTCTAGAAATAAACCCTAGTGCTTGGTTTGCATTTTTTATGGCCTTGCTAACCTGTGTCGCAACTTTAGTGATTTGTGTATTTGAACTCCGAGATCCCTTTGTTCCTCTACCCCACCCAGACTCGCACCCTCCAAGTGATAAATGACCTCCCTATTCTTCCTACCAAAATGTAATACCTCACATTTGTCTGTGTTGAACTTTATTTGCCCATTCTGCAAGTTTATTAATGTCCTCCTGTAATTTGTTGCAGTCCTCCTCAGTATTGACTATTCCCCCCAATTTGGTATCATCTGCAAATTTAGAAATTGTGTTTTTGATTCCAAAGTCTAAATCGTTAATGTAAATTGTGAACATCAGTGGTCCCAGCACTGATCCTTGTTGAACACCACTACCCATCTTCTGCCACTGTGAATAAGCTACCCTTTACTCCCACTCTCTGCTTTCTGTCTTGAAGCCAGCTAGCAATCCATTCTGCTTCTTCTCTTAGGCAGTCCCTCGGAACCGAGGATGTCTTGCTTTCACACTAAAATTGAGTTCTCAGGTGACTGATGAGTCCAATGCGGGACCTACAGTCTCTGTCACAGGTGGGGGCAGATGGTAGTTGAAGAGGCGGGTGGGTGGGGTGCTTGGGTTGACGTGCGCTCCTTCCGCTGTTTACACTTGGCTTCCGCTTGCTCCCGGCGAAGAGACTCGAGGTATTCGGCGCCTTCCCGGATGCTTCTCCTCCACTTTGTACGGTCTTGGGCCAGGGATTCCCAGGTGTCGGTGGGGATGTTGCACTTTTGCAAGAAGGCTTTGAGGGTGTCCTTGAAGCGTTTCCTCTGCCCACCTGGGGCTCTCTTGCCGTGTCGGAGCTCCGAGTAGAGTGCTTGTTTTGGGAGTCTCGTATCGGGCATGCAGACGATGTGGCCCGTCCATCGGAGCTGATCGAGCGTGGTCAAAGCTTCGATGCTGGGGATGTTGGCCTGAGTGAGGACACTGACGTTGGTGCGCCTATCCTGCCAATGGATTTGCAGGATCTTGTGGAGGCAGCGTTGGTGGTATCTCTCCAGTGCTTTGAGGTGCCTGCTGTACATGGTCCATGTCTCTGAAGCATACAGGAGGGCGGGTATCACTGCTGCTCTGTAGACCATGAGCTTAGTGCCGGGTTTGAGGTCCTGGTCTTCAAACACTCTCTTCATCAGGCGACCAAAGGCTGCATTGGCACACTAAAGGCGGTATTGGACTTCGTCATCGACGTCTGCCCTTGTTGACAGTAGGCTCCCGAGGTATGGAAAATGGTCCACGTTGTCCAAGGCCTCGTCATGGATTTTGATAATCGGGGAGCAGTACTGTGTGGCGGGGGCAGGTTGGTAGAGGACTTTTGTCTTACGGATGTTTAGTGTAAGGCCCATGCTCTCATACGCTTCGGTGAAGGTGTTGATGATGGTTTAGAGTTCGACCTCCAAGTGTGCTCAGACGCAAGCGTCGTCTGCATACTGTAATTCGATGACAGAGGATGGGATGACCTTGGATCTGGACTGGAGGCGACGGAGGTTGAACAGTTTCCCGTTTGTTCTGTAGATTAGCTCCACTCCAGCAGGGAACTTACTGAGGATGAGATGGAGCATTGCAGCCAAGAAGATCGAGAAGAGAGTTGGTGCGATGTCACAGCCTTGCTTGACCCCGGTCCGTACTTGAATTGGGTCTGTGATGGATCCGTTGGTCAGGATCATGGCTTGTATGTCGTCGTGAAGCAGGCGGAGGATGGTGACAAAATTTTGAGGGCAGCCGAATTTGAGGAGGACACTCCATAATCCCTCACGGTTGACGGTGTCGAAGGCCTTTGTGAGGTCAAAGAAGGCCATGTACAGCGGTTAGTGCTGTTCCCTGCATTTCTCTTGACGCGCGGTGAAGATCATGTCCATTGTGCCCCTTAGTGGGCGGAATCCGCATTACAACTCTGGGAGGAGCTCTTCAGCCACTGGGAGAAGGCGATTGAGGAGGATTCTTGCAATGCCTTTCCCTGTGGCAGACAGCAGGGAGACTCCTCTGTAATTACCGCAATCGGACTTGTCACCTTTCTTGAAGATGGTCACGATTACGGCGTCTCTGAGATTCCCCTGGCATGCTCTCCTCCTTCCAAATAAGAGAAATGAGTTCATGTATTTGCGCCAATAGTGCTTCCCCGCCATGTTTTAGTGCCTCGGCGGGGATTCCATCTGCTCCTGAGGCCTTGTTGTTCTTCAGTTGTCGGATGGCCTTTTCAACCTCATGCCGGGCTGGGGTTGTGCTGAGATGGTGGCGGGTAGCATGCTGCGGGATGGAGTTGAGGACACTCGCATCGAAGACAGAGTCTCAGTTAAGGAGATCTTCGAAGTGCTCCTTCCAGCGGGCACTGACTGCTTCTCTGTCCTTGATGAGTACCTGTCCGTTCTTGGCCCGCAGTGGGGTAGGACCTTGGGTGCTTGGGCCGTAGGTGGTCTTGACTGCGCTAAAGAATCCACGCACGTCGTGGTTGTCGGCTAGCTGCTGGCTCTCCTGCGCTTTCTCCACCCACCATCTGTTCTTTAGGTCGCGAGTTTTTTGTAGGACCTCGGCCTTCAGGCGTCTGTAGAGCTGCTTTCTTGCTCTCGAGTTCTGTTGCTGTTTCCATATCAGGAATGCCTTGCGCTTGTGGCTTATTAGCTCCTGGATCTCCTGGTCGTTCTCGTCGAACCAGTCTTGGTGTTTCCTGGTCGAGTGACCGAGCGTCTCTTCACAGGTGCTGATTATGGAGGCCTTGAGTGCAGATCAGGCGCTGTGGACACTCTGTGTCTCTGAATCACTGGGAGTCATCAGGTTGGTTGTGAGGCACAGGCTGAATAGGGCTTTCTTAGCAGGGTCTTTCAGTGCTCCAGCGTTGATTTTCTTGCGGCATTGCTTCTGTTGCCGCCGCTGTTTAGGGGCTACGTTGATGGAGATGACAGAGCGGATTAGCCGGTGGTCTGTCCAGCAGTCGGCAGCTCCTGTCATGACGCGGGTGATGTGGACGTCCTTGCGGTCCCTCGCTCGGACGATGACGTAGTCCAGCAGATGCCAGTGCTTGGAGCGAGGGTGTTGCCATGAAGTCTCTCTGACGGAACAAGATGTTGGTTATGACAAGGCCATGTTCTAAGCATTTTGTCAGGAGGAGGGTACCGTTGGAGTTGGCTTTCCCTACCCCCTCTCTGCCGATCACACCTCCCCAGAGGTCTGTGTCCTTTCCAACTCTGGCGTTGAAGTCGCCAAGGAGGATCAGCTTGTCGCCCATTGGGACTCGGGACAGGGATTGTTAGAGGCTGGAGTAGAATTCCTCTTTGGTCTCGTCTGTGGCTTTCAGTGTTGGGGCATACGCACTGATGACCGTAGCGCACTGGTTCCGGGCTAGGGTGAGCCGTAGAGTCATGAGGCGCTCGTTTATTCCACAAGGGGAGTCTCTGAGACTTTCAACTAGCTCATTTTTTATGGCGAAGCCTACCCCATGGAGGCGGCGTTTTTCAGGTTTGCCTTTCCAGAAGAAGGTGTAGCCACCACCTTGCTCCTTGAGCTGGCCTTCCCCTGCCCACCGGGTCTCGCTTAGTGCGGCGATGTCTATGTCGAAACGCCTGAGCTCCCAGGTAACGATAGCTGTACGCCGTTCCGGTCTGTCGCTGTTGGGGTTGTCCATGAGGGTCCTGACGTTCCAGGTCCCAAACTTCATTTTAAAGGGTGGAAGATGCCTGTGCGTGAATTCTTTTAACGTGGGGTGGCCGTTGCACACCAGCTACCACACGGGCTTGACAGAGCAAGGTCTTGGTCCAATGGCAAGAGGATCCAAGATGATTGGAGACCAGGCTCTGCTACATCGGCCTAGCACACACACACAAACATACTCCTACTGTCCTCCCCCCTCCTTCCGCAGGTTCTCTCTGCCTGGGTTTCATAGGCTGCAGTGTGGTCCTCCCGTCCTCGCCCCTGGGCCCCGTCCTCGCCCCTGGGCTTCGACCTCGTTCCTGGGCCTCGACCTTGCTCCTGGGTCCTGACCTTATAGTGTGTCTCCTTCTAGTGAGTGTGTCCCGCGGTGTCTCCTTCCAGTGAGTGGAACTTGTCCACTGACTCCCCATTCTCTGGCCTTATTCATTAGTCTGTTATGGGGTACCTTATCGAGGGTCTTTTGAAAATCTAGATAAATTACATCTACTGCATTACCATTGTCTACTCTCAGTTACCTCTTCAAAAAATTCAGTAAGGTTAGTCAAGCAAGATTTTGCCTTTTGAAATTCATGCAGACTGTTCATTATTATACTTTTCGTTTCTAGATGTTCTCCTATTCTCCCCTTTAGTAGGGATTCCATTATTTTTCCTACCACTGATGTTAAGCTGACTGGTCTATAATTCCCTGGGCATGTTCTATCCCCCTTCTTAAATATAGGTATTACATTAGCTATCCGCCAGTCCTCTGGCACTACCTTTTTCTAACGAATTATTAAATATGTGGAGTAATACCTCTGCTATCGCTTCCCTAGATTCTTTTAAAATGCGTGGATGCAATCCATTCGGACCAGGGGTTTTATCCTCTTTGAATTTGATTAGTTTATTTAATCTATCACCTTTTTTTATTTTAAATGCACTTATCTCATTACTAATCTCATCATCCAATGTCATGTCCACCTGTTCTATCTCCCTGGTAAATACCGAAGCGAAATAATGATTTAATATTTCTGCCATCTCTCTATTGTTACCTGTGGTATTGTCCAGTCCATCCCTTAATGGCCCTATTCCTATCCCAAACTTCCTTTTTTTATTGATGTGCCTGTAAAATATTTTACTCTTTTTTGTTAATTTAATTTCATAGTTCCTCTTTGCCTTCCTAATTGTTTTTTGACTTCTCTCCTAATGCATTCAAAAAAGCTTTAGTGAGGTAAAGTTCATATTTAGTTTTTTAAGACCGCTGTATTTGTGTGTGTGTGTGTGTATGGGAGTGATTGAGAATAAATGAGTGTATTGATTACATACGTGTCATAACTTTTGTTTGTGTTCCTCGTTGTCTGTCTCAGAAGTTACTGAGGACTAAAACCACAGGGATTCTGAGCAATGACAGTAACTGGAATTATTTCTATGTAAAACATTAAAACGTTAACTTTTTCTGGGACAAAGTTGCTGAAAAAGACAATGTAACTTACTATATTCAAGACATTACTTAATTAGCAAATACAGCAATTGCATTTTGCTCTTCAAAATTTGTCATTGTTTAATCTTCATTTGTTGTAATGCATTCTATATGCGTGCACCAGCAAAATTTCTTCTATTTATGTTTATCTCAAAGAGAACTACCACCAACTAAAATAATTGATACAATCCTTCCAGACTTTCTGCAGTTTATATCATTATTCAAGTTTGGAGCTTGGTTCTGAATGAAAGTCCTGAATTTAAATACTAAATATAGTTGCAGCGATATTTTTCCGGGATGGAAAATTGCAAAGTAATTTCATGTTTTATTAAATTGTAGATTTCTTGGCTCTTGCTATACAAACCTACAGCTGGGATAGAGGGCCTATTCAATATTATATTCCTGATATGAAACATCCACAGATTTATTTATTTGTGGTATATGAGGGGAACAAATTTATTTCCTTGCCCATGGGTAAGGAAAACTTTATTTTCCAAAGAACCAACAAAAAAACTCTTAATTTTTGACTTAGAAACTTCTTTCCCAATCCTTTCTGTGGAGATGTGCAACCCTCTTCACTTTCTCCCACTCACCCATTGCAACATACTTGCTGTGAGCAGTGCCATATCAGATCTACCAATCTTTTTAAAGATTTGCATTATGTATTTTCAGAATAAATATAACAGTATTTAACAGTAATAACTGAGGCTATGTAATATAAAGTATTGGAAGTGAAGCTTTATAAAATCCACCTGAAATAACACAAGATTGGTTAGGTCTTTGGTTCATGAGGGGAGTAATTGGGCATTGGTGCACCTTTTGCTGTCTCTAGTATGTCACACTTCTTGCAATGCCTTTTTCCTCATCCAAAAAGATTGACAACGGTGTCCATAAACAGATCGCATCTCTTAAAATTGAAGCTTGAATATTTTATCTCCTGTCATGTGTTAACCTAGTCAAGATCTGTCCATTAGCCCCAATTAAAATGAATTGCATAATGGTCAACATGTTGAATGTTGTATTCAGAACTCTAGAACACTTTGTATGACTAAACTATTGTTCAGATTTATTTACAAATAAAATTATTCACAAGCTTAAACGTGAACACAATAAACAAATAATTTACAATACGTACAACTATAGTGATTGTTTAAAATAGTCCATTCTAATTGGACATTGATCTATCCCCTTCAGTCTTCGAGGGTTTACTAATGAGATATTTTGCCAGTTTTCTTTGCAATTAGATACCAACCTCTTGGATGTGTTTCAGCTGCTGGCAATTGAGTGTTTGTGTCCAGAAATGAATCTTAACATTTACTAAACTATTTAATGAGTATTTCTTCAGTAAGGCATTGGTTCCTGAAGTGTGTCTGCACTAGCTACCATTTTCTGCCATTTGCTATCTGTGCGACATGGAGGGAAAAAAGCTAATTTGCATAAGCCAAGTGACCCACTTTCAGAAATTAAGCTGTTTGAATCCAATTATCCCCAGTGAGTTCTGATTCTGCCAAGGCAAGTTTTAGTGGTGTGTTTCACAGTGCAGTGCAGAATAGCAGCTGCAGGCATCCATGTTCCTCCCAAAAACCACTCAAATCTACCCATGTGGTCTGTCCATCAGCAACCTGGATTTTTGCCCAATGTGTTGGGTTTCTGTTTCAAAATTCATGCTTATTGTTTAGACTCACTCCCTTGCCTCATCGTTAGCTTTCTGTGTTTTATGTTGAACTCAGAATAGGAATAAGAGACAAACACAGTTTGCCATGTATATCCATTAGTGCAACAAGAATAACACCATGCATGTGTTATTGATTGTAAGGTGTAGTGCTAAACTGGTGGCTCACAAGTGTACTCAAATAACTTTTGAAAACGGAAAGCATTATTGTGCACTTAAAAGCAGTTCTGTAATCTAACCAGCAATAGTTGCTTTTATAGCCTTAAAAGTCCAGTCAGTATAACTTTTAAGTCATGATGCGGAGATGCCGGTGTTGGACTGGGGTGGACAAAAGTGAGAAGTCGCACAACACCAGGTTATAGTCCAACAGCTTTATTTGAAATCACAAGCTTTCGGAGCGCTGCTCCTTCGTCACCTGACGAAGGAGCAGCGCTCCGAAAGCTTGTGATTTCAAATAAAGCTGTTGGACTATAACCTGATGTTGTGCGACTTCTCACTTTTAACTTTTCAGAGACCACAACTTTGCTTTTGACAGAAATATGGTCCAGAATTTAATGACCGCGGACGTTGCCCATTATGGTCATTTGTGCTCAAAATATCAAAGCATGCAATCCTCCTGAGAACATGTTCACCAGTTATGCAGTGATTATACCATCTGAACAATCACTGGGCACTAGTCTCCATTCTATTGCCTATTGATTGATGACTGAAGATTTCTCTTGTGCTGTCTGTCAGCTTTTCTTTCGCACAACTACTTTTCAGCCAATGTAAATTAGTGTTAAACCAAGTTAATGTATAAAATATGTGCATTTAAAAAAAATTGTTTTTTTCTTAACTAATCTTGGCAAAAAAAAAAGTAACATAATAAGCAGCAAAACTTGTGTCATGCTGACTTTTTCACTAGCAGCAAATATAGCATTTGTTTACAAGGAAAGTTTCCTTGGCACTAAACTGCCATAGAACAGCCCTACCTTATTGTTACTTGAGTACTTCAGTGTGTATGAAGAAGTTAAACCATATCCTTCTTTACTCGCTAATTGTTCTTGAGGGGAAACATATGTTTTCATCGAAATGGGGGGACTCCAAAAATGAACCTTTGTGCTGATATAGCAGTTTTAAATAGTTGAACTGTAAATTGCTGAAAAATGTATATAAATACTCCCATTTGGGGTTCCATCAGCAGCACTACAAGTCCCCCAAAGGAAAAACTACCTTCCTTTCAAATTAAGTAATCACTTCATTTGCAAGAAGAGATGTATCAGGTACCTAAAAGGCCTGATGAAAGCCAGCTGTCTGCAGTATTGCCTTGTAGATATTACCAGACCTAACGCAGTTCATTCCCCTGTCGAGAAAATTCAGTTTGCCAAGACAGCGTGGTTGTATCAGGAATTGCTCGCACCAGGAAGCTAACTTTCCACTGATACTAATTCTTCCCAGAACTGCTCTGTAAGAATTTAGGGGAAAAGTCTTTCTAAATCGTGTGTTTTCTAAAAACTACAACTTAACTCAAATGATCAGAATTTGTGGAATGGAACAAAAGGCAAACAAAACTTTAGAACTGAAATAAGCCTGTTTTTAATAGGATGTTCTGATCATTTAGATTTCTATCAGGATTGCTGTTTTAATTCGATTAACTTGCATGGAGCTCCTAGCTTCACAAGAGGAGAATAGAAGTTTAGGATTGGGACAGATTAGAAGGATTCTGCAGATGAAACTCTACCTGATCGGAGAGAGCATGATGATGACATTGTGTGACAAGATTGAAATGTTTTACTCTCCAACCCTGACAGTTTCTTATTTTGAGCACAACAGTTCGCAATTAAAAGAAAGTTATGGTTTCCCTTAATAACTTGTTAAAATAGAATAGCTTATATTGAACAATTTTTTAAAAAAAAGTTATGGTCCTTAATTAGTTCATAACTTTAAATGTTTTCAGTTGCATTTCTGGTTGACATCCATAATATTGTGACAGTTACAATCAATATACATCAGATAAACATCATGATACAATATTACCATGTATAATTAATATATGGTTTTGGCTATATCCCGTAATTGGTGCTCAATCATACTGGTTATGTTACTGGATGAGTAATCCAGAGGCCTGGACTAATGATCCAGAGACCCGAGTTCAAATCCCATCACGGCAGCTGGGGAATTTAAATTCAGTTGATTAAATAAATCTGGAATAAAAAGCTAGTAGCCATGAAACTACCGGATTGTTGTAAAAAAACATCTGGTTCACTAATGTCCTTTAGGGAAGGAAAGCTGCATCTTGTAGAAGATGGTTGTAGTTGTTGGAGGCCAATCATCTCAGCCCTAGGACATCGCTGCAGGAGTTCCTCAGGGCAGTGTTCTTGGCCCAAACATCTTCAGCTGCTTCATCAATGACCTTCCCTCCATCATAAGGTCAGAAGTGGTGATTGTACAGTGTTCAGTTCCATTCGCAACTCCTCAGATAATGAAGACCTGGACAACATTCAGGCTTGGGCTGATGGGTGGCAAGTAACATTTGTGCTGCACAAGTGCCAGGCAATGACTATCTCCAACAAGCAAAAGTCTAACCACCTCCCCTTGACCTTCAGCGGAATTACCATTGCCGAATCCCCCACCATCAACATTCTGACGAAGGGTCCCCGACTCGAAACGTTGACTCTGTTTTTCTCTCTCCTAGATGCTGCCTGACCTGCTGAGTGTTTCCAGCATTTTCTGTTGTTATTTCCAGCATCCGCAGTATTTTGCTATTGTATCCTGGGGGGTCACCATTGACCAAAAATTTAACTGGATCAGCCACGTAAATACTGTGGCTACAAGAGCAGGTTAGAGGCCAGGTATTCTGTGGCAAGTGTAGCACTTCCTGACTCCCCATAGCCTTTCCAGAAGGCACAAGTCAGGAGTGTGATGGAATACTCTCCCCTTGCCTGGATGATTGCAGCTCCAACTAGACTCAAGTAGCTCAACACCATCCAGGACAAAGCAGCCCGCTTAATTGGCACCCCATCCACCACCTTAAAAAATATTCACTCCCTTCACCACAGGCGCAACATGGCTGCAGTGTGTACCATCTGCAAGATGCACTGCAGCAATTCGCCAAGGCTTCTTCGACAGCATCTCCCAAACCCGCGACCTCTACCACCTACAAGGACAAGGGCAGCAGGCACATGGGAACACCATCACTTCCAAGTTCCCCTCCAAGTCTCACACCATCCTGACTTGGAAATATGTCGCTGTTCCTTTATCGTCACTGGGTCAAAATCCTGGAACTCCCTCCCTAACAACACTGTGTGAGTACCTTCACCACAAAGACTGCAGCGGTTCAAGAAGGCGGCTCACCACCACCTTTTTGAAGGGCAATTAGGGAAGGGCAATAAATGCATCCCATAAACAATTTTATTTTTTTAATTCACCTTTCCTGCTAGCCTGCAATTTAATTCGACAATATGGGGTTGCAATTGCCCCTTATAACTGGATACAACTCGCTAATAGCTGTTGGGGGGTGCTACAGTGAAAAGAAAGCTCCTCGGAGACTGGTATCTGTCAGATAGAAACACTGAACCACAGACAGTAAAACTGCGAAACCTCATGGCTATGCTTACTCTGCAATGTAAAAGGAGATGTAACATAACATAACCAGCCAATTATTTGGGGCACAGATGCTGAAAAACAGTTTGAATTGATTGCCAAACAGACCTTTTAAGTATGTCTGAGAAAAATGATTTGTCGAACTCCTACATGAATTCTTCACTCCATTTTCTGAGAAAAAAGTATATTATCACAATGGACCTGGCTTTTGGATATTGGCTAGTGACATTACATCCTGCTAGCAGGTCTACGGCAGAGTTTCACTCCAGCCGAGGGTTTTTCCAGTTCAGGGTACTACCATTTGAGCTGTGCAGTGGTCTTGCTACATTCTGGCGTCTTATAAATAATGTGCTGACTTATAATGGTTCTGTAGAGCAACTTTACCACATTGTTGTTGTGTCACTCATGATACTAGCCCACCTCGAGGAACAGCGGCAAGTATTTTCCCAGACGCAGAAAGCTGGATTGTAAAGCTAAAAGATTGACCATTTTTGAGAGAGTAAATAGAATTCTTAGGACTTGTTGTTTTTCTTCAGGCATTAAGTCGTATTCTGAAAAGGCAACAGCTATAATTGCATTTCCACCACCTAAGACTCTCTCAATTCGGTCCTGTACATTCTTGTATTTCTGCATGTCAAGTTTTAAAACCATCACAGCAGACTCCAGCAGGGTTAATGGTCATTACAGCTCCCTGAGAGTACCTTTGGCAATGAAGTTCACTGAATCAAATTCCTGATCCAACTTGATGGCACTTTGACTTCTCCAAATGAGTCGAGGTATTTCCTACATGATCAGCAACAGCTAAAGTAGTTACCAAGAAGTTGACGCAGGACATTTTGATGTTTCAGGCCTCCAACTTACCTTGTGTCTGATCTGATGTAACATTTACAAGTGCAGTGTTCAAAGAGCCACAGAAGCACTGATAATCAAACACGATATATAATGCTGCCTTCTAATCCTCAGTGAGACCAAATTAAGAAAATGAACCAGTGAAAACTGTCATAAAGGCCTGTGTAGCCCAGAACCACAACAATTGAGAGAGACATATAGCTTCTTCTATCAGAATTTCACCTTGTGCGAGCACAAATGATCTACTGGATTGTAGAGTTACTTTCTGATTAGTCTTACCGGTCATGTGATTAGCTTGCATGAATCAGTAGAGCAAATGATTTGGTAAGAGTGACCAGCTGCAACAAATCCCTCAGATTTTTATGCTTACAACATGTCGAACAAGTCTCATAATTTAGAATTAAGAAGACCCCAAGGAATCTCAGCAATAATAAATCACTTGCCCTACCAATCAGATCCGAGATTTGCATTCCATATCAAACACAGAAGCCGGGCACAATATTTTCCACACCAGTTGAAAGTTTTCAGTAAGTTGATCATTCTAATTGTTTAAAAGTTGGTACAGTGATTGAAATTGTAGGTAAGTAAGTTGAGGTAACTGTAACCATTCTAAAAATTAAAATTCTAATTGTAATTTTAATTAAGTTGAAGGCTTTGGCTTCTCAAGTCTTGGAGTTCAAATTTAGAGCAGAGCCACTGAAAGGTTCAATTGCTGAGTTCTACTCAATTACAAAACACTATTTTTTTGTCTGTGAGCAGTAATGCAGGAAGCCAATTAGTAGTTCCAAAAAAAGTTTCATATCCATTGGAGTGTGAATATTTACCCCAACTGGGACCTTCTCAATGTGAATCTGTGCTATTGCGAGCCTTTTTGTAAGTGAAGTGAGATCGATAAGGACTTCATGAAATAGCTTAGCTACTGTATAGCTGAAAATAATGGCCCTGAATTTGCAGCCGGAGGCTTCCCGCGGGGAAATGCCTCCGATCTGCGCCTACCTAGGGCCTCAGGATCCACGGCGACTCGCGGTCCTGGGCCTCTCCGGGTACGCGCAGGTAGAGGCCCACATATCCCAGGGGCGCAGGTGGTTCTCGAGCACCCCTGGGATCACGTGGGCCGGCCCAACGAATAAAAGAAGGGGATCCCCATTCATGCTTATGGGGATTCCATATGTACGGATTCTCCATAAGCATGAATGAGAATACCCCAAAAAATACATGTACACATCAAATAAATAAAAATTACATATTTAAAGTTAATTAAAATGCCATTAATTAAATATTAAAAACAAAAATTTAATTTTGTGTAAAATAAATTTTAATGTTTTAAAGGGGCTAAAAATAACCTTACCTTATTTTATAGGTATTTTAATGTTTAAATGATTGAATTTTTTTTTTAATATATTCATTTAAACTCTTAGGCTGGTAAAAGCAGGCTTTACCAGGCGTAAGAATTTCATGAGCATTGCTGGGCAGGAGTTGGGCTAATCTCTGCCTGCGGGTGCCCTTTTTCCAGGGATGTGTTGATCTGTCAAGAAGATTGTTGACGGATTGCAAGTTTTGCGGGTTTTTGCGCATGCGCTTTGCACGCGCGAAAATCCGGAACTTGCACGGCCCTTACAGGCGCATTCGCACCTCTTACGCACCCGTAGGGGCCGCAAAATACAGACCAATAAGTTTAGACGAAACCGGAGTAAAACCCTTTTTTAATTAAAAATTGAGTATCAGTAATAATTTTATACATGCAGTCATCATTCTTAAGTTAACCAGATTTATGTCGCAATGTTGATCTCAGTCTAAAGAATGAAAAAGAGTAAATACATTTTCTGTTGATCCACTTAAAATCGTGATTGCGCAGTGCATGTCAATCGTATGTTGATCCTTTTGGCTTGATTGTTTCAAAGCCTCCAGAAATATGGAGCTATGCAGCGTCACCAGTCATATCCTGGTTGGAAAGCGTCATTCTCTCTCTGTTTTGCGTGTTTCGGACCTCGGGGATGATGATTTTCCTCCACAAGTGCCAACTGCACCATGTGCTGTTTTAACAAAGCCACTTCTGCTCTGAACGAGGCCGTGGCTGGGCTTATACAGTGGGGCGCTATAGTGCTGCAGTTTAACTATTTATAGATGTTATAATTTTTCAGAGAATTATTGCCTTCAAACAGTGGAAGAGTTTGTTGTTAGCCATGTTCCTAACCGTTCATTGTAAAATCACAGTGAGCCTTAATGTGTGCCTTGCTGTAAGTATATGTTGCTCAAAAGGCTATTTTATAGTGTTTGTCAATGGAGTTTCTTTATTTAATTTAAAAATATAGCTGTTTGAAATTTTCCATACAAGTTTTGTTACTTGCCAAGAATGCAGGTATTAATTGTCATGATTTTAGCGTAATTCCGCCAAGGTGAAATCGCCTTTGAGTTAACATCTAAAGAGTTATGAAAATACTAGGAGAACTTGGTAACTTTTTTATCAAATAAATATAAGAACATTGTGATATCTTTCAATTCATTAATCTGCCAACTGATGGTCACATCTGGATTTCATTGTTGAAGTATAATCCGTTTGGATAATTTAGTAATCTTGTAACAATGTTTTTATACAGAACAAGAAATTATTGATGTTTGTGTGATCCTCCTTTACATTTCAAACTTAGAAATAATGGATTTCAAAAATATTTCACACACTCTACTGTAACACATCACCTGCTGCATTCTAGTTCAAATTGTGGGTCTG
The DNA here is from genome assembly GCA_030390025.1 of Squalus acanthias. Taxonomy (NCBI): domain Eukaryota; kingdom Metazoa; phylum Chordata; class Chondrichthyes; order Squaliformes; family Squalidae; genus Squalus; species Squalus acanthias. The sequence goes on from CM059430.1 coordinate 5,649,485, forward strand.
CTCATCAAGGATTGCAATCAATGACTTCAGAAAATGGCTAAAATATAATGAATGTTTTGACATATGTGAACCTGCTGTGCCCGGTCAACTGAAAGGAGGCTATGATGACATTTTCAGTCCTGGCAAAAGAATGGTAATTTTACAGCGTTGCTCCTTAATCACTGGAATCTTGGCCACCGCAAAATTCTTGTTTGGTTTCCATTCATTTTGCCTTAAGAGGGCATTATAAAAGTTCACAAAACAATCACAAATGCATTCGGGTGAATGTTTCCTTTTACTGGTGGGCAGTAGCGATCGGCCATCTGTTTTACACCCTGCCCGATTATCATTTCCATAATGGAAACAAAAGTCAGGTGGTCTGTAAATGGGGCAACCGATCTGCTTTCACCTGGCAATAAAAGTGAAAATTCAACCCATTCTGTTTACCTCTGAAATGTAAGTGAAGGAGGACTAAAGTGTGCTGTGAACTAGTTTTTGCTTTTTTAATAAAAAATAATTGTTTTCTCCACTTTACAAAAGCATGTTTATTAGGTTCTTATAATTTCTAATACTGTTTGTTTATAAAAGCATTTGAAAATTATATTTTAGTCCTCAGACTTGAAATAAGGATCTGACTTATAATAATGCGAAGATGAGATTATTGTGCGGGAGGGAAGAATCCACTTCATAAATGAAATACTATGTTGTTTTGGCAATTTGCTGAACTTTTAAGAAACTCTGAAGGGACCACCATGGGAGCAGGAGGTGTGGCAACCATGTGATCAAATTGAATTCTTGGTTTTGATTGCAGTCTGTAACCTTTTGAAACAGATCAAAACTGGTCTTTTCTGTTGGTCCGATGCTTTTAAAGGGTTGGCTGTCATTTTTGAGAATGCTGGGTGGAGGGGGGGGCGGGGGGATGGTGTTCATTTCTGAAGGACTCAGAGCTCTTTGTCATGACCTCGCAAGCAAAGTAATAAAATAATATTGTGTTGTAGAAAATAGACTGCATGAGAAATATCAATGAAAAGCAATGTTCCATTAAAAATTCAGCAGATTACCAAAACTACATAGAATTTCACTGAATGAAAGCTAACTTCAGATTGAATGTGCTGATTCTACATGAAACGTCTGTAAAGGGGACACAATTCAGAATCCAGACAATGAGGGACAATTTCTTTGGCTTCGTTAAATACGGAAGTGACACTCCAGTGTTCCTGTCCAACAGAAGAGTGGTAATATAAATTGTTATTTCCATGAATATTGTGACTTTTCTACTGTGTCAAAGGTTACCATAAATGAGATGAGAATTTTGTCTAGTCGGGACATTCCATGCAGTTGATGCATAATGATGTCCTTGTTGTTGGATTATGATATAATCAGCGCATGTCTGAGTGATTGTCAGTCGTTTATTACCAGAAGAAAGATTAACATTATATGGCACAAATTGCTTGAGGTACCTTCCCATATTTCTTTATACATTTCAGGAGGCTTGGGATAGAGATACTTTTGTCTGATACATTAAGAATGTTACAATTTAACAGTTTTACATAATAAAAATGTCAGCACATTTTTACCAAGGCAGTTTGCAAGTTCTTAGTTGAATTGTTGACTCTTCTGAAAATATTATTGCCAGATCCAATTAAACAGCATCAGACTTGCTTTGGGTAACCAATGCAAATTTTCCCATTTGTGTCTGTGTTGTGTACTTTGGCAAGGTAGGCTTTGATGGGGTTGTTTGAATTTTTTTCTATTCATACTGGTTACCTCTGTAGTGTCCCTCAGTCCGTATTCTGTAAGCGACATTTGCACTGCCTGCATTTATAAATGAGAATTTCTTATTGCAAAGTTTTCCTGGAATATTCGGTTATCCAGAAATGAACCTAATGGTAAGTCCTACCTATTGTAAATTTATGTTCATTTTATGAACTGATAGTTGCAAAGGGCATGACAGTGTCTTTACTGCACAATGAACAGAGCCACACCATTTGATGGAGACACTTTGAGTTTCTTGTAGCTTTTGTAATAACAACTCAAATGATTACTATGAAAATATGGATTTGATTTTTAAACTAACATACCATTAGGTAATGAAGTGTGATAATCACCTCAACATATTTAGGTGTTGTAGGATAAATAGATGACACTGAATACAGTTTGTTGCACAGGGTAGTTTGCATTTTAACCTCACAAATGTAGCAATTCATCATTTAATATCCAATAAGTTTTGTGTTTTTTGGGCAAAAATCACATTCTGCAGGATTTATTTTCATTATGTTTCCTCAACCTTTTTTTTCCTTGAAAAGTTGAATAACAGATAATTGCTATATGCAGTTAGCTTATCAAAATCAGACAAGAACTTTCTAGTGTAGCACTGTTCTAATGCAATCCAGAACATAAGGGATATGTTTAGTTTATGGGTTTTTACACGAGATATTTTCCTTGGGTTCAACATTACTGGCTACTCCTATGAGCGGACCTCACATTCCCTGCAAACCAGAGTGTGCATTTGTCTGCCAAATATCTAGGTAAATGTAGTAAGGCCCAAGGGTTGAACAGAGAACCCTGTCCCTTTACTCCGGCTTACTGGAATGTATTACATGCCATCATGTGGTGAAAGGGTATACACTCTTATCAGACTGCAAATCTGTGTTCAGCGCCATTCACAACTCCTCAGATAATGAAACAGTCCATGCCCGCATGCAACAAGACCTGGACAACGTTCAGGCTTGGGCTGATAAGTGGCAGGTAACATTCGCGCCACAGAAGTGCCAGGCAATGACTATCTCCAACAAGCGAGAGTCTAACCACCTCCCCTTGACATTTAGCGGTATTACCATCGCCGAATCCCCCACCATAAACATCCTTGGGGGTCACCATTGACCAGAAACTGGACCAGCCACATAACTACTGTGGCAAGAAGAGCAGATCAGAGGCTAGGTATTCTGCGGCGAATGTCTCACCTCCTGATTCCCCAAAGCCTTTCCACCATCTACAAGGCACAAGTAAGGAGTGTGATGAAATACTCTCCACTTGCCTGGATGAGTGCAGCTCCAACAATACTCAAGAAGCTCGACACCATCCAGGACAAAGCAGCCCGCTTAATTGGCACCCCATCCACCACCTTAAACATTCACTCCCTCCACCACTGGCGTACCGTGGCTGTAGTGTGTACCATCTACAAGATGCACTGCAGCAACTCGCCAAGGCTTCTTTGGCAGCACCTCCCAAACCCGCGACCTCTTCCACCAAGAAGGACAAGGGCAGCAGGTGTATGGGAACACCACCACCTCCAAGTTCCCCTCCAAGTCACACACCATCCCGACTTAGATGTATATCGTCGCTCCTTCATCGTCACTGGGTCAAAATCTTGGAACTCCCTCCCTAACTGCACTGTGGGAGTACCTTCACCACACGGACTGCAGCGATTGAAGAAGGCGGCTCACCACCACCTTCTCGAGGGCAATTAGGGATGGACAATAAATGCTGGCCTTGCCAGCGACGCCCACATCCCATAAACGAAATTTTAAAAATCAGGTTATTGACCATTGGATAAATTTAATAATTAAACGGGTAAATGAACAAACAACATTTACAGTAATTACAGACTTTACTGATCTCTTTGAAATGTCAAAAACAACAAAGAATCTTTTCCTGTGCTGTCAGCATTAAAACAATCTTTGAAATATGATTGCTTACTTCATACGTGGCTCAGTGGGTAGCACATTCGACTCTGGGTCAGTAGGTTGTGGGTTTAAGTCCCACTCCAGGGACATGAGCACAAAAATCTAGGCTGACACTCCAGTGCAGTACTGAGGAGTGCTGAATTGTCGGAGGTGCCTTCTTTCGGATGAGACGTTAAACCGAGGCCCAGTTTGCCCCCTCAGGTGGACGTAAAAGATCCCAGGGCACGATTTTGAAGAAGAGCAGGGGAGTTATCCCCGGTGTCCGAACCAATATTTATATCACTCAATCAACATCTCAAAAACAGATTATCTGGTCATTATCCCATTGCTGTTTGTGGGAGCTTGCTGTACGCAAATTGGCTGCCACATTTCCTACATTATAACAGTGACTACACTTCAAAAGTATTTAATTGGCTGTAAAGAGCTTTGGGACGTCCGGTGGTCATGAAAGGTGCTATATAAATGCAAGTCTTTCTTTTCTTTATTACTATGGAGTCACTGACTTGGCCCTTAATCTCTGACTGTCTTTTGTAATACAGCGCAAGACCTAGCTCCAGATTCCTTTTGAAGTTATCCCAGAACAAAGGATATTAAAACTTTATTTATTATAACTAAATTTTATGTAGTCAGACATGCACTGCATTCAAAATAGCATTCCCGACACAGTTGGAAAAAGGTACAGGACTGGAATTCGCTGCAATGGCAATATTGGTGACGAACGGCGTAATTTAGACTGTTGTACTCTCTGATCCTCCAGTGCTGAGTTTATGTCACAATTTGGTGGGAAAATAATTAGAATACACCGCAGCGAGCGTAGTGGTGGATAGGAAGTGGCGCAACCAATGGCCAAAGTAAGAACCCATTGCGAGTGATGCTACTCGGGTCCGGAAGTGTTCTCAATATTGATTTTAATGAAGGCGGAGCTATGATAATTAAACATAGAAAACATAGAAGATAGGAGCAGGAGTAGGCCATTCGGCCCCTCGAGCCTGCTCCGCCATTTAATGAGATCATGGCTGATCATCAAATTCAGTACCCTGTCCCTGCTTTCTCCCCATATCCCTTGATCCCTTTACCATTAAGAAATATATCTAACTCCTTCTTGAATATATTTAATGAATTGGCCTCAACTGCCTTCTGTGGTAGAGAATTCCACAGGTTCACCACTCTCTGGGTGAAGAAATTCCTCCTCATCTCAGTCCTAAATGGCTTACCCCTTATCCTTAGACTGTGACCCCTGGTTCTGGACTCCCCCGCCATTGGGAACATCCTTCCTGCATCTAGTCTGTCTAGTCCTGTTAGAATTTTATAAGTTTCAATGAGATCCCCTCTCATTCTTCTAAACTCTAGCAAATATAAGCCTAATCGACCCAATCTCTCCTCATACGTCATTCCTGCCATCCCAGGTATCAGTCTGGTGAATCTTCGCTGCACTCCCTCCATGGCAAGAACATCCTTCCTCAGATAAGGCGACCAAAACTGCACACAATACCAAGGTGTGGTCTCACCAAGGCCCTGTACAACTGCAGCAAGACATCCTTGCTCCTGTACTCGAATCCTCTCGCTATGAAGGCCAACATACCATTTGCCTTCTTAACCGCCTGCTGCACCTGCATGCTTACCTTCAGCGACTGGTGCACAAGGATACCCAGGTCTCGTTGCACTTCCCCTTTTCCCAATCTATTGCCGTTCAGATAATCTGTCTTCCTGTTTTTGCCCCCAAAGTGGATAACCTCGCATTTATCCACATTATACTGCATCTGCCATGCATCTGCCCAATCACCCAACCTGTCCAAATCATACTGGAGTTTCTCTGCATCCTCCTCACAGCACACACGCCCACCCAGCTTTGTGTCGTCTGCAAACTTGAGATATTACATCTAGTTCCCTCGTCTAGATCATTAATATATATTGTGAATAGCTGGGGTCCTAGCACCGATCCCTGCAGTATCCCACTAGTCACTGCCTGCCACTTGGAAAAAGACCAGTTTACTCCAACTCTTTGCTTCCTGTCTGCCAACCAGTTCTCTATCCAAGTCAGTACCTTACCCCCAATCCCATATGCTTTAACTTTTCACGCTAATCTCTTATGCGGGACCTTATCGAAAGCCTTCTGAAAGTCCAAATACACCACATCCACTGGTTCTCCCTTATCTATTCTACCAGTTACATCCTCAAAAAATTCCAGTAGATTAGTCAAGCATGATTTACCTTTTGTAAATCCATGTTGACTTTGTCCAATCCTGTCACTGTTTTCCAAGTGCTCTGCTATTACATCTTTTATAATGGACTCTAGCATTTTCCCCACTACCGATGTAATTAGCTGTTTAACCTTTTTGGCGAGGGTCTCTGGTGAAGCGCAAAAGTCCCAGCAAATTATGACGTGGCATAAGTCACCCACTCCATAATTTCCTGGACTTTCTGTACCATGATAATGGTGTCTGCCGTAGATGTGCCATTGCTACAGTGCAAGTTTTTAGCAATTTCAGGCCCATACTGTAAACAGCCTCACAAGATGTTTGTAATTTAATGGAATGGCTTAACCCATTGACCAGTTCCAAACACTTTGATCTGTGAGATTAGTCCCCATCCAAGGACAACGGTAACAACCTATTCTCACAGACCAGTACCTTTGGCGTTACGATGTATATTCTCTACAGCTTGCAGAAACAGCTAGCAGTAACCAACTCTTCCCACTCTGTTTCTCTCTCCACAGATGCTGCCTGACCTGCTGAGTATTTCAAGCAGTTTCTGTTTTTATAACATAGTATTCGACCTGTTGAATGCAATTGCATTTCTGCACTAAAAAAGCTATTGAAGTTTCACTATAATCAAAGAATATTTTAGAGATGTTTCAATGATCCTGTTTTATCATATTTAGCATTCAAAATTGACCAAACGATCCTCTTGGGAGTCCTGATGACACTGTTGGTGAAATTAATCTATAATATTGTTTTGCAGATGGATATATTTGAATGACCAGTCACTGTGCATTCCAACAAGCTCTTCTTTTGTATATGGCGCTGTGCCTATTGGTGCCAGCATTTATGTTATTGGAGATTTGGATACAGGTGAGTGTCGGGTCATTAAAAGGTTGGATCGTGCCTCTTTTTTTTTCTCAAAAGGCAGAATAGTATGTTGGTATAGCAACATCCTATATTACAAAGTGGTAGGGCACGGCTTCTAAGCTGTGATTTTTGTTTTTTTTCACACTGCTTCCAAACGTTCTGAACCTTGACCAAGCTGTCAGAGACCTGCTGAACAGAGGTTAAGTGCTTCTGGAGAAAGGAATAAGAAAGACTTTGTCCACCTCCCAGCAGCCAAGGGAAGGGGTTGATGGAAGTTGATGTTGTGTATACTTAAAAGTAGCATCGTTTAATATAACTAATTTACAAATTAAATTTTGGGGTTTATATTTTAATATAATTATTGTAAAATAGGTTTCACTAAAGGCTGTTTTCAGATAATTGGCTTGGAAAACAAGACTCTGTATAGTAGGTAGTACAGTTTATGAAGACTGTGACCGTCTGTTGCATTATTACCACAAAAGAAAGCCTCCATCGTAAATATTCTCTCTATGTTTTAAGTGGCAAAAAATTCTGTTTTTTAATGGATTTTAACTATAATTATTTTTGGAGAACATTTGCTTCAACATGAAGTCAATGAACCCTCTCCCATGGTGCCTGAAAAAAGCAATATTTGACATCTTTTCTTCATTACTTCTAGGCACACAGTATGACTTTGTCAGAGAATTTCGCAGAAGTACAGGAACCTGGCATCACACCAAGCCATTACTCCCTTCAGATCTCCGACGAACAGGCTGCGCAGCTCTACGTATTGCAAATTGCAAGCTCTTCAAGCTACAGTTACAGCAAGGTCTTTTTCGCATACGCATCCCCTCCATAGGGCCAAGTGGACCATAATGCAAATGGTCAGTGGTGATTCCAATTAGGAACAAAACATTATATATCACAAAATGGGGGATAATCTGTTATGTTATCTGTGTTACAGTTTGGTAAGGGTTACAAATGTATCCTGCAAGGGCAAAGCATTGACGCACACATTTTAATGTGAACCGGGGAGGTTGTGCTTTTTTCCTTATTTTTTGAAGGCTCACTTACGGTATTTCTAACTCTGTAGAATTAAAATTGCAAGACATTAATGAACGGTAAAACTGAACCTTCGGCTTTCCAAAGTAAAACTCAATCTTCAGCTTTCTAATATAAAGTAACCTGAGATGGGTATTTACTAGGTACAAATCTGAAAAAGAGATAGCTGTTTGAAAAGTGCAAAGCTGATGTGGAATTCTGGAGATAGTTACTATCCCAGTGAGAATGAATTCTGTGCTCATGTAAAAGTTATAACAGAAACTGCACGTCAGTTTTATTGTTTCACTTTGTTAAACAATAGTTCTAATACAAAATGTTGCATTAATTATTAACTTATCTTTTGTAGCTCAGGCTTGTAAAAGCAAAAAGCAAATTAAACTTCAAAAACCAGCAGCCAAAAGTGGCTATATTTTACGTCTAGCTTGTATGGACCATAGGACACCAAAGTCCACGCTTCTGTGAAGGAACTGATGGGCAATAGAAATTGCTACTGAGAACCCTTTATTTCTGAGGAGGGTAGCTGTTAAATTGAAGTGGTTTAGTGTGGCGGTGTCATGGAGTGGGATAAGTTTGCTACTGTTAGAATGATATCGGTTATTAAATTAATGACTTACTCCTGCGTTTTAAAACAATATTCAATTTCAATAGGTGGTAAGCTTAAAATAAATACAAAAGCAAAATATTGCGGATGCTGGAAATCTGAAATGAAAACAGAAAATGCTGGAAATACGCAACAGGTCAGGCAGCATCTGTGGAGAGAGAAACAGAGTTAACGTTTCAGGTCGATGACCTTTCATCAGAACTGGAAAAAGTTACAGATGTAACAGGTTTTAAGCAAGTACAGAGGCAGGGAAAGAGGGGTCGGGAGGAAAGAACTAAAGAGAAGGTCTGTGATAGGGTGGAAGGCAGGAAAGATTAAATGACAAAAGGGATGATGGTGCAAGGCAAAAGGGGGTGGTAATGAGACAAGTAAAGAAACAAAAGATGGGTCTAGAAGAGGTGTAAATGTGAATAGCAGAATCAGCACCTGCTGTCTGGAAAAAATGGGGGCAGAGGTTATGATCTAAAATTGTTGAACTCAATGTTGAGTCCGCAATAACAACAGAAAATGCTGGAAACACTCAGCAGGTCAGGCAACATCGATGAGTCCGTAAAGTGCCTAATCGAAAGATGAGGTGCTGTTCCTCGAGCTTACATTGAGCTTCATTGAAACAGTGAAGGAGGCCGAGGACAGAGAAATCGGAGTGGAGTGGAGAATCAAAGTGACAGGCGACCAGGAGTTCAAGGTCATGCTTGCGGACTGACCAGAGGTGTTCCGCAAAGTGGTCACCCAATCTGCGTTTGATGTCCCCAATGTGGAGGAGACCGCATCGTGAGTAGCAAATACAGCATACTAAATCGAAAGAAGTGCAAGTAAATCGCTGTTTCACCTTTCGATTAGGCACTCTACAGCCGTCCGGACTCAACATTTTGTTTCTTTACTTGTCCCATTACTACCCCCCTTTGCCTTGCACCATCATCCCTTTCCTGCCTTCCACCCTATGACCGACCTCTCCTTTTGTTCTATTCACCCCTTTCCCTGCCTCTGCACTTGCTTAAAACCTGTTACATCTGTAACATTTTCCAGTTCTGATGAAAGATCAATGACCTGAAACGTTAACTCTGTTTCTCTCTCCACAGATGCCGCCAGACCTGCTGAGTATTTCCAGCTTAAAATAAATAATGGGTCTGTAGGAGAAAGTTACAACCCTGCTGTAAAGCTTCATACTGCATCCTGAAGTTGAAGCAGTTTACATTTGTTATATAAACAAGACTATTGCTCTTTTCAACTTCCTGTTAAATAACATTACATGTAATGTTTAATACCACAGGTGATTATGCTCACTATTCACTATTTCCACAAAATATTATTTGAGATGACACTACAAGTAATGAATGGACAGCGCTAAAGAGTGGAGGCTCTTCTCTGTCAGCACATTAATGTACTTTGTACAAAAAACTTTTAGCATTTTAATTACCTGTTTAAGGCATGGTTTAAACAAAGTACATAATGAGCTATGGGATACTCCTGCCTTCTGGAAATATGGAGAGGTTCATATTAACCCCTCTGGAATTATCTATCCAGTTCCCTTTGTCTTGTCACCTCCCTTTCTGCGTTCAAGGCCCTGGTCAAAATTCTCCTCTTTGACCATGTCTTCAGTCCCCCCCATCCTACCCTCTTCATTTCTCTCCACCATGTCCCTTTCCTCTTCATTGTAAAGTGAACTGAGACATCTTTCTGAATGTGAGAAGCACTATATAAATGCAAGTTGTTGTGATATTACACTCATGATGCTGACAGTAACTCACTTGCGAGTTATCTGGCTACCCCACTCGCATGATGAAATTGTGTTGTTCAACTTATCGTGTATCCTCTGTGTAAGTTGCAAACTTTTGGTGCTTTACCAGTGTTCAGGTCTGTCAGATTTCACATAGGAGTGGTTTTGGTGATGGGGCGAAGTTGTTAAAAATAGAATTATAGTGGTTTGTGCGTTACAAGCTATAACTTAATGGTGGGGTCAAGTACTGGGGCAGCTGACTGCTGTTTTGTATTTAATGTTTTGTCATTTGAGTTCAAATACTGCAAGTTGGGTTCACTTTTGCAAAATTGCATTTTTTTTGGAGCATGCTATCAGGATATTCACTCGTATACATGCTGTGCAGTATCCTCAATGAGTGAATGACAAGGCATTTGACAGTTTCAGATGTAAACCACTGGTGTGGTTTGTTCATATTGACCCCTAAGACTCCATTACAGTCTGACGAGCATTTAATATTTTTTTTCCAATTTTTCCTCATCTGTTGCTTCTCTACTGAATATGGTGACTTGTGCCAGGGTGTAGTTCCATGGTCTCTTGCAGCCTTCTGGTACCTTGGCTAAGATGTAAGCTGAAATATTGAATTCTGGTTTGTGTGAGCTTGAACCAATGAGTGCCAGCAGGTTAATTGATCATAGAGAAAATTACAACCAAGCCTGCCCCTGTCTAAATCCAATGTCTCTCTCTCTCACTCTCTCTCTCGCTTATCGCACACACACGTAAGTGTAATTAGCAACTGATTAAGAGTGACAACCCTTACTGAATTTAACTTTCCCTATCTCTGGGAATGGGGGAGAAAAGGAGAGAGCAATTGTAGCCAACTTTCCTGCTAAGCTGCACGGCCACGCAGCCGTCTGGAGGTCCCGCGCAGGCCGCTCACCGGCTTCTACATGGAAGAAACCGCACATGCACAAAAATTTGAATGGGCCGCGCAGCCAGTTAAAGGGACCGTGCACGAAAAAGAATTAGAGGGAACATTGTAGTGTCTTTATTTGCTGCCCCAGGTGAGATCTGGTAACCTAGCACAGATCAAGAATTGAATTTGGCACTTTTCAGTTCTGCACGGCTAAACACCACATTGTATCTATGCACTGCACTTTTGTGAGAGCTGCCCAGTGTTTACTTCTATTCATGTAGAATAAACATTTTTGCTTCCATGGCTTCTTTTGAGTAACTGGTGTTCACATAAGCCCGCATGGGATCACTGTCCTCCATACAATGGAAAGCAGTCATTCAGCAACTGATTCAGGTGATTTATCAAATGCAGAAGCAAAATTATGGCACTTTATTGTTTGAACGTCTTAGTTGAATTAGTGCTATAAATTCAATTCGATGTGGAGCTCGTCCAATGGCCTCTCATAGTGTGGTGTTGAGACATGCAGGCCTGATTTGCAGTTGGCCTCCGCGTTCCTGGGCCACTAAGGAAAAGAATCAGGCGGTCTCCATGGTGAAATAGTTCACTGCCTTTCACTGCACAGCCTCATGTAAAGGTAGCAAAGGGTCACCAGTACCTGTTGAATTGTTCTTCACTATGAATCACCACCTTCAGGAGGGGAGAGAAAGAAATTAGAAGGAAAATTGAAGGAGACATGTGCATTAGTGTCTAAGTAGACTGAACACTTTTTTTGTTGTTGTGTTCTGAAGATGTTGATTGACATAGTAGTTAAACACTAATACATAAAACATCAATTTTACATTGAAACCTGAGAGAATATTACCAGGTTAATTTTGTGGTTAAGTACCACAAAATTCATTGCCTTATAGATATAATATGCTATCACTATTTAAGGGAACTTACTTTCCTTGCTTTACTTTCCTTGCTTTAATAGTAAAATGACTAAGATGAAGTAACTACCATGGTGTACATCATAGCAGCGTGGTGGGGAGGAGTGACATGAACCATCCATATGTCCAATACTGCTGAGTATTATGTCATAATATGGTTTACCCAATATGATTTATCACAACAGAAATAATTTGCCTCCTTAACTGTTTTTCTAGTTCAAATATGTTAAGATTATTGAAACATCAAAAGAAGCACAACAGGGAGATGAATGGATATTTATTCTATGACAGTATAAATTATTGTAATACAGTAATTGTTGCTCAATCATTACAGGAGAGGTCTCCGTTTAAATGGAATTCGGGTGTAGAAGTTTTGAAAAGACCTGTAATGTGGCAACTTTCAGTATCAGAGACTTGTATCAGTGCTTGTGTAACTCCTCTATGCTGCATATGCACTACAGTCTATTGCTGTTAATTCAATGTTCTTGCACTAAAAAAAATCAGGCTATCCAATAATTTAGATTAATAAACCTCAATGTAACAGATGTAGACTATTTATAATTTATTTATAATGTGTACATTTCTCCATTCTGCATTTTTCCCCTTTTTTATTCCTGTTTATAAAATTACATATACAAAATTTGTTGAAAATCTTAATTCCTCTCCGCCCTCCCAAATCTATTGGTACTATTAAAATGATAGTGTTACTTTAGGCTGACAGAATCAGTGTAAACAGGCAAAGCTGTTTACTCAACTTGAGAATGTTCTGTAGTCATCAAAGAATTACTAGAAAGTGTGTATTTTATGTTTTTTAAATATGCATATTAGATATTAATAAAAATATGTTTAGATATCTGGCATTAATTTCACTATCAATTTCCATGTGCTTCTGCTATTCACAAATTTAGAAAAATTGAATGCCAACCAATTATTTTATGATATTCGTTATAAAACCTAATGAAACTGACCCATGATATTTCTGCAGAAATGCCAGATTATGAAACTAGCACTGGGTGCATTTTTTTAATTATTTGAGGTTTTTTGTGTCTGTTCCAATCATTAAATGCAGTATATTCAAAACCATATACACATTCCTCCCTTCCACCTGTGCAATAGGGGAACTAAACTTTAGATCAGAGTATTGATGCAATACAATTAAGGTTTTGCCAAATTTTCATAGATTTAATATTTGCCTTACATTAATGTGATAAGATATCGGTATGCATTATTGTCTAGCAACATACTAGCAAAAATAAATCTGCATCACTCTCCACACTATCCTGTAGAATGATGCACTTTGGGTCTTTGGTCATGCAGTTTGTAACCCCTCATTCTGTTAAATAAAACTGCCATCATCTCAAATAGATTGTCATTGCAGAACTGCGGCATACATTAAAGTGCCCTAACTGCTCATAAATAATAAAAAGTAGCCTCTGTATTGTATAAAATGTTGGAGTGTGTTGTGGGCAGAGTAGATAACCTTTACAAACAGCTTGACCTTCACAGTTAGAGTTTATGATGTCCTCTAAACCTAAATGTGTTCAAGTTTTGGAACTCACTCCAGCCCAATGTTTTGTATATTGTGATCTGAGGTACACTTTATACACTACAGAACTGAGATCTGACCGTAAGAAATCCCCTTCCAATCATCTGGTACTATAGCATTGGACTTGTTTTAAAATGAATTGCTTGTAAAAAGATAAATAGCTGAAATGTACAATATTGGGGCCAGGCTAAGATTGGGATCAGTCTTGGAATTCACAGTGTTTGTAGATGGGATAAATCATTGAACTGCCACAGTAACTATTTTCAGTTCAGCAATCCAAACCATGCTTCATTGAATTGGGAGGTGGATTATGCACAAGTCCTTACTATCTCTTCCACTACAAGCACATTACCTAACAAATGAACATTGTTTCATCTCATTCTTAAACTGGTCTCTCAGTGCTGTGTTGCTATGTTCTTATTGGTAATAGTAGCACAGCACATGACAGAAATTGTTGATTGCAACAACAGTTTGAACAAAGAAAAGTAAAAAATTTACCCGTAACAAGCTTCAGAACTGTACTTTCTGCTGAATTATTTCAATCAGTGGAACACGTGTCAATGATTTAGATGCTGATAAATATCTGTGTACATAAACTACTCTGCCTATTTTCCATGGAAAAAAACAGTAGTTCTCAACTCATGGGTTTCAAAGATGAGCCTTGGCAAGTTTAATAACTAATCTTGGAATCGCAATGAAATAGCTGGTTCCTCGTGGGAAATGGGCATAATGCTCTGCTTTATCCAACAAACATCTTCAGCTCTCAAAGTTACAGATGTACGATCCTTTCCCAAAACCTGCCAGTATGTTGAACACTTTAGCCAAATTGTTATATTCACTGCCAAAGTAGGGGAAATGAAAGAGTGGAATGTAAAAATATTTGTTCTGAAAGATTTCTAAATTACTGGAAGGTAATGTGCTACTAATATGTTGGCATCCCATGTATTGTGCTTAACCACCATTGATATAACCATGCTGTTTTAGACTGACAAAATTGATGGCCCAGAAATTAGGTTCCCTGGCTTCCCGCGGGTGCAAGGATCCCGCGCGCACCTACCTACCGCGCCTGCCATTGACCTCGGCCCATGGGGACTTCAGCTCCTGGGCCTGCTCCAAGTGCCGGCGTGCAGTGCTTGCGTGTCCCAGGGGTGTAGTTAGTGCGATGCGTCCCCTGAGATCACGTGGGCCATGGAGAGCCAATGGCAGCAGACCATCTTTCATTCATAGATTTGACAGGAACACCTGTCAAATCTATGAATTGAAATCGGCCCAAAACAACAGCTAAACTTCAAATAAATTTAAAAATAAAATCACATTTTTAAAATAACTAAGTTAAATAAATTAACTACTTTAAACAAAAATTTAAATTTTTGAAAAAATTAAAATACTTTTTAACAGTGCTAAAAATAAACTTACCTTTCTTTAAAGTATCTAAAAAAGATAAACCTGTTGAAAATTTTTTTTAATTAGAATTAATTAACCACTTACCTTGTTGAAAACAGGTCTTGCGCCTCCTTTTTAAAAGCGCAGGTTCTTCAATACTTACCCTCCCGGAGAAACCTAAAAAAAAACCTAAGTTTGCTGCATGCGCGCAGCCTCTACCACGCACGCGGTTCACCTCTGAACTGCTCCCTTCACGAGACCGGAAGTTCCGGTTTCCCGTGCATGCAGGAAACCGGCACTTCAGGAGGCCTTACGGGTGAGTACACAGTGCGTACTCACCCGGCAAGTGCCTGAATTTTTGGCCCATTATCTATCTTGACAACTTGAAGGACTCAAACATTGGTGGATCACAGTGGCCCAAGTGGTTTATGGAAGAACTTTGCTAATAAAATGCAAAAAGAATATTTTTTGATTAGCAAAACACCAATAAACAAATGCCTCCTTTTATTCAAGCTTCAGTCTTCTCCAATTAAAAAAAACTGCCTTCAAATTGGATTTAAAGTGTAACAATCTTATGAAATGGGACCTCAAAAACAAAATGAATGTGGGAAATGCAAGTATCATGTTCGTGTAGTAGGTGATTTTCTGTTGTGATTGAAACTGTTTTGTGGTAAATGCATTCTCCTTGATTTTTGTTGATGAACATAACATTTTTCATCCTCTTTTGCTGTTGGATTTCAAATAGAATATACTCTAGATTAACACTTGATCCAATCCTATCATATATTTTTATACATTAATTATTAAATATACTGCCAATTTACATTGCACTGACAAATTCTACACAAATACCTACATGCCAATGGCAATAACAACAAAGATAATCATTAGACTACTCAGACTTTCACTTTGACCAGTTAAACCAAAATGAGTTAACTGCATGGCACTGGGAACACAGCGGGCTGGATTTTGTGAATGGAGGCGGGACTGCTGCTTGTCATGTCAATGTCCCGCCTCCATCCTCGCCTGACTATTCAGAGGGATTTTCCCCTGATTGAGCTTGTTAAGCCCGCCCTGCGGGCTCAGCAGGCCAATTAGGGAAGATGTCACTGACAAATCACGTCAACGTCAGACGTGCTATCTGTCAAGACTTCTTGAAAGAAGAAATGACAGCGTTTGACAGCTCTGTGAAGCTGTCAAACACTGACATTCTCTTTAGTTTGATGAGTCTTTGAGGTGAGGACTCCTCAAACATTGCAAATTTGTAAATTTCAGATGTCTGATGGATCGGAGGGTCCATCAGCCATTACCTGAAATTGACGAGGTGGATGTCCGCTCTCCCAATCCTCCGCGGCTAAAGGCAATGGAAGGAAAACAAGGCAAGTGAACACTTTTTTAAACTTATCACTCACCTTGCATACTTACCACTCCACACTTGCACCCATCACTCACCTCTACACCTTACTTCCAGGTGCCTCCGACCACCGCAGACCTCCTTCATGTCTCCTCCAACCCGGCGGGGTTCTCCGAGGTCGGGAAGCCTTCACCTGTGAAGGTAAAATGGCACTAATCCTTTTTTCTGCCTGTTAACTACCTGTTAACAGGCAGTTAAAAGGATTAAATGCTTTTCCCGCCTCCAGGAGATGGGACCCGAAGTTGCACATCCTCCAGCCTCCTGGCAAAAGGGCACGGGCGGGATGGGCGGGTTTGCCATCCGCCCCCAATTTCTCCGAGTTTACCGGCTGATCCGCCTCCTCGGGGCTTGGAAAATCGAGCCCAGCATGTCTAGTAAATGGGTATACAGAGATTCTTGTATTCTTGTTTCCTTTGGAAAAAATCTAAGCAACAGACAATAACTAAAAACAAAATCACAATACATACATAAAGCTGTTCCTTTATATTTATATAGAACTGGGAGATGGTAACCTTAATTTGGAACAGTTCAGGTTTTGCACTACAATGGGATACATGGCAAATAGACACATACTGTAATAGACTTTTGCTCTAATTTGAACTATTATTCTCAACACAAGATAAAAACAAATTTGTAAATTATATTTGGCTTTATGAAAGTATTTTTATATGGTAAGCAGCAGTTTGATTGCGATTTTAAAAAGTCACTGTTTGCTTTGGTGGACCTTATGAATAGGCTTAAATTGTTACAGTTCATTGAAACTCTGTGGACCATAGATATTTTGGTAAATAATCTTTTGCAAAGACCATAACTGAGTTGAAATGGGTTTTCCTGCATCTTTGAATACTGCCATTTTTAAATGCAGCTCAGAATTATCACCAAAGGACTTTCCGTCCCAAAACCATCAAAATCTGTTTTCCCGTTAAGAGAATTGCAGAACACACATTCTGTGCAGCTCCACATCTGTTGAATTCAGTGTGACACTGATCTTTTAAGATTGGTGACCTATAGATCAGAATACAGCTAAGAATGTCTTGAGCAAAGGGTGATGTGTGGCCAGGAAGCGATGTGTAACCACTGCCATAAAAAGATTAACCCTTGTAGTTTGTTTTGATATTTCGTAGCAACATCTTCAGTAAAGTTATTGCAAAACAAAAAGCGGTGGGAGCAGTATGCATTACATTTACACACCCTTCCCCTAATTCAAGCCATTTCTATAAATGGGTGTTCAGCATCTCCAGGGTTCGCTATTAACATGAGCTAGGCAGTAGTTGGCAAAATTTTATTTGGTAGAACTCTGGTGTCTATGTTAACGCATTGTGCCTGCAGGATTTCACAATCGCACAAAGTCTGTTTCAATCTTGCAACCTAAATGCCTTTCCACAACATGTGGAACATTGATTTGCTGACATTTTTGAAGAATAAATTTTGTCTCCAGAATAATGCACAAAACTTTGTCTTTAATTTATATATTAATATAGACAATGACATGCTGCTGTCTCCAAATGTTTCTGTTGCCATCTTTTGGATTCAACATGAAGCTTACCAACAACAGAAACAAGTTTGGGTGGTGGAGTCAGCCATATCTTGTGGCTAGTTTAGTCCACCCCTACAGGCACATTGAAGCGGGTTTTGACTCGCTGGCTTGTGCTTGCACAGTTGTTAATGTTCCAGCCACTATGTAATATATCCTGCAATATAACCATATATTCACTGGGCAGTTCTGTATTGTAAATGAATAAAACTGAATAACACTGGTGCTTGGAGTGCCTCAGGTGGTACAATGATACTGCTTCACCCATCCTTTGCAGTGCACCATAAAAGGAATGTGCTGCAGCAAATGGGACAGAATAGATCACAAGACATTTCCTCTGCACACATTGAATAGTATTCAGCCCTGTGAGTTTACTCAGTGAGTAGCTGAACTATACAGACAAAGAAGATCCTTGGTTCAATCCATGATCTGTACCATGTTAGCTGATCTTGGGGCAGCAGTAGGGGTGCTACAGTTATCCTCTGTACCCTTCGGTTAGCAAGGGGAAATCAGACAGGTTTCCCACTTCTGATCGCTGCTGACAACATGCATGTATGATCGTCAGATGAAGGCAGGATTGAGTTCAGTGGGGTTATTCGTTGGAAGAATAGTTTGCCAATACTTGCTGTGAGTGAATAATTCACAAATAATGGCCACTTGAATGAGGTACCAGAAGGCAAATGGTGCCTGTGAAACTAAGAAGTCGACTGCTTCAGGAGGGTTGGGGAGAAAATTTGCATGAGGTGGTGGCGGTGGAAATTTTACTTGTATCAGCAACGCTAAACTTCATCAGTGTAACACTCTGCTTAAAAGTTGTTAAAAGTTCTCATGAAAAAAGTGACTGATCTGATCTGAAACTCAATGTTTGTGCAACTTGATTGTGGTTAGATCTCCTAGTTGCAGAATTTACTCTTCGGTGCTAGTCACTGAACTGAGCATTTTCCACTTTCTGTAAGCTCATGCTCTTCGTGAAATGCAACCTTTACAGTGACTCACCAGCCATGTCTCTCAGAGCACACAGCTTTCTAACGCAACTTCCCCTACCTGCACCAAATTTAGATGAGTTTCAGAAATTCTTTTATACTGTTAACACTACCAGAATACCAAAACTCTTCCATTAGTACTTTTAAAATAATATTTTGCAAACTTTCCAAAGAAAAGAACAGAAATACAATGTTTTTGGATTTTTTATATTTTCAGGTTATGGAGACATATATTGGTATTCTGGTAGTGTTAACAGTATAAAAGAATTTCTGGAACTCCTCTAAATTTGGTGCAGGTAAGGGAAACTGTGCTCGGAGACACATGGCCGGTGAGTCATTGTAAAGGTTGCATTTCACCGAAGAGCATGAGCTGACAGAAAGTGGAAAATGCTCAGTGATACCTCATGTATCACAATAAATAGACTTCACCCCACCCAAAAGCCATGTGACCTCCTGGGAGAGGCAAATAAATAATATCCATAAATATATTATTTGTAACATTCTACCATCAACATTGGAGATATATATATATATATATATATATATATATATATAATGTGTATGTGTGTGTGTGTGCCAGCATGAGCTTTCTATTTGTACTGCATACAAAAGTCACAGTATAGCAGAATTGTCTTTTTTTTAAAGTTAAATGCTTTATTGTGAAATAAGAATATTGAATAATTTTTTAATGGACCATTTTAGATTGCAGTTATTTGCTTGCCTGTAGGTACTTTCTTCTTATGACATAGCTGATCTTTGAATGATTTCCACAACCTTTCCCTGTACCTTTTTTAAACTGTTTTTCTTCCTTATATCATTGTCCTATTCCTACCTCCCACCCTATACCATCTCAGCTAAAGGAAGCAACTTATCCCAAGCCTTTGCCATTGGTGTTCTTGAGCCAGCTGTTAAGAATGCAAGAGTAGCACAATTTTCAACCCACTTGCGGAAAGTGTACCATCTGAGATTAGGAACTAGGGAATCATGGGGAGTACCCACATTCTGTTGATTCTGCAACCTTTTCCAGCAATATCTTTTGCCTGGGGATTTTTCTTGAGCATCATTCTCCAGTTACAACATTTGTGAATTTGCACACAATTTTACCTTTGGTGTTGTACCAAACTCATACCACAGTGTCGGCGCTTATATTTGGACCCATTGTATAAGAACAGAACTGGTGATTCAGCTGAGCTGTACTGTACTTATTGTACTTTCGATCTATGCATGTATCTGTGCTGCACCTCCTGGGATTAACAATTTCCTGCACTAGAGAGGAATGTTGATCCCATTGTGCACAGATGACCAGTGTTAATTTTAAAAGATGGTGGTGTTTAGTAATTTCCTTCCACATTTTTAGACGTGCTAGTAATTAACTTTCTGAATATTTTATAATTAAGTTTTATTATAACACGAAGATTGTGCTGCTGAATTATTTAAAACAAAACTAAAATTCTGTATGAGACCAAAAAGTACACTAATTTTAAGTGTCCAATATAAGTTAGTGACATGTTTAACCGAGGTATATAGTACTCAAAAATCTAGTTGTCTAATAATAGTGTAAATGATAGTTTTATGCAGAGTGCTAATATTTTGCTAACGCTGTAAGTACAAAATTTTAGCAAATCCATAAATCTTTGAATGAAGCTGTAAAAAGTGGCAGGGCTAGCTATTGTAAGTATCTCACGTGTGATAAATTAACATAGCTGTTGCGATTATGCTAAATTATTATGCTTCATTTGAAAGGAGTCAGAAGTAGTGGAGATGAAAAATATGTGAGCTTGTGAGTACAGCAAGTCTCTAGCAATGCATTGTGCAAAAAACCTATAAATGCATTATATTTCAAGTGCCAATACTTTATTACTTTTGCTCAGTATACCCATTAACAGTTTCTGTTCAGTTATTGTGTGTACATTAATTCCAGTACAGTGTTATATGAGACCTGATCTTATCTTGTGTGAACAACTATTTGTGTTTCAGTAACAAGAAGTTTCAGAAATAACTCTATGCTAAGTTAAAGTGGCTTAGCAAAACTTTCAAAGTACTTCAGACAGTTGGAATATGAGCTGGGGCAATGGACAAATAAAACCCTATCTGTTTAAGTAGAAGTACCTGTTGTATTTGCATCCCTTTAGCAGCTGTTAACCACTTGTGCTTAAATGTTAAGTATCGCTAATGTGAAAAGTACAGTATTAAAATATGATGGAATAAATGGAAGAAAAGAGAATTCAGAAGGCCTTAAAATCCATTAAACTACAGAAGCCCTCCTCTGTGAATCACTCACTTCAGATTTGCAAAGGCTGGTTTCATTGCAATCACTTCCCTGCATTAATAATTTTTTATACTAGATATAGCTTTAGCTAACATAAAATAATCTGATATGTTGTTGCTATGTGAAAGGTATTTTTCTTTGAGTGACTGGCATTGTAGCAGCCAAGGAATTCTGTTTAGTTTGTGGTGCCAACCTCGCTGAGGTTAAACATGTGATGTAATCAATTTAAGGTTACCAAAATTTAATCCAGAGTGGATTTTTAGGAAGTAACTCTGCTCAATATTATTAAGCGTTAAACAAAATCCAGCCTCTAGTCCACTGTTTTTATGTAAAACTCCTTGCAATATAATGGGCCATCATCTTGTTTTGTACTTGGTCATCAAATTCCCAAAATGTTGACAACCAGCTAGTATTCCTGCAAAAGTGTGAGGAGTTGATTCCTGTTCAAATGATGCAAAGAATTTATGGAACAACTTTTATTGTATTGAAGGGAACAAAATGAAAAAAATCAACAACAAAAAATCACTATAGGCAGGGCTAGATAGTAATTCATTTATAGCCAGTCCAGATAACCAATAGATTTGGTCGCCTGTCAAAATAGCTACTCCATTCACCCATAGCATTTCTTGTGTTGTATAACATATTTCCAAATTTGATCATTCCTACAGAATGATAAAGTAACAAAACTTCTGCATGTTTTTAACCATATGACTATTTAGGTTGCATCACTGTGATAGAGATAGTCAATGGTTGTACTTCACGACATGAACATGTGACCTGTTCCAGCACTAGATTTCAGGTAGCCATGTTTAACTGTCCAACTAATATTTTGATAGTCTACGCTATAACTATACTGGAGTAAAGTGACCACTAATATTCTTTCATATTGAATAGGGTACCAAGGATTATTTTACATTTTAGCCTGTTGTAGATGACTTGATTTCACTTCGGAGGTCATTCATAAACATTGACAAACGGGAACATTGCAAATGTAGCGTATAATTTACAAAAAATGGTTCATAAATATATTGTCTCTGTTTTATAACTTCTGTTGTATTGCGGTCAGTTGATCACTAATATTTACTTGTACACTCCAGTTTTGTAGTTCAGGTGTCCAAATAAGGTCTTAATATTTAAAACTTGACTGTGCATGTTTCCTCTCCATTTACTTCTGATCACCAGTATTGTTGTCAAATAAGATAAAAGATCAGGTTCAATATTACTATTTTATGGCATTGTACAGACTTTACAGCTTTCAGTTTTTCAAGCAATTGAGACAATGTTCAAGCGGATCTTTATGGTGACGGCATCTGTACTGATGCATTTTAGTGCATTCCTCTTAATTTTCAACTAAAATATCAACTGTAATGCAATGTTTAGTCACTGTGCCCCTAATTAACCTCCTTCCCTCTTCCAGCATGTTTCGATGTAAAACCAGATATGATGTTGAAAGAGATATATGCAGTAACCTTGCTTGATCTGCTGGACTCTAGTCCCTATCCAAATATTGATTGGAATCTGTAATGCAAAAAAGAGATTCAAGCAATTGTGTGCACAACCAGTAGTGCTGACCATTGTATTATTTAGAACTGGGATTTTCTAAATGCGCATTTTGGTATTCTTGAGAGAACAACTAAATATGTGGGTGAATAAATTAAAAATTAATTTGCTATTTTTTTGTTCAATCAAACAATACTATGTTTGGGATCTTTATCGTTACCTTTTTTATAGGGGTCATATTTTCAATGTATTTTCCCTCTGTGTGACACACCATTTTCCGGTAGGAAGGGTATCAATATTTAGTCACTGTAGCCTTAATCTCTCAGCTTCAAACCTTGATGCAAAACCAGGTATTTTGCCTTGTTGAAATGTGCTAATGTTGAAACATCTGAAGTAAGGCCCAGTTTGACCACCTGGATCTCATTGTCCCTGTCCTTGTATCGATTGGCATCTGAAATGCAAGTAAAGATGTACAGCCTGTAGAGATCACAAATGAAAATTAATGTCCTCGTTTACAAATGTCTCCATATTATCACCCACCCCCCACCCTTCTAACCTCCTCCAGCCTTAGATTCAGGCCCATACCCTCTGGCCCTCAGACTCTGAGCTCCTTTGCATTCCTTCCCCTTTCTCTGCTGTATTAACCAGTGGCACATTGTCAGCTGTCGTAGCCCTACTCTTTGGAGCTCGCTTCACCCTGCTACTTCTCCCCCTGCCTTTAAAAGCCTGGTCAAAACCTATGTTTTCAACCATGTTTCCGTCAGCTTCCTTAACTCTCCTACTATTGCTCGTGTTCGTTTCACTACTGTGAAGTTCGTTGAGATGTTTTCTTAAAAGTTGCTATATAAATGTAAGTTGTGGGAACACAGATTAATGCCTGCTGCTCTGTCCAGTATAACTATTGATCTTAGCCATGCTGCTATGAAGAACCATGAACAGAGGTCAAGTGTTACCCACAGGGAGAGAAAGAGGGAAAATTATAGCGAATCATCATCTCTGGACCACTCTTGTACTTTTATCAGCTAATCCCTGTGTAGCATTAGTGGAGGCCAGGGAGCAGGTCATTTCTCACTCAGGGATGGTGTGTGTAACACAGAAACGCAAAGAAAGTAAAATGATTTTCTAAAGAGAGTCTTGCCATTCTTTTTCAGCCCCAACCCCCAAAAAAGGAAAAGACAATGGCGACTGACTTGTTTAAATTTTAATGTGCATTGTTGAAATTGGGGGCAAGAATTAAACTATTGTGTTTCAGAAAAGATTTAGTGTAATAGTGTTACCATATTGCCTTACTTGAATGTAATTTTTTTTCTTATTTTGGTTGGTGTTAACAAATGCATTATATTATACAAGTTGCAGCAGTTCTTGTTATCCAGCAATTTGAGGAACGTGGCTGGCTAAAATTTCGTTGAGAATTCTAGTTAAACTTTAACTCTAATATGCAACCAGTATCAGTGCTATATACAGATCACAAATCACTATGTAAATTATGTATATGACTGATGCACTTGTGCTGTTCGATCACAATTCAAAAACTTTGTTGAGTGAACACATCTAGTTTCAATTTACAATTGTTGGTTTCAGTACTAAATGTACAAATGTTTGGGGTGGGGGGAAGCAGAGAGAAGTTTTTGTTTTCCAGTTCTGAGCTTTTGATCCAGAAACTCAGTTTTATGTCTAAACAATACAGATTTGTATTTTTGAGTCTACATAGCAAGTACAATGGTTGTTCATGTTTACTATTCCTCACTGCTACTACCCTTAAATAGGGCATATTCATATTGGTTTTCTTTTTAAAACATGTTCTATACGGTTGTATTAAATGTGTCAGAAGCAGAACTTGTTTTAAATGGAGCAAAGTTTCAAAATGGAAAAGTCTGTCATTTTTCATACTGGACATATTTGTCACAATTTATCAAGAGAAGCACTACTAAAATTATATTTTTTTTCAGGTGACTATGTAAATGCTAATTTTCAAGTTAAGTCCTTTTTTTGAAGATTATAAATATAAAACTGTTTTGAACTGTGAGGAAAAACTGATGAAATTACTGCAATTGGCATTTGGTTTGTACCAACTGAATTTTTATTCACGAAGAAATTAAATGTAATCTACTTTATCTTGTGTCATGTTAACAGTCATGTTAACAAACATGGTTGGATCTGCTTGCCTTTATGCATTAGGGTGTATTGAAACTTGGAATAAAAGCTATTTTATCAGAAATTGGGGCTTATGATTAGTTGAACCCCATTATGTAACTTTGACAAACACAACACTAATAAAACTAGTGGAAGTAAATTGATGTCTAAAGAATATCAATCTACTGGAGCTAATATTTTCTTCACGAAATTACTGTTTTTAGGCCACAAGTGATTTAGTTTGCAGTCCTGGAGAACAGAAGAGTCTTTCTTTCACCATAGCCAAATGCAGCATCCTCACAGTTGGTTATTTCCAACATTTAAAATGTATTTGAGACAGATCTATGCAGCAGTTCTAATGTTTTTTGTATTAGAAAAAAAATAGCACAGTTTCTAAATCCTTTTATTTGAACAAGAAATATTGTAAAGTCACAGAAAGAAACACAT
Organism: Squalus acanthias; assembly: GCA_030390025.1. Classification (NCBI taxonomy): domain Eukaryota; kingdom Metazoa; phylum Chordata; class Chondrichthyes; order Squaliformes; family Squalidae; genus Squalus; species Squalus acanthias. Next base: position 5,674,610 of record CM059430.1, read on the forward strand.
GTTTAACATTTAATTAACTTCAAAGAAATATTTGATTTCATTACTATTCCAAAGTACTGAATTAAAAGAATCTAATAAAACTAATATTACTTGTCTATCGATTGCTATTTGAGTACTGATAGAAAAACATTAGTCCGCAAATGAGTATATATTTATTGTAATTGGGAATATATTAAGGAAGTTCAATGGGTTGGTATGGAATATTATCACATGAATGTGGAAATCTAAAATCACAATTGATTTATGAAACTGTTCAATACAAGTGTCATTAAAATGTACTACAATCATCCATCGTCACGTGTATTATTTAAGATTACAAAATAACCACTAGATTTCCAAGCAGTACCAAGTGGATAAGGCATGGATATGGTTCCATGGGCATCAGTGCCCCTCCAGTACCTTACCGAAGTGGATAGACCTACAGGCAAGTTACCTTAGACCACTTTTGCTTCAGACCAATAAAGGTATTGAAAAGAATACAGGGATTTATAGTGTTCATGTTTTATTTCAGAACCTATTGATCAGCATCTCTGGCCTAGTAGGTAAAGGTACTACCTACTGCACTAATAAAACGTCCTCACCAGAAGGTTCCAGGTTCATGTCCCCAGTCATTGTTAGCTGATCTTAGCCAGTCATTGTGGTGCTACAATTGGCCTCAGCACCCCTGGGCTAAGGAGGTGAAAATCAGCCAAGGTTCTTGCTCCAGATAGCTTTCCAGTGACATCTGCTAGAAACAGCATACATGTGGACATTGGTGAGGACAAGATTGGGCTCAGTTGCCTTTCATAGTTGAATAGCCCACTGATGTTCATTGTCTTGTTTTACACATTAATAGTGACTACTTGAGCACAGTTCCAGGGATACTGCTTTCCAATATTGTATCTCAGTAAGAATTGTCACCTTCAGAAGAGGTGAGGACTAAATTAGCAGAAGCAGATCGGCAAGACAGATTCTGTTGCCTTATTCTAATTTGGCATTTAAAAAAAGCACTGACATTTGAAAACAATAAAAGCCTCTAAGGGAAACGGGGAGGAAGAGGGAAATAGGGTGAGGGGAGATTTTGGCCTCCCAATAACCCCACCCCCACCCCTTGTGGGGAGTAGATGGAAGGTTATGGATGAGGTAGTGACAACAGTATGAGAAGATGCCAGAGGGTTGAACTGGTAGTTTAAAGAGGAAGAGGCAGTGCAGTAATGGGGTGGTAGGAAGTAAAGAGCGTAGTGGGAAGGTGAAGGGTTAGATGCTGCAATATGAGCAAAGTGGTTGGGGTAGAACAAGAGTGATTGGGAGAGGGAAGAGAAGAGAGCCACATTTTCCCTGTAACCCCCCAAACCAAATGCAACCTGCAGCCACTTGTAGGTTGCTTTCCTGCCATACAGCGCCATAACGTCCACCACTTCCCATCCCAGAGGAAATAAAAGCAGGAAGATAGAGAGAGAAGCTGAATAGAGAAATCAGCTACACTAAGATGGCAGATTTACTGTGCGCAATGCCACAGAAGATCAACTAGTTTACATTAATATTGGTTTCAGAAGTCAAATTGTGACCAAAAAGAACCAATTGATATCAAATATTAGACCTACTATTCGGCTAAAGGAGTAAAAGTTTTAATTAACACTCTGTGATCATCTCAGAAAAGAGCAGATACGTCAAGGTCTCTGCAATTGCATTCTAAAACTGACAACGAGGAGGTACTGCCCAGGGTGACGTCCCATCAAATTTTCTCTCCTGTAGTAAATGCTTGCTCTCCATTCTTTGGTTTTCTGTGACTTTAGAATCGTACAGTACAGAGGAGACCATTCAGCCTGTCGAGTCTGCACCAGCTCTTTCAAAGAACAATCCAATTAGTCCTGCTCTTTCTCCATATCCCTGCAATGTTTTTTCATTCAAGTATTTATCCAATTCCTTTTTGAAGGCCTGCAATTGAATCTGTATCCACCACCCTATTAGGCAGTACATTCCAAATCCTAACCACTTGTGTGTAAAGGTTTTCCCTCATGTCGCCTCTGGTTCTTTGGCCAATCTCCTTAAATCTGCTCCCTCTGGTTATAGACCCTTCAGCCATGATCTTATTGAATGGCGGAGCAGGCTCGAGGGGCCGATTGGCCTACTCCTGCTCCTATTTCTTATGTAAACAGCTTCTCTTTATTTACTCTATCTAAATCTACTTCGCATGCGCTTTAACCCGAGCAGGACAGCCAAGTTATCGAGTGTGGGATTGTTTAAACCGTGTCCTAGCAACCGTGTGCACCCTGAGCAAGCTGATGATTGCTAGAGAAGGATTCAAAGACATTCACAAACATTGCTGCATGCTGCCACTTGAGTCTCTGGCTCAATCCTCTCTGAACTGCACCTCAAAGCAATGTATTGAATCATAGAATAGTACAGCACAGAAGGAGGCCATTCAACCCATCGAGTCTGCGCCGGCTCTTTTGAAGAGCAGTCCAGTTAGTCCCACTCACCTCTTTCCCCGTATCCCTACAATGTTTTCTCCTTCAAGTATTTATCCAATTCCCTTTTGAAGGCTACTATTGAATCTGTATCCACCACCCTATCAGGCAGTGCATTCCAAATCCTAACCACTCATTGCGTAAAAAAGTTTTTCCTCATGTCGCCTCTGGTTCTTTTGCCAACCACCTTAAATCTGTGCCCTCTGGTTATCGACCCTTCAGTCATTGGAGACAACTTCTTTTTATTTATTCTATCTAAACCCTTCATGCTTTTAAACACCTCGATCAAATCTCTTCTTAGCCTTCTCTGCTCTAAGGGGAACAGTAGCTGAAATTAGTAACTCACAGTGAAGAAATTGTGAAGGCATTCTATGGTGTAACGTATTGGAGCTCCAACATATTGGCCACTATGATTGCCATCTTCTGATCTGATTTAACATCTCTTCTGTTTTTATAATATAGAGTTATGTGTAATGTAACATTGTAGAGTCCCTTCAACTAATCAGATTGCAGAAATAGAGACCACTGGTCTTTCACCCAATTGCGACCCACTGAACACTTCCTAGCAGAAGAGAGCTCAATTGTATGTCTGGAAGCAATGCCATGGGAGATCAACTAATCTGTATATATTCTGTTGCTCATCATTGTATGCACTTTGGACCTTTCAGAGACAGCAACAGAAATTATAGTATTGTTCCTTTTCAGATTAATACAATAGAGCACACAAAATGTTAAATGTAATTTTGCTGAAAAGTGCCAACACACATCCTAATACAAAAGGGATGAAATAGTACAGCCTTGTCCTCTTCCTCCCTACCCTCCACCCCCATCCCCTTTGCTGGTGCAACATTCCCATATTTATTTTAACATATAAACTTCTATTTTGGTACAGAATCAACATGTCAATGTATTTACTAAGGTGATGAAAACAAAATAACTGCTATTCTTTGGAATAATGATCAAGAAGAAATGCTGGTAAAAGTCTGTGGTGAGCTTTTCAATAAAAAAAATTGGACTTTTAAAAGTACAATGTTAGTTAAAATATATATAATTAGATATATATATATATATATATTATACACAGTTATGCCATGAATTGCAAATCACCACAAATTGCTGGACGATTAGCGTTGCATAAAGGGGATCTCGTCAACCTCCATATAAGCTTCACGAAATTGCTGGATTTGCGCTGTAAGTATGAATTAAACTCGCTGCAGAAAGTTAGGGCTGCTATTTCACAACGACAACTTGCATTTATATAGCGACTTTAACATAGCAAAACGTCACAAGGCGCTTAACAAGAGCGTTATCAATAAAAACATTTTGACACCAGGCCACAGAAGGAGCTATCAGGACAGATGACCAAAAGCTTGGGCAAAGAGGTAGGTTCTAAAGAGCATCTTAAAGGAGGAGAGAGAGGTGGAGAGGTTTAGGGAGGGAATTCCAGAGCTTAGGGCCAAGGCAGCTGAAAGCATAACTGCCAATGATGGAGCGATTAAAATTGGGGATGCGCAAGAGGCCAGAATTGGAGGAGCGCAGAAATCGCAAAGTCTTGTAGGGCTGGAGGAGGTTACAGAGATAAGGAGGGGTGAGGACATGGAGGGATTTGAAAACAAGGATGAGGATTTTAAAATTGAAGTGTTGTCGGACCAGCAGCTAATGTAGATCAGCAAGCGCAGGGGTGATGGGTGAATGGGACTTGGTGCGAGTTAAGATAGGGCAGCAGAGTTTTGGATGAGCACAAGTTTATGTAGGGTGGAAGATGGGAGGCTGGTCATGAAAGCATCGAAATAGTCAAGTCTAGAGGAAACAAAGGCATGAATGAGGGTTTCAGCAGCAAATGAGCTGAAGCAGGGTTGGAGTTGGGTGATGTTATGGAGGTTGAAGTAGGCAGTCTTGGTGATGGAGCGGATATGTGATCAGAAGCTCATCGGGATCAAATACAACACCAAGGTTGCAAACGGTCTGGCTCAGCTTCAGACAGTTGCCAAGGATGGAAATGGTTGTCAGGAAACAGAGTCTGTGGCCAGGACCAAAGACAATGGCTTCAGTTTTCCCAATATTTAGTTGGAGGAAATTTCTGCTCATCCAAGATTGGATGTCGGATAAGCAGTGACGAATCAGAGACAGTGGAGGGGTCAAGAGAGGTGGTGGTGAGATAGAGCCGAGTGTCATCCGCATACATATGGAACCTGGTGGTGTGAGTTTGTATGATGTCGCCGAGGGGCAGCATGTAGATGAGAAATAGAAGGGGGCCAAGGATAGATCCTTAGGGGATTCCAGAGGTAATGGTGCGGAAGTGGGAAGAGAAGCCATTGCAGGTGATTCTCTGGCTATGATTCAATAGATAAGAATGGAACAAGGCAAGGGCAGTTCCACCCAGCTGGACGACGGAGGGAGGCGTTGGAGGAGGACGGTGTGGTCAACCATGTTGAAGGCTGCAAATAGGTCGAGAAGGATGAGGAGGGATCGTTTACCATAGTTACAGTTACAATTCACGACGTAAGAACCCTGTTAATGGGGTGATTAATGGTCCTGACGTGCCACTCAACCTTGGAGGCCCAGAAAGGGAACAACAGAAACTGTGAAGTCTCATTCCAGCAGGTAGTAAATTGTTCCTAGAGGTTTTTAAATTTACATTTTTTTTCTTACTTTTCCATTCTGTCTCTATTTCTCTTTCTGTATCTAATTTAACTCTAAATCACCCCATTTCTTTCTCCGTCGTTCACTGTTTCTTTCTCTATTAAATTTCATTGATTAAGTTGGGTCCCGTCATTCACCAAGGTTCCAGATGCCTCGTTGACCTCGCCACCCCGTGACCAACACGCACTTCCAGCAATTTGCGGCACAAAAAATAATTGGAGCTAAAGGGTGAGGAAAAAATCCAACTCACACCACGAGATGTCCCGCTCCAGCAAATTCTGGGCCAATATATCTGCAAAAATATATTAAAAATCTCGTGTGTGCACTTTCATTATAAATTCCTATATCCACATTCCTGCCAGAGGTGATGCTGTAGCACCTCCGTTTTGTATTTCCCAATGTTCGCTGATGACTGCACAGTGTTCAGCGCCATTCACAACTCAGATAATGAAACAGTCCATGCCCGCATGTAACAAGACCTGGACGAAGCTCAGGCTTGGGCTGATAAGTGGCAGGTAACATTCGTGCCACAGAAGTGCCAGGCAATGACTATCTCCAACCAGCGAGAGTCTAAACACCACCCCTTGACATTCAATGGCATTACCATCACCGAATCCCCCACCATCAACATCCTGGGGGTCACCATTGACCAGAAACTTAACTGGATCAGCCACATAACTACTGTGGCAACAAGAGCAGGTCAGAGGCTAGGTATTCTGTGGCGAGTATCTCACCTCCTGACTCCCCAGAGCCTTTCCACCATCTACAAGGCACAAGTAAGGAGTGTGATGGAATACTCTCCACTTGCTTGGATGAATGTAGCTCCAACAACACTCAAGAAGCTCGACACCATCCAGGACAAAGCAGCCCATTTGATTGACACCTCATCCACCACCTTAAACATCCACTCCCTCCACCACCGGCTTACTGTGGCAGCAGTGTGTACCATCTCCAAGATGCACTGCAGCAACTCGCAGTACCTCCCAAACCCGCGACCTCTTCCACCAAGAAGGACAAGGGCAGCAGGCGCATGGGAACACCACCACCTCCAAGTTCCCCTCCAAGTTACACATCATCCTGACTTGGAAGCATATCGCCGATCCTTCATCGTCGTTGGATCAAAATCCTGGAACTCCCTCCCTAACAGCACTGTGGGAGTACCTTCACCACATGGACTGCAGCGGTTCAAGAAGACGGCTCACCACCACCTTCTCAAGAGCAATTAGGGATGGGCAATAAATGCTGGCCTTGCCAGCGATGCCCACATCCCATAAAGGAGTAAAAAAAAAACTGTTCAGCCTGTACTGCAGAGAAAGCCATATACGCCAAACATCCCTACTTCTGTACTTCCCAAATTGCAGTAAATTTTGCTATTAAGATAAGAACATAAGATATAAGAGCAGGAGCAGGCCATACGGCCCCTCAAGCCTGCTCCGCCATTCAGCAAAATTATGGCTGATCATCGACATCAACTCCACGTTCCCGCCCGATCTCCATATCCCTTGATTCCCCTAGAGTCTAAAAATCTATCTATCTCAGCCTTGAATATACTCAAAGACTCAGCATTCACAGCCCTCTGGGGCAGAGAATTCCAAAGATCCACAACCCTCTGAGTGAAGAAATTCCTCCTCATCTTTGTCTTAAATGGACTACCCCATATTCTGAGACTATGCCCCCTAGTTCTAGCCACACCAGCCAGGGGAAACAACCTCTCAGCATCTACCCTGTCAATCCCCTTCAGAATCTTGTATGTTTCAATGAGATCACCTCTCATTCTTCTAAACTCCAGAGAGTATAGGCTCATTCTACACAATCTCTCATCATAGGACAGCCCTCTCATCCCAGGAATCAATCTAGTGAACCTTCGATGCACCGCCTCCAAGGCAAGTATATCCTTCCTTAGATAAGGAGACCAAAACTGTGCACAGTACTCCAGGTGTGGTCTCACCAAGGCCCTGTACAATTGTAGCAAGACTTCCTTACTCTTATACTACAACCCCCTTGCAATAAAGGCCAACATGCCATTTGCCTTCCTTATTGCTTGCTGTACCTGTATGCTAGCTTTCTGTGTTTCTTGCACGAGGACACCCAAATCTCTCTGAACACCAACATTTGAAAGTTTCTCACCATTTAAAAAATATTCTGTTTTTCTATTCTTCGTACCAAAGTGAATAACCTCACATTTCCCTACATTATACTCCATCTGCCACCTTACTGCCCACTCACTTAGTCTATCTATATCCCTTTGCAGACTCTTAGGGGGAAAAATTCAGTTGGTTGCGCCTCCCGTTAGCGCCTTAAGAGGGCGCTAATGGGGCGCAAAGCATCTAGAGCCCGGGCGCGGCGATGTTTGCGCCGCTCGCGAAATTAACTGGACATTTTGCGCCGGCGCTAAACACTACTGCCACGATCTCCTGCGCCGGCAGATCGTGACGTCAGTCGCGTGCGCAACGCCCCGGTATCGCCCCGGAGTGGATATTGAGTGGCGCCCCCTGCCTTACCGCCTGCCGCTAGCAACGACAGGTTGAGGGGAGCATTTTGCAGTCAAGAAGGGACTGGGGGAGCGTTATTTAAAGGCGACCGCTTCCTGCCTTTTATTGTTGGTGACATTTTAGAACCACGCATTCTGAGAGAGAGAGAGAGAGAGAGACTTCTGGAGAGATTCAATGCTGTGTGAAGGAGTTTTGGGTACTGAGCAGCACTTTGCAGGTTCATGTTGATTTGCCCTTCCTTGTATCAATTTAGAAGAGACTGTGGGGGCTGCACTCTGAGCTCTTTCCCTGGTACTCTCCATTGTTCTTTCCAGCAGATTTGATGTGCAGGTCTCTCCAGGCCTAGATTCAAGGCTGTAATGAGTAGGATGTGGATGGAAAGCAAGATCAACCCTCCCCTTTAAGAACTGTCCCGCGCCATTGTGTCTGTGTTCCATTGCTGACTGACATCACATGAGCTTCGCCAGCGCTCTGAGGTAGCGCCTCGCTCCTCGGCCTTTGCGCCTTAAGACAGGTGTGAAGCGCCTGATTTAGCGCTCCAATCACCTCCAGGGGCGATAAAAGTCAAGTTTGCAGTCAGTGGCGATAATTAGCGCCAGGCGCTAATCTTTGCATCCGGCCGATAATTGCGCCCCAAATATGGCGGTACTGAATTTCTCCCCCTTTGTGTTCTCCTCACAGCTTACTGTCCCACCTAGCCTTGTATCACCTGCCAACCTGAAAAAGATCCGTTTATCCCTACTCTCTGTTTTCTGTCCATTAACCAATCCTCTATCCATGCTACTATATATATTACCCCCAACCCCATGAGCCCTAACCTTGCATAATAACCTTTTATGTAGCACCTTATCGAATGCCTTTTGGAAATCCAAATATACTACATCCACTGGTTCCCCTTTATCTACCCTGCTAGTTACATCCTCAAAAAACTCTAATAAATTTGTCAAACACGATTTCCCTTTCATAAAACCATGCTGACTCTGCCTAATCATGTTATGATTTTCTAAGTGACTTGATACCACTTCCTTAACAATGGATACCAGCATTTTCCCGACGACTGATGTCAGGCTAACTGGCCTGTAGTTCCCTGTTTTTTCTCTCCCTCCTTTCTTGAATAGCGGTGTTACATTTGCGACCTTCCAATCCGCTGGGACCATTCTAGAATCTAGGGAATTTTGGAAGATTCTATTAAAATTTTGGAAGATTTTATTAAACTATAAATATCAAATTTAAGTATTAAATAAGAATAGGGGCAGAATATATGACTTTAAAATGGGGAATGAATTATGTCTGAACACTCTGGCCTATTTATCTCCCAACCTCTAAACCCGCCTCACCTGAAGGCTACACTTGGTCGTGACTCCTTATGTTGAACACCACTAGAGATTGTCTTGTAGTTAATGATTATCTTGATGCGGAGATGCCGGTGTTGGACTGGGGTGGACAAAAATGAGAAGTCGCACAACACCAGGTTATAGTCCAACAGTTTTATTTGAAATTACGAGCTTTCGGAGCGCTGCTCCTTCTTCAGGTTCACTGTAACTGAAGAAGGAGCAGCCGCTCCGAAAGCTCGTAATTTCAAATAAAACTGTTGGACTATAACCTGGTGTTGTGCGACTTCTCAATGATTATCTTAACAGTTGTATTATTGGTAATATTTTGGTTCCCTCAGATCCATGTAACATGAATATTGTAGATTATTTAGATTTATATGCGTTTTAATAAACCGACTGCAAGAAAAACAGCGGAGGCAGCGGACCTGAGCGGGAGCAAGAGCGGAGGTGGAGAAAATAAAGAGCGCGGCAGAGGAAGGCCCGAGAGCGGAGGCAGCGGACCTGAGCGGGAGCAAGAGCGGAGGTGGAGAAAATAAAGAGCACGGCAGAGGAAGGCCCGAGAGCGGAGGCAGCGGACCTGAGTGGGAGCAACTCAACAAAGACAGAATTTGAAAGAGTGACATCAAAATTAAAAAGTGATGTCGCCACAAGGGAAGGAGTTGATTGGTGAGTAGCTGGTTAGTGTTTCTGGTTAACAGTCTATAAACATAGAAACATAGAAACTAGGAGCAGGAGTAGGCCATTCGGCCCGTCGAGCCTGCTCCGCCATTCAATACGATCATGGCTGATCATCCAAATCCAGTACCCTGTCCCTGCTTTCTCACACAGAATCCCCATCGAGCCTGCACCGACACATATCCCACCCTATCCCCGTAACCCCACGTATTTAATTCCCCCTAACATATCCCTTCCTATCCCCGTAACCCCACATATTTAATCCCCCCCTAACACTAAGGGTCAATTTATCATAGCCAAATCAACCTAACCTGCACATTTTTGGACTGTGGGAGGAAACCGGAGCACCCGGAGGAAACCCACGCAGACACGGTAAAGTAAAGGTATGGCAGGGCAGGGCAGCTCAGTCCCGTGGAATGCACATCCTGTGCCATGTGGGAAGTCCTGGACACTTCTCGTGTCCTGGACGACCACGTGTGCGGGAAGTGTCGCCATCTACAGCAGCTCGAGCTCTGGGTTTCAGAGCTTGAGCGGCGGCTGGAGTCACTGCAGTTCATCCGCGAGGCTGAGAGTTATGTGGTCACCCCACAGCTTAAGAGGGAATGGGTGACCGCCAGACAGAAGAGGAGGACCAGGCAGGTAGTGCAGGAGTCTCCAGAGTGCATCGCGCTTTCCAACCAGTATTCTGTTCTGGATACCGGTGAGGGCGATGGTTCCTCTGGGGAGTGCAGCCAGAGCCAAGTCCACAGCACCATGGGTGGCTCAGCTGCACAGGCGGGGAGGGAGAAGAGTGGAAGAGCAATAGTGGTAGGGAATTCGATAGTTAGGGAATAGACAGGCGGTTCTGCGGCCACAGATGTGACTCCAGGATGGTATGTTGCCTCCCTGGTGCCAGGATCAAGGATGTCACTGAACAGCTGCAAGACATTCTGAGGGGGGAGGGTGAACAGCCAGAGGTCGTGGTCCACATCGGAACCAACGACATAGGTAGAAAGAGGGATGAGGTCCTGCAGGCAGATTTTAGGGAGCTAGGAAAGAGATTAAAAAGCAGGACCTCAAAGGTAGTAATCTCTGGATTATTCCCGGTGCCACGTGCTAGTGAGTACAGAAACAGGAGGATAGAACAGATGAATGCATGGCTGGAGAGATGGGGCAGGAGGGAGGGCTTCAGATTCCTGAGGCATTGGGACCGTTTTTGGGGGAGGTGGGACCTGTACAAGCCGGACAGGTTGCACCTCAACAGGACCGGAACCAATATCCTCGCGGGGAGGTTTGCTAGTGCTGTTGGGGAGGGTTTAAACTAGCTTGACAGGGGGATGGGAACCTGAGAGTGGATTCAGAAGGGAGAGAAGCAAAGCTGAAATGGAAGGCAGAAAATTAGTACGGGAGTTTGGAAGGCAGTGGAAACAAAGGCTAGAAAATAGACAACAAGGGAGTTTGGCAGTGCTAAATGGTAAAGACTTCAATGCAAGGAGTCTAGAGAATAAAGCAGATGAGCTGAGGGCACAGATAGACACGTGGGAGTATGATATTATAGCTATTACTGAGACATGGCTGAAAGAAGGGCAGGAATGGCAGCTCAACCTTCCTGGTTACAGGGTTTTCAGATGAGATAGAGAGGGGGATAAAAATGGAGGGGATCGCAATATTGATTAAAGAATCAATTACAGCTGTGAGGAGGGAGGATATCTTAGAAGGATCATCAAATGAGGCCATATGGGTTGAACTGAAAAACAAAAAATGGCAATCACACTGCTGGGAGTGTACTATAGACCTCCGAACAGTCAGAGGGAGATAGAAGAGCAAATATGTAGGCAAATTTCTGAGACGTGCAAAAATAGGGCTGTAATAGTAGGGGATTTCAACTTCCCTAATATTAACTGGGATAAAATTAGTATGAAAGGTATAGAGGAAGCAGAATTCTTAAAATGCATTCAGGGGAACTTTTATAGCCAGTACGTAGCAAGCCAACAAGAGAGGGGGCAGTTCTGGACCTAGTTTTAGGGAATAAAGCTGGGTAGGTGGAAAGGGTATCAGTGGGAGAGCATATTGGTGGTAGTGATCATAATTCAGTTAGATTTAGGGTAAAGGACAAGGATAGACCAGGAATAAAAGTTCTCAATTGGGGAAAAGCTAATTTTACTAAGCTGAGAGGTGATTTAACCAAAGTGGACTGGAGACAGAAACTTGAAGGTAAATCAGTGTCAGAGCAGTGGGAGGCATTCAAGGAGGAAATAGTGAGGGTTCGGAGCAAGTATGTTTCCTTAAAGAAAAAGGGTGGGACTAACAAATCTAGAGCTCCCTGGATGTCAAGGGGCATACAGGATAGGATAAAGAAAAAAAGGGAAGCTTATGACAGATACCGAGGACTCAATACTGCAGAAAGCCTAGAGGAGTATAGAAAGTGCAGGGGTGAAATTAAAAAGGAAATTAGGAAAGCAAAGAGAGGGCATGAAAAAATATTGGCAAGTAACAGCAAGGAAAACCCAAAGATGTTTTATAAATACATTAAGAGCGAGAGGATAACTAAAGTAAGAGTCGGGCCTATTAGGGACCATGAAGGTAACCTCTGTGTGAAAGCAGAAGACATGGGTAAGGTTCTTAATGAATACTTTGCGTCTGTTTTCACAAAAGAGAGGGACAACGCAGACATTGCAATCAGGGACGAGTGTGAAATATTAGATGAAATAAACATAGTGAAAGAGGAAGTATTAAGGGGTTTAGCATCTTTGAAAGTGGATAAATCCCCAGGCCTGGATGAAATGTATCCCAGACTGGTAAGAGAGGAAATAGCAGAGGCTCTGACCATCATTTTCCAATCCTCTCTGGATACAGGTGTGGTGCCGGAGGACTGCTAACGTGGTACCGTTGTTTAAAAAGGGAGAAAGGGATAGGCCGAGTAATTACAGGCCAGTCAGCCTAACCTCAGTGGTGGGAAAATTATCGGAAAAAATTCTGAGGGACAGGATAAATCTTCATTTAGAAAGACACGGATTAATCAGGGACAGTCAGCATGGATTTGTTAAGGGAAGGTCGTGTCTGACTAACTTGAATGAATTTTTTGAGGAGGTAACAAGGAGGGTCGATGAAGGTAGTGCGTTTGATGTAGTCTATATGGATTTTAGCAGGGCTTTTGATAAGGTCCCGCATGGCAGACTGGTCACGAAAGTAAAAGCCCATGGGATCCAAGGCAAAGTGGCAAGTTGGATCCAAAATTGGCTCAGAGGCAGGAAACAAAGGGTAATGGTCGAAGGGTGTTTTTTGTGACTGGAAGGCTGTTTCCACTGGGGTTCCGCAGGGCTCAGTACTGGGTCCTTTATTTTTTGTGGTATATATCAATGATTTGGACTTGAATGTAGGAAGTATGATTAAGAAGTTTGCAGATGATACAAAAATTGACCGTGTGGTTGATAATGAAAAAGAAAACTGCAGACTGCAGGAAGATATCAATGGACTGGTCAGGTGGGCAGAACAGTGACAAATGGAATTCAATCTGGAGAAGTGTGAGGTAATGTGTTTGGGGAGGGCTAACAAGGCAAGGGAATACACTATAAATGGTAGGACACTGAGAAGTGCAGAAGATCCGAGGGACCTTTGAGTGCATGTCCACAGATCCCTGAAGGTAGCAGGACAGGTAGATAAGGTGGTTAAGAAGGCATACGGGATACTTGCCTTTATTAGCCAAGATGTGAAGATGCCGGCGTTGGACTGGGGTGGACAAAAATGAGAGGTCGCACAACACCAGGTTATAGTCCAACAGATTTATTTAATTTTACAAGCTTTCGGAACAGTTCGCTCCTTCGTCAGGTAAGTTAGCAGTGAGAGAATCTCCCAGAATTCACAATTTAAACACAGACAAAATATATTCAAATCTTTCCTACATCAAAGAGCACAGCCAAGACAATGAGATGTGTCCCAGGGGGTCCAACGTGTCAAACCACCTGCTGGCTGCATATCCTGTCAATCTGTGTAGGTTCTTGTGTTAGTCTTTTTAAAAAAAAAAACACCTGGGAAGACCGGCCATGATGTCAAGTCACGTTCTGTATCGTGACATGAACCCGATATCGCGATTGAGGCCATCCTCATGAGTGCGGAACTTGGCTATCAGTTTCTGCTCTATGATTTTGCGCTGTCGTGTATCTCGAAGGCCGCCTTGGAGAACGCTTACCCGCATATCCGAGGCTGAATGCCCCTGGCTGCTGAAGTGTTCCCCGACTGAGAGGCAACCCTCCTGCCTGGCGATTGTTGCGTGGTGTCCGTTCATACGTTGTCTCAGTGTCTGCATGGTCTCGCCGATGTACCATGCTCTGGAGCATCCTTTACTGCAACGTATCAGGTAGACAACGTTGGCCGAGTCACATGAGTATGTACCGTGTACCTGGTGGGTAGTGTCCTCACGTGTGATGATGGTATCTGTGTCCATGATTTGGCATGTCTTGCAGAGGTTGCCGTGGCAGGGTTGTGTGGTGTTTTGGTTGCTGTTCTCCTGAAAGATGGGTAATCTGCTGCGAACGATGGTACTTTTGAGGTTAGGCGGCTGCTTGAAGGCGAGTAGTGGAGGCGTGGGGATGGCCTTAGCAAGGTGTTCGTCGTCATCGATGACATGTTGAAGGCTGCGAAGAACATGGCGTAGTTTTTCCGCTCCGGGGAAGTACTGGATGACGTAGGGTACTCTGTTGGTTGTGTCCCGTGTTCGTCTTCTGAGGAGGTCTATGCGGTTTTTCGCTGTGGCCCGTCGGAATTTTTAAATTGTGAATTCTGGGAGATTCTCTCACTGCTAACTTACCTGACGAAGGAGCGAACTGTTCCGAAAGCTTGTAAAATTAAATAAATCTGTTGGACTATAACCTGGTGTTGTGCGACTTCTCATTTTTATTAGCCAAGGCATAGAATATAAGAGCAGGGAGGTTATGCTTGAACTGTATAAAACACTAGTTAGGCCGCAGCTAGAATACTGCGTGCAGTTCTGGTCACCACATTACAGGAAGGATGTGATTGCACTAGAGGGGGTGCAGAGGAGATTTACGAGAATGTTGCCTGGGCTGGGGAATTTTAGCTATGAGGAAAGATTGGATAGGCTGGGGTTGTTTTCTTTGGAACAGAGGAGGCTGAGGGGGGACCTAATTGAGGTGTATAAAGTTATGAGGGGCCTAGATAGAGTGGATAGGAAGGATCTATTTCCCTTAGCAGAAGGGTCAATAACCAGGGGGCATAGATTTAAAGTAATTGGTCGGAGGTTTAGAGGGGATTTGATGAGAAATGTTTTCACCCAGTGGGTGGTGGGGGTCTGGAACTCACTGCCTGAAAGGGGGGTAGAGGCAGAGACCCTCATCATATTCAACAAGTACTTGGATATGCACTTGAAGTGCCATAACCTACAAGGCTACGGACCAAGTGCTGGAAAGTGGGATTAGGGTGGATAGCTCTTTGTCGGCTGGCACGGACAAGATGGGTCGAATGGCCTCCTTCTGTGCTATAAATTTCTATGATTCTATGATAAGCAAGCAGTTTACCCAAAGCACTCTTGGAATTTACAAAAATATATGCCAAAATTGTTTAACTTGTTCTAACAGTAAGATTTGTTGTGCTGTCTACACGTTAACCCTTATTTCAATAGGAAGATTGCTTGCTGGTTATTGGATTCAGCAAGGTGAAGATTTTTTGAATATTATAGGTATTGCTTTTATCCCTTTTATCTTTTTTTCTGCCCTCCTCCTCTATAAAGCACCTTGGGATGTTTTTTGCATTAAAAACACGATGGCTCGTAATTTCCGATACCTATGGGTGTGTACGAGCTGTGTACCCACCCACAGGGACCTCGCAAGTGCCGGTTTCAGGCATGCGGAGCGCATGCGCTGAAAACCGGCACTTCCTATCTGTCAAGAATCCTCTTGACAGATCGGATGCCTGCCCTGGAGAAGGGGCTCTGCGGGTGGAGAGTTCCGCTTTCTGCAGAACCTCCGCCCGCTGAAAACCCTTAAAAATCTTACGCCTGGTAAAAGCATAAGGGGGAAAAATTAGGTCGCGCCCCATTTGGGGCGCAAATATCGTCTGGACGCAAATATTAGCGCCTGGCGCTAATTATCGCCACTGACTGGAAACTTCACTTTTACCGCCCTGGGAGGTGAGTGGAGCGCTAAATCAGGCACTGCACACCTCTCTTAAGGCGCAAAGGCCAAGGAGTGAGGCGCTAACTCAGAGCGCTGGCGAAGCTCATGTAATGTCAGTCAGCAATGGAACACACACACAATGGCACGGGCCAGTTCTTAAAGGGGATGGTTAATCTTGCTTTCCATCCACATCCTGTTCATTGCAGCCTTGAATCTCGGCCTGGAGAGACCTGCACATCAAATGTGCTGGAAAGAACAATGGAGAGTACCAGGCAAAGAGCTCAGAGTGCAGCTCCCACAGTCTCTGCTAAATCGATACAAGGAATGGCAAATCAAAATGAACCTGCAAAGTGCTGCTCAGTACCCAAAACTCCTTCACACAACGTTGAATCTCTCCAGAAGTCTCTCCTTCTCTCTCACAGAATGCGTAGTTCAAAAATGCCACCAACAATAAAAGGCAGGAAGCGGTCACCTTTAAATAGCGCTCCCCCTTTCCCTTCATGACTGCAGAACGCTCCCCTCAACCTGTCGTTGCTAGGCAGGGGGCGCCACTCAATTTCCGCTCCGGGGCGCCACAAGGGCGTTGCACCATGGAATGACGTCACAATCTGCGCGCGCAGGTGGTCGCAGCGGTAAAGTTTAGCGCCGCCGCACAATGTCAAGTTAAGTTCCCGAGCGGCGCAAACATCGCTGCGCCCGGGCGTTAGCGGCTTTGCGCCCCATTAGCGCCCTCTTAAGGCGCTAACGGGAGGCGCAACCAACTGAATTTTTACCCCTAAGAGTTTAAAAAAGTAAAAAAATAATTTTTTTTCACTCATTTATAATTTAAAAATACTTCTAAAAATGGTAAGTTTATTTTTAGCCCCGTAAAAAAATTTAACTTTTTTTTTTCAAAAAATTAATTTTTTGTTTAAAATATTTAATTTAATGCAATTTTAACTCATTTTAAAAACATGATTTTTTTTTAATTTATTTAATGTTGTAGTGTCTTTTTTCAGTGATTCCCCATTCATACTTTTGACAGGTCTATCTGTCAAAAGTATGAAGGGGGATTCCCTTCTCCCATTGGCTTGCCTGGCCCACATGATCCCAGGGACGCTTGCGAACTGCCTGCGCCCCTGGGATACCTGGGCCTTTGCGCGCGCACCAGGAGAGGCCCAGGAGCGGAAGAGTCCGGACCGCAGGAGCCCTCAGGTAAGGGCGTAGATTGTTTCCCGATAGGAATCATCCGCACGCAGGAAGCCTCCTACTAGAAATTACGGGCCAATATAAAAATAGTAATTTTTCCATTCTATTATTTTCTACCTCTGCATACACTAGTAATAGTTTGTGTCACTGCTTAGTCCCATCATATCTGATACGCAATAAAATTTTTACTGTATTGTCCATCCAGGTGATCTTCTTTGCAAACCTACAGATAGATTTTACAATTCTATGGTGCACACTATCATGGGACAGGAAACTGCTTCTAGTTCTTCTGAGATACGATTAAGTTCTTCAATTTAGTGTCAACATTGATCACATGTCTCTGGTAAGCTTTAAACTTGGTAACTCTGATAATCATAAGAACATAAAAAATAGCAGCAGGAGTAGGCCATTCGGCCCTTCGAGCCTGCTCCGCCATTCAATGAGATCATGGCTGATCTTCTGCCTCAATTCCATTCACCGGCCTTATCGCCATATCCCTTGATGCCCTTACTAGTCAGAAATCTATCGACTTCTGTTTTGAATATACCCAATGACTGAGCCTCCATAGCCCTCTGGGGTAGAAAATTCCAAAGATTCACCACTCTCTGTGTGAAGAAATTTCTTCTCTTCTCAGTCCTGAATGGCCTACCCTTTATCCTGAGGCTGTGGCCCCTGGTTCTAGACTCCCCAGCCAAGGGAAACATTCTCCCAGCATCCACCCTATCAAGCCCTGTAATAATTTTGTATGTTTCAATGAGATCCCCTCTCATTCTTCTGAATTCAAGAGAATACAGGCCTAGTTTACTCAATCTCTTCTCATACGACAGTCCCGCCATCCCAGGAATCAATCTCGTGAACCTTCGTTGCACTCCCTCTGTGGCAAGTATATCCTTCCTTAGGTAAGGAGACCAAAATTGTACACAGTACTCCAGGTGTGGTCTAACCAAGGCCCTATATAATTGGAGTAAGACTTCTTTACTCCTGTACTCAAATCCTCTTGTAATGAAGGCCAGCATACCATTTGCCTTCCTAATGGCTTGCTGCACCTGCACATTCACTTTCAGTGACTCATGTACAAGGACACCCAGGTCTCTTTGAACATCTGCATTCCCCAATCTTGCACCATTTAGGAAATACCCCGCCTTTCTGTTTTTTCTACCAAAGTGGATAACTTCACATTTATCCACATTATAATCCATCTGCCATGTTCTCGCCCACTCTGAGCCTGTCGAGATCCCCTTGAAGCCTCTTCACATCCTCTTTGCAACTGACACTGCCACCTAGCTTTGTGTCATCAGCAAATTTGGAAATGTTACATTTAGTCCCCTCATCCAAATCATTGATATAGATTGTGAATAGCTGGGGCCCAAGCACCGATCCTTGCGGTACCCCACTAGTCACAGCCTGCCATCCTGAAAAAGACCCGTTTATCCCTACTCTTTGTTTTCTGTCTGTTAACCAATTCTCAATCCGTGCTAGTATATTACCCCCAATTCCATGTGCCCTAATTTTGTTCACCAACCTCTTGTGTGGGACCTTATCGAAGGCCTTTTGAAAATCCAAATACACCACATCTACCGTTTCCCCTTTGTCTACTCCGCTAGTTACATCCTCAAA
This sequence comes from Squalus acanthias, assembly GCA_030390025.1. Taxonomy (NCBI): domain Eukaryota; kingdom Metazoa; phylum Chordata; class Chondrichthyes; order Squaliformes; family Squalidae; genus Squalus; species Squalus acanthias. The sequence continues at coordinate 5,693,119 of CM059430.1, forward strand.
GAACTCCAATAGGTTTGTCAAACAGGACTTCCCTTTCATAAATCCATGTTGACTCTGCCCAATCTTACTATTAGTTTCTAAGTGCCCAGTTATTGCATCCTTTATAATAGATTCCAGCATTTTCCCAACTACTGATGTGAGGCTAACAGGTCTGTAGTTCCCCTGTTTTCTCTCTCCCTCCTTTCTTAAATAGCTGGGGTTACATTTGCTATCTCCAATCTGCAGGAACCGTTCCAGAATCTATAGAATTTTGGAAGATGACAACCAATGCGTCCACTATCCCAATGGCCACCTCTTTCAAAACCCTAGGATGTAGGTCATCCGGTCCTTGAGATTTATCGACTTTTAGTCCCATTAATTTTGCAGTACTGTTTTTTTACTAATAATAATTTCTTTAAGTTCCTCATTCTCGCCACACCCTTGGTTTTCTCATATTTCTGGGAGGTTTTTTGTGTCTTCCTCCGTGAAGACAGAAACAAAGTATTTATTTAATTTCTCTGCCATTTCCTGATTCCCCATTATAAATTCTCCCGTCTCTGACTGTAAAGGGCCTACATTTACCTTCGCCAGTCTGTTCCTTTTCACATACCTATAGAAGCTTTTACAATCCATTTTTATATTTTTCACTAGTTTGTGCTTATATTCCATTTTCCCTTTCTTTATCAATTTCTTGGTCCCCCTTTGCTGATTTCTAAAAAGATCCCAATCCTCAGGCTGACCGCTTTTTCTGGCAACTTTATAAGCTTCCTCCTTTGACTTAATACTAGCTTTAATTTCTTTTGTTAGCCATGGTTGGATCACTTTTCCTTTTGGGTTTTTATGCCCTAGAGGAATATATGTTTGTTGCAAATTATGCATTATTTCCTTGAATGTTAGCCATTGTATGTCCACCTTCATACCTTTTAGTGTAGTCTCCCAATCTACCATGGCCAACTTTCCCCTCATACCCTTGTAGTTTCCTCTGTTTAGATTGAAGACCTTAGTTTCAGATTGCACTACATCACTCTCAAACTTAATATAAAATTCAATCATATTATGGTCACTTGTCCCTAAAGGCCCGTTTACCACAAGATTATTAATTAGCCCTTTCTCATTACACAGTACCAGATCCAGAATAGCCTGTTCCCTGGTTAGTTCCTCCACATATTGATCCAGGAAACCATCTCGCATGCATTCCAAGAATTCGTCCTCCACACCATTAGTGGTAATTTGATTTGCCCAGTCAATATGTAGATTAAAGTCCCCCATGATTACCGTATTGCCCTTGTTACATGCACTTCTAATCTCTTGATTGATACTGTGCCCTACATTACCACTGCTGTTTGGTGGCCTATACACAACTCCCACCAATGTTTTCCACCCTTTGCTGTTTCTTAGCTCCACCCAAACTGATTCCAGTTCTACATCACGATCTGCCAAGCCAAGATCTTTTATCTCTACCATACCGATCTCATCCCTTATTAACAGCGCTACGCCACCTCCTTTTCCTTTTTGTCTGTCCTTCCTAAATGTTGAGTACCCTGGAACATTCAGTTCCCAGCTTTGGTTACCCTGCAACCATGTCTCTGTAATGGCAATTACATCATACCCATTTACCTCGATTAGTTCCATTAATTCATCCACCTTGTTGCGAATACTACGTGCATTTAGATAAAGTGCCTTCAACTTTGCCTGTTTAATATTTTTCTGCTCTTTGACCCTCTTTACTGTTGGCCTTTGTTTCTGCTCCCTACTAGTTTTGCTCACTACTTTTCTAACTTGCACTTCCAGCTTTGTTTCTCTCTGTTCTGGGCCCACACTTAGGTTCCCAGCCCCCTGACAAACTAGTTTAAATCCTTCCCAACAGCACTAGCAAACCCCCCTGCGAGGATATTGGTCCCGGTTCTGCCGAGGTGTAACCCGTCCAGCTTGTACAGTTCCCACCTTCCCCAGAATCAGTCCCAATGCCTCAGGAACTTAAATCCCTCCCTCCTACATCATCTCTCCAGCCACACATTCATCTGGTCTATTCTCCTATTTCTGCTCTCGCTAGCACGTGGCACTGGGAGTAATCCTGAGATTACTACCTTTGATGTCCTGCTTTTTAATTTATTTCCTAGCTCCCTATATTCTGCTTGCAGGACCTCGTCCCTCTTTCTACCTATGTCGTTGGTACCGATATGGACCTCTGGCTGTTCACCCTCCCCCCTTCAGAATGTCCTGCAGCCGCTCAGTGACATCCTTGACCCTTGGTGGGTTCAGCATTCCAAGCTTTGGGTAATAATAGATAGTCAATCTCTTTTAGGTAAGGTAGACCAATATTTTTTTCGTGGAAGTCCCCCTTCTTGAATCAATGCATTTTTGCTGATATCCTGCTTTAATTACATTGGAAGAAAAACCATTGCTTGTTTGCTAGATGTAGGTAATGGCACTGCTTGATGTGAGTGCCAAGCCCTCCATGATTTCTTGATGAAGCAGAACTTTTTACTCAGAAAGCTGTGAAAAGCATTAGGGAGAAAGAGAAAGCATACAAATGTTTAAATGTTCAGGAAAAGAACAGGATAGGGATATCTGTAAAGATAGGCCGAGGAATGCCAAGAAACCGATAATGGCTGCAAAGAGGGATTATGAGGAAAACATAGCTGGAGACATAAACCAGAACAGTAAAGCATTCTTCAGGTATGTCAGGGATAAACAAAGGGTGCAAAGAGGAATTGACCTACTCAAAAATGGCAATGGAAAGTGGTGTCCGAAAATAGAATTTCTTGAAGTAATTAACTGTTATTTTTCAACAGCGTTCACAAAAGAAATGGGGAGAGAAATGCCAGAATTGGGAGTACAGTTTAAATGTGAACGCAGACTGAAAAATTTAAAATCACAGGAGAAGACATATTGGGGAGGTTGTTGAAACTCAAGGTAGATAAGGCGCCTTGCTCTGACAACTGCTATCCCAGGGTTCTGAAGGAATCGGCTCAAACGATTGCAAGTCCTCTTGCAGATATTTTCAGAGATCACAGGACTCCAGCCAAATCGCAGGGGACTGGAAAATAGCAAATGTTTCTTCTAGAGGTGAGGGATAAACCATCAAATTATAGATCCGTAAACCTTACTTCTACTGTCGGGAAAGTATTTGAAATTATTATGATGGATAATATAAGGGAGAATCTGAAGGGGCATGAGCTAATCCGAGACAATCAGCATGATTTTACAAGTGGGAGATTAAGCTTGATTAATTTATTGGATTTCTTTGAGGTGATGACAGATCTAGCAGATAGGGGAGAGACAATTGATGTTGTCTACCTGGATTTCAGGAAGGCATTTGGCACTGTCCCACATATGGTTCAAGCCTATGGGATAGATGAGAATGGATTAAAATGGATTAATGAATGGTTCGTTGGCAGACACCAAAGAGTAGTTGTGCATGAGTATGTTATTGGTTGGCAGCCAGTTACCATTCGTTCAATGTTGGGACTGATGTTGTTTATAAATGATTTAGAGGAAGAAACTGTGTCCAAAGTTTGCAGACAATACCAAATTGGGAGCAGTGGCAAATGATGAATATCAATGTGCACAAATCAAAATGATCTTGACAAGCCCGATTAGAGGGTGGAGAAATGGCACGTGTAATTTAATGCAGGAAAATGTAAGGCTATGAGATTTGGCAGAGGGGAGGTTGATGTGAATTATATGCTAAATGGGAATGTACTTGAAGTATCGGAGCAGTATTGGGGTTATAGCGGACAAGTCACTAAAACCATCAGCACAATGTTTCCAGGCTGTTAAAAAAGCAAACAGAATGTTGGCATGCATAGCAAGAGGTACAACATAAATCCAGAGAGGTAATTTTAAAACTGTATTTGTCTCTGGTGATACCACAGCTGGACTACTGCATGCAGTTTTGGTCTCCCTATTTCGGAAAGCGTATTCAGTTATTGGAGGAGATGCAGAGAAGGGCTGCCTGGTTGAAACCTGTAATTGAGGGATTGATGTATGAGGAAAGATTGATTACCCTGGGTCCTTTCTCTCTTAAAAAGAGAAGACTGAGAGGGGATATGATAGACTTTAAAATGATGAAAGGTTTGGACAAATTGAATCCAATTAAGCTTTTCTGCCATGTACAGATTTTAAGCACATGGGATCATACTTACAAACTAAGGAGAACAAAAGAAAATAGGCGGTGTAGGAGCAACTTTGTTTTACTAAAAGGGTGCTAAGTATGTGGAACAGATTACTGTCACGGTGGTGGGGGGAACAAGAAATCATAATGGGCTTCAAGAAGGAACTAGACAGGTTCTTGTCGACACAACAACAGAAAACGCTGGAAAAACTCAGCAGGCCAGGCAACATCCGTGGAGAGAGAAACAGAGTTAACGTTTCAGGTCGAAACCCTTCGTCAGAACTGAGAAAAAAGCAGGAAATGAAACAGATAAAAAAGCAAGGGGGAAGCTGGGGGGAGGAATAAAAGAACAAAAGGGATGGTCTATGGTAAGTTTTTGCCTTTTCCCTTTTTTTTCTCTCTCCCCCTACGGCAGCTGTCTCTCATTCTGCCAGCATTTCACACTTCACCTTTTGTTTCTTAACCGGTCCCATTACCATCTCGTCTTGCCTTGAGCATCTCTTAATGTCTCTACTTACCATAGACCACCCCTTTTGTTCTTTTATTCCTCCCCCCAGCCTCCCCCTTGCTTTTTGATCTGTTTCATTTCCTGCTTTTTTCTCAGTTCTGACGAAGGGTTTCGACCTGAAACGTTAACTCTGTTTCTCTCTCCACGGATGTTGCCTGGCCTGCTGAGTTTTTCAGCATTTTCTGTTGTTGTTTCAATTTTCCAGCATCCGCAGTATTTTGCTATCGTATTAAGGTTCTTATCGACAATTAGGTTATTAGAAATGCACCAATGGAATGCTGTAGCTAGGTGGGCTAGGTGGACCGATGGTCTTCTCCTTCCTGAAACTGTTGCTATGTAACCGTTGGCATCAGTGTCAACACCATGATGGAATTAGGCCAATTATATACTATTGTCAGCTGATGTTTCTAATACTTGTACAGATTGGCATAATGTCTGTAAAAATTCCTGTTGCTTAGACTGGCCAATTGACCAGTGAATTACCATCAATTGAATAATCATTGTACGTTTTCTTGCACTTTCAAAAGCCGCAAGTGCACTTGCAGGGAAACAGTGAAAGATTAAGGTTTAATGTTCCACACAAGAAGTTACCGTCCAGCTGAAACAACACTGCTCCAGGGCAAACAGATTCTCCAGTTATGGGCAGGCTTCTATTCATTGTAAGATTTGAGTAATTTTGCATTACCGTGCGATTTGCATGCTAGCCTTTGTGACCTTGTCAGTATTCTGCTTTGATGCATTTTCTCCTCATAGCAAGGGGTAGTGCATGGTCTACTTATCTGGGAGTGCTGACAAACTAAACTCTGATTTATGTTTGGTCTGGATCTAAGAGGGACAGGGAATTTCACTAAAAATCACCTGTGCAAAAGCCTTTCCATTATTACTATCTGGTGATTAAACACATGGGGGGAAAAATTCAGTTGGTTGCGCCTCCCATTAGCGCCTTAAGAGGGCGCTAATGGGGCGCAAAGCATCTAGCGCCCAGGCGCGGCGAAGTTTGCGCCGCTCGCGAAATTAACTAGACATTTTGCGGCGGCACTAAACACTACCGCCACGATCTCCTGCGCCGGCAGATCATGACGTCACTCGAGTGCGCAACGCCCGGTATCGCCCCGGAGCGGATATTGAGTGGCGACCCCTGCCTTACCACCTGACGCTAGCAACGACAGGTTGAGGGGAGCGTTCTGCAGTCATGAAGGGAAAGGGGGAGCGCTATTTAAAGGTGACCGCTTCCTGCCTTTTATTGTTGGTGCCATTTTTGAACTACGCATTCTGAGAGAGAGAGGGAGAGACTTCTGGAGAGATTCAACGTTGTGTGAAGGAGTTTTGGGTACTGAGCAGCACTTTGCAGGTTCATTTTGATTTGCCATTCCTTGTATCGATTTAGCAGAGACTGTGGGGGCTGCACTCTGAGCTCTTGGCCTGGTACTCTCCATTGTTCTTTCCAGCACATTTGATGTGCAGGTCTCTCCAGGCCGAGATTCAAGGCTGCAATGAGCAGGATGTGGATGGAAAGCAAGATTAACCATCCCCTTTAAGAACTGGCCCGTGCCATTGTGTGTGTGTTCCATTGCTGACTGACATTACATGAGCTTCGCCAGCGCTCTGAGGTAGCGCCTCGCTCCTCGGCCTTTGCGCCTTAAGACAGGTGTGAAGCGCCTGATTTAGCGCTGCAATCACCTCCAGAGGCGATAAAAGTCAAGTTTGCAGTCTGTGGCGATAATTAGCGCCAGGCGCTAATCTTTGCGCCCGGCCGATAATTGCGCCCCAAATGGGGCGATACTGAATTTCTCCCCCATGATCTTGAAAGGAAACCACTGACTGGCTAAAGTCAGGTGCATTGGAAATTTTCCAGCTCGAAATTTGTGTACAAGTTTCTGTAGATCTTTATTTTCAGAAGTTTTAAGAAACTTTTCATGTAACTCTCAGCCTGAGGCCAACAAATAAGCTTGTCAAGGTAACATCTTGCAGGATGGTAAACCTCAAAGGCCTGAAGGTGATAGTGTCAAAAGGAAATGTCTCGATCCAAGTGAACCGCAAGAATGCTGTCCTGAGCATGTCCATAAACCTTCCCACAACTTACTTGGTTTCTACTAGAAGAATCTGATCATAAATTGGAAGAATTATAATTTGAGAATTGCCCATTGACATTCCACAACATTATTTGGAATTCCTAAAGTCCATTGTAGATGATTCCTAACAAAACCTCCCAGATCCACCTGTGTAGATGACTACCATCTCCAAACTACCAGTGGCAACTTTAGAGCTCACTAACCAGTTTCCAAATAAACCTGTTGGACTATAACCTGGTGTTGTGCGACTTCTCACTTTTGTCCACCCCAGTCCAACACCGGCATCTCCACATCATAATAAGAATGGAGGGACAGAGCTGATCAATGTTCACACTGTCAGCACAGGTCTTCAGATGCCGAAATGAGCAACATTTTTTACTATGGGATCAGAATTTTACAGTGCCGGCTTGTGAGGGTCATTAACCTCTGAGGAAAAGAGCAAGCATGCAGCCTTACATATTCCATAGATTTTCTGTGCTGTAGGCGGATGCTCTTCGTTTCAACAACAATTTTAACATCTTCATGTTTGTAAACCATTTCCATAAGTCTGAACAGTTCGTCCTCCATTTCTGATGAAGTATAGATTCCATACGTGTTTCTAATTTCACTCATTCAGATGGGATGGGATTGATTTTGCTGTGGAGCGCAGATTGGGCGGGCAGTGGGCGGGTCATGTCAATGCCAGCAGCATTGTACCTGAGACCTGGCAGCAGTACAGGAAGAATGTAATCACCTCAACGGGACTGCTAAGGTAAGACACCCCTTCACAGCTTCCTTACTCTCTGTACAGCCCTACACCACCCTACTTTAGCCTGAGCACGAGCAATCCATCCCTCCCCCTCTTCCCATGCCTCTCCTCCAATCACAACAGGGCACTTCACTACACCTCCTCCTGCAAGCACTTTCACACTCAGGACCTGCTATTGCCTTCACAACTACTTGTCCACAATCGCTGCTTCTTCCGCTCATCATGCACACTATGCAAATCTGCCCTGTACATTTTTTTTTATTCGTTTATGGGATGTGGGCGTCGCTGGCAATGCCAGCATTTATTGTCCATCCCTAATTGCCCTTGAGAAGGTGGTGGTCTGCCGCCTTCTTGAACCGCTGCAGTCCGTGTGGTGAAGGTGCTCCCACAGTACTGTTAGGGAGGGAGTTCCAGGATTTTGACCCAGCGACGATGAAGGATCAGCGATATACTTCTAAGTCAGGATGGTTTGTGACTTGGAGGGGAACTTGGAGGTGGTGGTGTTCCCATGCGCCTGCTGCCCTTGTTCTTCTAGGTGGAAGAGGTCGCGGGTTTGGGAGGTGCTGCCGAAGAAGCCTTGGCGAGTTGCTGCAGTGCATCTTGTAGATGGTACACACTGCAGCCACGGTACGCCGGTGGTGGAGGGGGTGAATGTTTAAGGTGGTGGATGGGGTGCCAATCAAGTGGGCTGCTTTGTCATGGATGGTGTCGAGCTTCTTGAGTGTTGTTGGAGCTGCACTCATCCAGGCAAGTGGAGAGTATTCCATCACACTCCTTACTTGTGCCTTGTAGATGGTGGAAAGGCTTTGGGGAGTCAGGAGGTGAGACACTCGCCGCAGAATACCCAGCCTCTGACCTGCTCTTGTTGCCACAGTATTTATATGGCTGGTCCAGTTAAGTTTCTGGTCAATGGTGACCCCCAGTGACATCTTCAAATCCCTTCAACAGGGCACACACTAAACCCACTGCCACACTTCTTACAGGAAAAGCTTGCACACAGCAGAAAGGAGAGTGCAACAACAGGAGGAGACCATGCCTCTGGGCATTTGCTTACACATATTGAGGAGGCTGCAATCAACATAATTGGCACGTTCCAACAACCCTCTATGTAAAGAACTTTTTCCTAACCTCACTCTCACTGATAATGTTAAAGTGATCCCTTATCACCAACTCCCCAATCACAGGAAATAGTTTTTCCCTATTCACTCTGTAAATACTATGTCAACATTCAAGATTAGATTGGATAGGTGGATGAAGAAAAAGGGATTCAAGGGCTATGTGTAGGGATAACGGTGTGTAAAGGTGATTAGAACTATTTGCTCGTATGGAGGGTAAATGCCGACACGGTCTGGTTGGGCCGAATAACCAGTTTCTGTGTTGCAACTTCTAGGAACATAAGGACAGGACTAGACCATTTAGCCCCCAGAGCCTGTTCTGCCATTCAGTTAGATCATGACTGATCTGTACTTCAACTCGATTTACCCATCTGTGCTCCATATCCCTTGATACCCTTACCCAACAAAAATCTATCGATCTCAGTCTTGAATATTTTAATTGACCAGGTATCCACAGCCTTTTTGGGAAGCGAGTTCCAGATTTCCACTACCCTTTGTGTGAAAAGGTGCTCCCTGATTTCACTCCTAAATGGCCTAGCTCTAATTTTAAGATTATATCCTCTTGTTCTGGATTCCCCTATTGAATCCTTTTATCATTTTAAACACCTCAATGAGATCACCCTTCAACCTTCTAAACTCAAGGGAATACAAGCCAAGTTTATGCAACTTGTCGTCATAATTTAATCGTTTTTGCCCTTGTATCATTCTGGTGAAGCTGTACTGAACCCCTACCAAGACCAATATATCTTTCCTGAGACTAATACAACAGCAAAATACTGCGGATGCTGGAAATCTGAAATAACAACAGAAATTTTCTGTTGTTATATCTTTCCTGAGGTTCGGTGCCCAAAATTGAATACAGTACTTCAGATGGAGTCTGACCTAGTTCTATACAATACTGAAGCATCACTTCCTCACATTTGAATTCCAATCTTGTTGAGATAAAGGCCAACATTCCATTAGCCTTTTTGATTACTTTTTGTACCTGTGCACTAGCTTTTAGTGATTTGTGTACATGGACACATAAATCCTTTTGCTCCTCCACAGCTCAGAATCTCTCACCATTAAGAAAATATTCCGATTTGTCTTTCTTATATCCAAAGTGGATGACCTCACCCTTCCCCACGTTGAACTTTATCTACCATATTTTTTCCCACTCACTTAGTCTGTCTATGTCCCTTTGTAATTTCCTGCTCCCATTCACACAACTTACTGTGCCTCCTAACTTAGTGTCATCTGCAAACTTGCATATACAACTCTCTATTTTTTCATCTAAGTCATTGATATACTGTATATGGTGAAAAGATGAGGCCTCATTGCAGATCCCTGGGGAACAACACTTATCACATTCCACCAATCAGAACACAAACCCCTATTGTTGCTTTTTATAGCTCTCCCAATCCACTGGATTTCTACCTTTCCTTGAATTTGTGGAAGCCTTTTAATTTATGTTGATACTGTCTCTTACCTCATTTGTTCAGCATGGTTACTTAACTTAACAAGTGGAGCATTTGCCTTTTAGGGGTATGTATTGGTTTGGTATCGTACCAAATACTTCGACCACCGTTTCACTGTAGGTTTTCCGTTCACAGTTTAGTCTAATTTACCATGGTCAATTTATTTCACATTCCTTCAAAGTTTGCCTTACTTAAATTTGATACCTTGATTTGTGACTCTTCCCTTCTCCCTCTCAAATCTAATATTAAATTCAATCAGTATTTTGGTCACTACTTGTAAGATGCTCCTTTACCATCAGATTATTAACTAATTCTGGTTCGTTACTCATCACTATATCCATTGTGGTCTGTTACTTTGTCGGTTCTAAAACATATTTTTCTAGGAATCTGTCCAGAATGCATTCCAGAAATTAATTGCCATTATTATTTCAGCGATTCTGCTTGTGGAATATTTAGCTCCCGGTCATGCTCAGGACGCAGCCAGCTCTCTTTAATGGCTGCTACATCATACCCTTTAACAACAAAAACTTGCATTTATATAGCACCTTTAATGTAGTAAAATGCCCCAGGGCGCTTTACAGGAGCGTTATCGAACAAAATTTGATACCGAGCCACATAAGGAGATATTAGGACAAATGACCAAAAGCTTGATCAAAGAGGTAGGTTTTAAGGAGCGTCTTAAAGGAGGAGAGAGAGCTAGAGAGGCGGAGAGGTTTAGAGAGGGAATTCTACAGACTTTAGAGCCTAGGCAGCTGAAAGCACAGCCTCCAATGGTGGAGCAATTAAAATAGGGATGCGCAAGAGGCCAGAATTGGAGGAGCACAGAGATCTCAGAAGGTTGTAGGGCTGGAGAAGGTTTCAGAGATGAGGAGGGGCGAGGCCATGGAGGGATTTGAAAATTGAGGCGTTGCCAGACCGGGAGCCTATGTAGGTCAGCAAGCACAGGAGTGATGGGTGAACGGGCCTTGGTGCGAGTTAGGATACGGGCAGTGGAGTTTTGGATGAGCTCAAGCTTATGGAGGGTGGAAAAATGGAAATGGGAGGCCAGCCAGGAATGCGTTGGAATAGTCAAGTCTAGAGGTAACAAAGACATGGATGAGGGTTTCAGCAGTGGATGAGCTGAGGCAGAGGCGGAGTAGGTTGATGTTACAGAGATAGAAGTAGGCGGTCTTGGTGATGGCGCGGATATGTGGTCGGAAGCTCATTTCAGGGTCAAATGCGACACCAAGGTAGCAAGTGGTCTGGTTCAGCCTCAGACAGTTGCCAGGGTGAGGGATTGAGTTGATGGCTAGGGAACAGAGTTTGTGGCAGGGGCTGAAGACAATGGCTTCAGTCTTCCCAATATTTAGTTGGCGGAAATTTCTGCTCATCCAGTACTGGATGTTGGACAAGTAGTCTGACAATTTAGAGACCGTGGAAGGGGCAAACGAGGTGGGGTTGAGGTAGAGATGGGTGTCGTCAGCGTACATGTGGAGTCTGATGTGTTTTCGGATGATGTCGCTGAAGGGCAGCATGTAGATGAGAAATAGGAGGGGGCCAAGGATAGATCCTTGGGGATCCAGAGGTAACATTACATGAGCGGAAGAGAAGCCATTGCAGGTGATTCTCTGGCTACGACTGGATAGATAAGAATGGAACCAGGCGAGGGCAGTTCCACCCAGCTGGATGATCGAGGAGAGGTGTTGGAGGAGGGTGGAGTGGTCAACCGTGTCAAAGATTGCAGACAGGTTGAGAAGGTAGAGGAGGGATAGTTTACTATGGTCACAGTTACATAGGATGTCATTTCTGACTTTGATGAGAGCTGTTTCGGTACTGTGGTAGGGGCGGAAACCTGATTGGAGGGATTCAAACATGGAATTCCAAGAAAGATGGGCACGGATTTGGGAGGCGACAGCATGTTCAAGGACTTTAGAGAGGAAAGGGAGGTTGGAGATGGAGCGGTAGTTTGCAAGGACGGAAGAGTCAAGGGTTTTTTTGAGGAGCGGGGTGATAACAGCAGAGTTGAAGGAGAGGGGGACAGGACCTGAGGAAAGAGAACCATTAACAATATCAGCTAACATGGTGGCCAGGAAGGGAAATTGGATGGTCAGCAGTTTGGTGGGAATAGGGTCGAGGGAGCAGGAAGTGGGTCTCATGGACAAGCTGAGCTTGGAGAGGGCCTGAGGGGCGAGAGGGTGGAAACTAGAGAAAGATGTGAGTTCAGGGCTAGGGGAGTTTTATTTAAGCTGAATTTATGCTTGTAACTCACTTGTTTTATTTCTTATTCTACATGTATTCGTGCACAGAACTCTTATTAGAGTAACTGCCTCCGCCCTGCCGGTATTTTTCTCACACTTTTTTGGCTTAGTGTGGACTTTCCCCTCCCACCCACCTAACTAGTTTAAATATTTCCCCACTGCCCAATTTAACCTTTCTGCACGGACATGGGTGTCTCTCTGGTTTAGGTGAAGACTATCTCATCATACAACCTTTATTAGCCTCAAAAGTGGTCCCAGTATCCCAGGAATCTGAAACACTCCCTTTTACACCATCCTTCCAGCCACACATTGACGATCCGAATCTTGCTCTCCTTCTCTGGTCCTGAGCATTGCACTGGGAGTAATCCAGAAATGACTAGCCTGGAGTTCTGTTTCTTAATTCATCTATGTATTTCTATCTACAAGGGGCTCTCACCAGGCTGTTGTATGGTATTAGTAATTGTTATTAGCCATTACAATTATAATCCTCTTTGAAATCTGTATGTGTGGAGATTGTTCCTGAAGTAGCTGCTGACCCTGCAATGTTAGTTGGCATGAATAACAATTTTGGTCTTTGGGCATATGCATTTTATTTCAGGGTGAAGGGACTCAGAGAGGCATTGAACATGACAGCGGAGCAGGGATGGTTCAGCTGAAGGGATTCTTCAATGAGCTGCTGCTGCAAAGCTCTGCCTGCAGTCAAGTATTGGAGCTCCTCCGCTTCCGCCACAAACTCCCGTTTCCCAGCCACCAACTCCATCCCTCTCCCTGGCAACTGTCTGAGGCTGCACCAGACTGTTCACAACCTTGGTGTCATATTTGACCCCGAGATGAGCTTCCGACCACATATCCGCGCCATCACTAAGACTGCCTACTTCCACTTCGGTAACATCACCTGACTGCCTCAGCTCATCTGCTGCTGAAACCCTCATCCATGCCTTTGTTACCTCTAGACTTGACTATTCCAACACGCTCTCCTGGCCGGCCTCCCACTTTCTACCCTCCGTAACCTTGAGGTCATCCAAAACTCTGCTGCCCGTATCCTAATTCGCACCAAGTCCCGTTCACCAATCACCCCTGTGTTCGCTGATCTACATTGGCTCCTAGTTAAGCAACGCCTTGATTTTAAAATTCTCATCCTTGTTTTCAAATCCCTCCATGGCCCTCGCCCCCTCCCTATCTCTGTAACCTCCTCTAGCCACACAACCGTCGGAGATATCTGCACTTCTCCAATTCTGGCCTCTTGCGCATCCCTGATTTTATTCGCTCCATGCCTTCAGCTGCCAAGGTCCTAAGCTCTGGAATTCCCTCCCTAAACCTCTCCGCCTCTCTTTTCTACTTTAAGACGCTCTTTAAAACTTACCTCTTTGACCAAGCTTTTGGTCACCTGCCTTAATATCTCATGTGGCTCGCCTTGGGGTGTTTTACTATATTAAAAGCGCTATATAAATACAAGTTGTTGTAATCCTCTATGCCACCAGTGGCCTCTCTCTCATGATGTTGAAGGTCCTCATCCAATGGTGGCTCCATGTGTTGTTCCCATTGCAGGGCAAAGTTACGCAGCAAACCACTATCATATTGGACAATCATTCTTGCAGTATTGCAGAACGCCACCAAACCTGTCCAAGCAGCAAAATTGTTGCTTGAAGACTCCACGCGGGCTCTAGTGGAACTATGGATTTCAGGGTAGTGCAGTTCGGATGCTGAGTGTAGGTTCTTGAGAGGAGACATGAGCGAAGTGTGAAGAGGGTAGCCCTTGTCCCCAAGCAACCAGCCTCTTACTTGCTGTGTAGGCGCAATGGAGGGGGGTGGGAGGAGAAGGATTGGCGCAATATTAAAGCAGCATTGTAGCTGCTAAGAAAGCAGACACATACCTGCATGATGCACTGCTGGTGATCACATACCAGTTGCATATTAATGGAGTGGAAGACCTTACAACTCAAGAAGCAGTGGGGTCATCTGAAGTAGCCCGCAGGGTGAGGTGGGTGCAGTCAATGATGCCCTGGACTTGAGGGAATCCTGAAATCTAACCAACCCCCAGAGCTCTACCCTGCTGCTTCCAGATGTCCATTGGGAATGTGATGCAAGTATTTTAGAAAACATGGCATCAGTCACCTGCTTAATGCAAGCATCAACTGCAGATTGACTGATGTTGCTGATATCCCCTGTGGCAGCTTTGAAGGAGTCGGAGCCAAAGAAATTGAGGGTTGCAGTGACCTTGACTGCAATAGGCAACGCTGTGCTAGCTGTGACAATGGGTTGCAGGTCTTATTGCAGGATAACATGTAAGAGCAGGCTCGAAAGGCCAGATGGCCTACTCCTGCTCCTATTTCTTATGTTCTTAATTCTGGCCTCCCTAGAGAAGTGCAGTTTCCTTATACACTGCTCCTCAGAGAACTGCATGTACATTGTCCTGAGTCTATACACTCTACTGGAAGGGTAAGAATTCCTGCAAGCATGCCACCTTCTATTTGGCCTCCCACAGCTGTAGCTGTGTGTGCTCCTTCATCCTAATGATCCTCCTAATCCTCCTCCTTTGGTCAGAGGGTCCCCCATGATGAAAAGTATGTTGCCAGAAGCCCCTTAAAAGTTCAGAACACTCTACAAGCACCACAAGGACTTTGAAATTGTCTATGTAACCAAAATCCACAATGTAATAGAAGCAAAATGTCTCACAATATTTTCCAACATTTTACCTAAGAGCAACAAAGGACCCCTTTAAATGCCACTGAAAATGGCCACCTCTCAGCTTGCACTGGCCTTGGTTTGTGGACGGGTTGAAGTACTGGCAGTAGCAATGCAGGTAGGGACCAAAATGGTGTCAAAGTCCTGACAATGTTATTTGACCCTGATTTACATATCTTCATTAGGTCCCTGCCTGTTTTGGGCGTGAGCGATGGCCACCTAAATCGAGGTCTGCCCAAAAATTGGAACAGGTGGACCTCCGACAGCATGTTGGCGAAGTTTTTAAATTACATTTTCATCCTGGTACCACCCTGTTTAGGCCTAATAACGAGGTGGTAGCGAGATGGCCTATTAGGGACCATAAAGGTAACCTGTGTGTGGAGGCGGAAGACGTGGGTATGGTTCTTCATGAATACTTTGCGTCTGTTTTCACAAAAGGGAGGGACAACGCAGACATTGCTATCGGGTGGGGGGGGGGGCGGAGGAGTGTGAAATATTAGATGAAATAAACATAGTGAAAGAGGAAGTATTAAAGGGTTTAGCATCTTTGAAAGTGGATAAATCCCCAGGCCCAGATGAAATGTATCCCTTCTGTTAAGAGAAGTAAGAGAGGAAATAGCAGAGGCTCTTACCATCATTTTCCAATCCTCTCTGGCTACAGGTGTGGTGCCAGAGGACTGAAGAACTGCTAACGTGGTACGGTTGTTTAAAAAGGGAGAAAGGGGTAGACCGAGTAATTACAGGCCAGTCAGCCTAACCTCGGTGGTGGGAAAATTATTGGAAAAGATTCTGAGGGACAGGATAAAGCTTCATTTAGAAAGACACGGATTATTCAGGGACAGTCAGCATGGATTTGTTAAGGGAAGGTCGTGTCTGACTAACTTGATTGAATTTTTTGAGGAGTTAACAAGGAGGGTCGATAGGGTAGTGCATTTGATGGAGTCTATATGGATTTTAGCAAGGCTTTTGATAAGGTCCCGCATGGCAGACTGGTCACGAAGGTAAAAGCCCATGGGATCCAAGGCAAAGTGGCAAGTTGGATCCAAAATTGGCTCAGAGGCAGGAAACAAAGGGTAAGGGTCGAAGGGTGTTTTTGTGACTGGAAGGCTGTTTCCAGTAGGGTTCCGCAGGGCTCAGTACTAGGTCCTTTGCTTTTTGTGGTATATGTCAATGATTTGGACTTCAATGTAGGAAGCATGATTAAGAAGTTTGCAGATGATACAAAAATTGGCCGTGTGGTTGATAATGAAGAAGAAAGCTGCAAACTGCAGGAAGATATCAATGGACTGGTCAGGTGGGCAGAGCAGGGGCAAATGGAATTCAATCTGGAGAAGTGTGAGGTAATATATTTGGGGAGGGCTAACAAGGCAAGGGAATACACAATAAATGGTAGGACACTGAGAAGTGCAGAAGATCAGAGGGATCTTGGAGTGCAAGTCCACAGATCCCTGAAGGTAGCAGGACAGGGAGATAAGGTGGTTAAGAAGGCATACAGGATACTTGCCTTTATTAGCTGAGGCATAGAATATAAGAGCAGGGCGGTTATGCTTGAACTGTATAAAACACTAGTTAGGCCGCAGCTAGAATACTGCGTGCAGTTCTGGCCACATTACAGGAAGGATGTGATTGCACTAGAGGGGGTGCAGAGGAGATTTACGAGGATGTTGCCTGGGTTGAGGAATTTTAGCTATGAGGAAAGTTTGGTTAGGCTGGGGTTGTTTTCTTTGGAACAGAGGATGCTGAGGGGAGACCTAATTGAGGTGTATAAAATTACGAGGGGCCTAGATAGAGTGGATAGGAAGGACCTATTTCCCATATGAAGGGTCAATAACCAGGAGGCATAGATTTAAAGTAATAACAACAGAAAACACTGGAAAAACTCAGCAGGCCAGGCAGCATCCGTGGAGAGAGAAACAGAGTTAACGTTTCAGGTCGAAGACCTTTCGTCAGAACTGGAAAAAAGCAGGAAATGAAATAGATTTAAAGCAAGTATAAAGCTGGGAAAAGGGGGAGGGGATAAGGGAACAAAAGGAGAGATTAAGGGACATTGAGAGACATTAAGAGATGATCAAGGCAAGAGGAGGTGTTAATGTGACAGGTTGAGGCTAAATGAAGTGTGAAATGCACTGGCAGAATGTAATTGGTCGGAGGTTTAGAGGGGATTTGAGGAGAATTTTTTTCACCCAGAGTGTGGTGGGGGTCTGAAACTCACTGCCTGGAAGGGTGGTAGAGGCAGAGACCCTCATCACATTTAAAAAGTACTTGGATATGCACTTGAAGTGCCGTAACCTACAAGGCTACGGACCAAGTGCTAGAAAGTGAGATTAGGGTGGATAGCTCTTTGTCGGCCGGCGCGGACAAGTAGGGCCGAATGGCCTCCTTCTGTGCTGTAAATTTCTGTGATTCTATGAAAATTTTCCCCAGTGTGCTTCAGAATCTTTATGGGAGTGAGTTAGCTTCCTGTGCCTTTCCTCAACTGAAATGTTGGGGATAGGATGCCTGTCCTATTTGATGAGAGAAGAATACCCAGCTAACAAATGAAAACGATGGGACAAGTAACACATCGAAGCACGCTCTCAGTCTTCTCTGCTGGTTTTGCAGCTCTGCTCTGAAGAGACAGGAACTACCGCTCATGTTGATGAACCCACACCAGGAAATAGAAGGAGCTTCACTTACTGTTGAGAGAATTCACATAAATCAGCTGACAGGAAATGACTTCAGAACTAATGATATCATTGTGGTATTGCTTGTGCAGTTTAACAGTGGCGGTGTTTAGAGAAATGCAAAATATATGAGTTTAGTGTGGGAGGGGGATGGAATGTTGCTGCTTCACAGTAGACACACTAATTTATTTTCCATTGCGTGATGACTAGTCATGAGTAATGTTATTTTGAGCTTACATATTTATTGAAGAGCCATATCCTGTTGCATTAACTGTGGGATTGTCTCATCCGCTTTCACAAGTATCGGCATTTTTTTTAGTACTGTCTACAGTATGATGGTTATTGCTGGTTCACTCAGCCCTTGACAGCAGAGTAAAGCTATTCGGATTGCCTTTCACATTTTCAGGTTATGATCAGTGATATCTCCAAATCTGTCAGTTGGCGTATTCTTTTGTTAGGGAAAGCCCTGGCTCAAGGTGTGCCCTATGCACATTCCTGTACTGTGTCCCCATGGAACAGCTAATTTGTTGATGCCTGCGTCCACAATCTAATAAATGGTTCTGTCACTTGAAAGATAGGAAAGAGTATAGGGCGAGTTTGTCAACTCAGTCCACTGTAGATCACATTAATTCACGGGCAGTCTAAACACAGCCAAAAGATTCAATGGGCCAAAAATTCGGCCCTTCCCGGGTGAGTACACAGTCCGTGCTCACCCGTAATGCGTCCCGAAGTGCCAGTTTCCTGCATGCACTGCACATGCGCGGGAAACCGGAACTTCCGGTCTGGTGAAGGGGGCGGTTCCTAGGTGAACCGCGTGCGCGGTAGAGGCTGCGCGCACGCAGCAAACTTAGATTTTTTTTCAGGTTTCTACGCGAGGGTAAGTATTGAAGAAACTACACAAGTAAAAAGGAGGCGCAGGACCCGTTTTCAACAAGGTAAGTGGTTAATTAAGTATAATTTAAAAAACTTTTCAACAGGTTTATCTTTTTTAGACACTTTAAAGAAAGGTAAGTTTATTTTTATCACTTTTAAAAAGTATTTTAATTTTTTCAAAAATTTAAATTTTTGTTTAAAGTGGTTAATTTATTTAACTATAGTTATTTTATAAATGTGATGGGTTTTAAAAAAAATTTATTTGAAGTTTAGCTGTTCTTTTGGGGCCGATTTCAATTCATAGATTTGACAGGTCTCCTGTCAAATCTATGAATGAAAGATGGTCTGCTGCCATTGGCTCTCCATGGCCCACGTGATCCTAGGGGACGCATCGCACTAACTACGCCCCTGGGACACGCAAGCACTGCGCGCCGGCAGTTGGGAGAGGCCCAGGACCCGAAGTTCCCGTGGGCCCGAAACACAACGGCAGGCGCGGTAGGTAAGTGCGCGCGCGATCCTTACCCCCGCGGCAAGCCGGAGAGGCGAATTTCTGGGCCAATGTTTCCAGGAAACTTGTCGTAAACTCAGCATCAAGCGATCTCAAACTTTACTTTTTTTAAATATCTCTTGTGATTTGTCGTGGTGAGTGGTGAGTGTAGGAAAATGGGGGGGGAGTTCCGTTTTTATACTTAGTATCAAGCCGTCCCACGACAGAACGAGCATTTTGTTTCCCACTCACATCACTCTTGAGTGGGGAAGTGCAGAACTTGTAGATGTATACTAAAACACATGCAAGAGATTATGATCACTTGCCAGTGAAATCTTTAAAATTAGAAATGCGTTAATGGGAAGGTCAGTCTTTTGTATCGTTCGAAATGTAACGACCTTACCGCAGGTTACCTGAAATTATTTTAAACTTTAAAGTTTAAAAAGATGGCACTGTACTGGCTGTATTTAATAATAAACTGACAATTTCTGAAAAATGTGGCAAAATACTACGGAACAATGATGCAAAATGTGCAGTATAACAGGACATTAGATGTAGGGTAAAACATCCCACATACAGCATCACTACCCTAATAGATTCTCATTTAAACCTCAAACTGTGTGAATATTCCATTCTCCACACCAAGCATTCTAGAGTTCCTTCTGACTGGAAATTATAGCAAAAGCTAAACACAACAAAAAATGTTAGACCTGCATTTGCAATGGGCTCGGCACATCTGAATCAATTGACCTGGCGTTTTCTCATGGTGGCAATTTCAGGTTGTTACCAGTAAATTGGCAGTAAAACTGCAGAAATGTCAATGCTGTATTTTCCACTTGCACTGGGTCAGTAAATTGGCCAGCAGTAGATGCAGCTTCCTAATCAAATAGAAATTGCAATTCTAAAAATTAATTGCATGATTCAGTGATCTCTCAAGTCCAGATATGACCCGCCCTAAGCTTCTGCGAACTGTGCTCTTGCATTGGTGCTAGGAGGAAGCACCTAGTTTCCTCTTGAATGTTTTTCTCCAGCATCATAAATTCACCATGTGGGAAACTGCAAGCCTCAGCTCAGTGGTAGAACTCTAATCTCTGAGTCAGAAGGTTGTGGGTTCAGCCCCACTTCAGTGACATGAGCACATAATCTAGGCTGACACTACTGTACAATGCTGAAGGAGTGCTACACAATTGGAGGTGCTGCCTTTCAGATGAGTTGTTACACTGAGGCTCTATTTGCCCTCTCAGGTGGATGCAAAAGATAGCATGGCACCTTTTGAAAAAGAGCAGGAGAGTTCTCCTGGTATTTTGGATAGCATTTATCCTTTAACCAACACTACTAAACAAAAAACAGATTACCTCATCATTTATGTCTTTGCTGTTTGCGGGACCTTGCTGAATGCAAATTACCTGCAGTATCGACTGACACAACAACAGTGACTACACTTCAAAAGTACTTCATTGGCTGTGAAGTGCTTTGGGCATCTTGAGGACATGAAAGTTGCTATTTAAATGCAAATGGAAACTAAAAAGTGTTAAAATGAAGAAAAAATCACAATTTGAAATTGTTATCAGGGAATCACAGAATGTTACAGCAACAAAACAAGCCATTCCTCCCATCTGTGGGTGTCTTTTCACTGTATGGGTCACCTACTTTTTTTTAATTTTTTGGACATTGGGATATGGAATATCAGTGCTTGGGATTGGACCTCTTCCCAGTTCAGGCACCCAGTTTCATGCACTCTTAGGTCAGGTATAGCAGAGTAAAGTTCCATCTAATCTGCTCCAACAACATACTTAAGACCTAACCTCAGAAGAGTAGTTTACTGCATCAGTGTGACAATTTTCCTATCTCCCACACTCGCTATCCTATGGCCTCTCTAAACCGATTAGTGCTGAATTTTAGGCACAGCATTGAACTGTAGACCCAAACTCATTTCACATTGGATCTTTCTAGCCAACAGACTTCCATCCCTTCAGTCTGGACTAGGTTTAAATTTACGTCACAGATAGAAAAGCCAATCTTTAATACACTGCACCACCGATTTCCCGAGCCACTTGATGTAATCCTACTCTAATCCTCCATACCATTATATTCTAATCTCCCCAATTATGCATTTTTTCCTCCCACTTCTTTAAATTCTCAAGCGGTCCATCCACCCTTTCCTTGACTGAAAGAATACTTCAAGGTATTCGACATTGGTGCTCTTCAGCCAATTACCAAAGGTTACACAATGATACTCACGTTATCATCCCTCAATGTCAGGAAGCCTAACAGCAGTCAAAATTTGGAACTTACAAAATGGGGAAATTACATTTGTATTGTAAGATCGACCCCTTGGCAAGATCCAGAAATGTGATGAGGGACTTCCCCTTTACTGCATCTCTCAGTGGATAGAAGTGTAGTTTGACAGACATGGTTACTGACTGATTTGAAGGCTGTACCTTATTGCAGAGAGGGGGGAGAACAAGCTGAGGGTTGTGTGTAGCAATCTAGTGTATTGATCTCTTGCCAATGAATTGTAGGAAGGTTCTTAAAATCCCATTTGATAAAACTGCAAATTACAGATGGCAGATGATTGTAAATCCAAGTGCCCCACAGCTCCCTCTTGTGGGACATTTAGGCCTCCCATATCTGTTGCCGTTCAATATGCAAAAGGTCGTGCTGCACACGCTCCTCCTTAACGGTGATTGTAATGGTTATGGCTATCGTTTTAGATTTAATTACTCTTTCCTAGCTGCACTGAAATGTTGCCATTCGTGTTAATTGCTCTCCAATGTGATGTATTCTTGTGATTTCAAAAAATGGTGAAAATCGTTTTGATCTCCACAGTGCAACACCTTAAAATGGTGGATTTCCTTTGCTTTGTGCCATAACCCGTTCTGTAAACTGGCTCTCACAATAATTAGATATGCACGCCTCCAGTATCCGGTAGCAATGCAAACAGCGTCTGTTGCTGCGATCGAAACATCACTCTTCAATTAAAGAAACAATGCAGATGTCGCTATATAAAGCGTAAAAGGTTTACAAAAAAAATGGTGGGACTCTGTCTTTAAAAAATACATATAGACTGTGTGTGTGTACACCATGTGTCTAGGACGTAATCGCTAGTGAGTAGTTCACCCTACATTTTTACCACCCGCAGCCCCAGTCATTGGTGCTGTAGATTATTGTCACACAACATAGAAGGTTTAAAATGGTGGGGGGGTGGGGGGTTTCTATGTGTCTGTCTGTCCTATCCTGCCTCAATCAAAGAGTACACACACTTCACAAGGATCGCCCTTCGCACAGACCATGGATGAGATGAGCCTCTGCTGCCTTATCCCGCTGGTACACACATCAACTAAAGCCAGCTCGTTGCTTCTGCTTTTGATGAAACTGCCTGCAACAAAAAAAATGTGTCAAATAGATTCTTAAAATGGTGGTATTTCTCGCCTCTGTTGCTATACCTTTAAAACCACGCAGTGCATCCGCTCTGGTCAGTTTCAGCAAGTCCATTGACGTCAGGGAAGAGCCACATGATCAGCCAGAGACCAACCAGATGGGAAAGAGTTTCTGCAATGTTCATTGCCTGCCTCTTGTACCAAGATTATCCTCACTAAATTAAGCACAAGAATCGTGACGTTTCGCCTTTGTCTTTTTGGGAATATCAGCTCCGTTCTTTATTGTTGTTCTGCTTTTTTAGGTTTTCTTTTCTGTCTCTCTTGCTGTTGGAGACCATGGCTTTCTTTCGTATAACCCAGTTCTAGGACCAAAGGGGGAAGAAGCTACAGGGAAAAAAAAAAGGGGGGATCTGTTGTTGGCGGCAGCGAGCGGCGATCGTCTTTCCTCGCCCTCCTTCCCTTGTTGGGTAGTCGGATTTGGGGAGTGCTCGGGGTGGCTGCTATGGATTTGAACAGCAGCGGCGGCGGCGGCGGCGAACACATGCAGGGCTCCGAGGAGAGGTCCTGCCTGCTGCCCGAGTCCTCGGCTTCGGATCTCAACAAACTGGGAGCAGCTCCCTGCAGGCGTGCAAATTACTGTACTAATGGCATGAGATACAAACTGCTGCAGGAAGGGGATATACAGGTGTGCGTGATCAGGCATCCCAGGACATTTCTCAGCAAGATCCTCACCTCCAAATTCTTGCGGAGATGGGAGCCCCACCATCTGACGCTGGCTGATAACAGCCTGGCTTCTGCCACGGTAAGTGTCGACACCATATACTCTTCCTTTCATGGTGAAGGCTGCTGACAAGACAGAGCCAACATTGAAAGGCGCTGTGTTCCCAACTGCTGAATCTGTTGGTGCCTTGTCATTCACATTCTGATTTAAAATAGATAATCAGCACTGGTTCTTTGGTTAAAAATCAATACTGTACAAGCTTTGTACCTAGTTCAGGAAATAGAAGAGAAGTGTGTTAATAATGACACAATGTAAAACACAACGAATCTCCTTTCGTTGTCCATGACCTTGTTTCATTCACAGCTTTGAATCTCGATTGCTGTGGCCAAGTTTTACGGTTTTTAAAAACGAATCTTTTAGCTATTTTCCTCTTTCAGTGAGTTTCAAAATGTAAAAAAAAAACCAGATGTTTCTAACAGTGTAACATTAGGATAAAACGGATAAGCTTCCTAGATTCGAGACAATCACTGGCAGAGGCAAAAACAAGGCGGTTACAGTGCAGTGTAGAGCCTGTCAGTCTTGTACAGGATTGATCCTGAAAATGCTCCCGATTGCACGTGATTGAAATCTGCCCCCTCTCCCCCACCCAACCCCCCAAAAAAACACACCGAGAAGAGAAGGCAAATAGATTGAGCTGATCATTCAGAACTGAGTGTGAGCATAGGGGCTGCAGGCGGGTATGGTATAATGCAATATGGGCTGGCAAACAGAAATCAATTGTTACAGCATCGAATTAAATGTTACTTCTCATTGGCACCCAGCTGCGATTTGTTGGTGCCAGTGTGTGAGTCACTCCAAAAGAGTCACCTAACATTAGAAACCAAAAGGCAGAGGCAACAATGTCTGTTGTTGGTGATGGAGAACGAATTGCTGGGTTAGAGTGGAGAGCAAATTGCTGGGTTAGAGTGGAGAGCAGTGCTATTTGCTAGGCACGGGGGGATGCCTGCAGCTGGGTGAAGTATTTACTGGAGCCGGGGTTTTTTGGGGCTGATGAAAAAGCAGCTTTGGTGGGTTTTTTTTCGAATAGACACATCCGGGATATCTAGTTCACAGAGACGATGTTGCCTATGGGGCGCATTTTTCGAGCGATTCTTGCAAAAAGCCAACACTCCATTTTATTGAGCATACCGCCTGCTTCTGGCGCTTGGTGCTGAAATGTATTGGGATTTTTTTTATACAGCTGATAATTTATTTTAAATGCATCTTTTCCATTCGGATGGGAAATACAGCACAGTGTTTAATGGACCACAGTTTGACGAATAGCCCGGTTTATTTGGAACATGCTGTGTGACTTACTGCTGCTCCTCACGATTTCAGCAGGCTGTTGAACAGGCAATGCCATTGTCCGGTTGTGAACGGGCGAAGCGTCTCATTTGCAACATATTTCGTTATTTCCCCCCCACCAGGTAATAAGAACTGAAGGCACGGCGCCATAATTTATAATACCAGCAGATCCTATACATTTCCGAATAAAAATTAAGCCCAAAGAGACCTATAGCAAGCATTAAATTAAGTGACACCCTTTGTATAATTTCGGATTTCAGCCTATTTTTAATGGTGTCGCTCCTGCCATTTCAAGCGAACACACAGGACAGTTAAAGAGCAGAACTCTGCACAGCGGCCAGTGACAGTTACTGTGCGGTGTAAAGTTTTGTGTTCATTTCCGATGTGCCCAGGGTTCTCTGACTGAAGTTGAAGCTGGGGGGTGGGGGGCATTCTCTTTTAAGATGCTTTCGAAAGCGAAGACAGAGGAGGGTGCAATGAATTAAGATGAAGTGCATCCCCGGAGTTAATATTACACCATGCGGTTGTTGCAGCTGCTTTTTCAGATCGATCATATTCCAGCCGCATTGTCGCAGCTTTCTCGACCTTCCCAGATCTTCGGTGCCTGACATTTGGACATGGTCATTTAAAAGCGGCTGAACAGGCCGGAGGGGTGTGTGAAGGCTGTGGAGTAAAGCGGGCAGCCAGCGATTCCCTCTCAACATACCTCCAGTTAATTTCGCTCACTCCGTTAACAACAGACCTACACGTTTCCCTTCAAGACATAAGATTGGATAACACAGAGTAATTATTAGGAAACATTTCAATTTTAAGCCACCCTTTCATTTAAAAAAAAATTAAATGTTTAACATCAACTTAAACGGTGCCCCATCACTTGGATGATATGTTATTGCAAATCATTGAAATTAATCGGCTAAGATTTCAAGATCCCAGGTTTACTGTTTAAAACCCCACTGATTTTAGCTGGGCGGGAATGCAGTCACGAACATGACCAAATATCGACCAATGCACAGTGATCAAATATTGTACCAGGCTTTTAAAATAAAAGCAAGAAATGTATTGTCAAAACTCTAAACGCCAGACTTTATTCCTGCTGCAGACTTTCATCTAGGTTGCAGTAGACTATTCTGAAATTAGGCATCAAAATCAATCATTACGTTGAGGTGCCACGGTATTTATGTTCTTTGTTTTGAAAAAGCAGGACAAATCTGACATCTCAAAAAGAACTCGTTGTGAATAGTGATCTTTCGCGGAATTGGCTGTCCAATTTTAAGCGTGCGCGGGTGTGTGTACTTGCTGTCACTGTCAAATGGATATTTTGACATGATTATTGCACGAATGGAAAGAAACAGCAGCAAAAATGCATCGGAGGATTAATGCGACTCTCTCCGAACTTGGGGGGAGAGAGAGGGTAGTGTTTGTGGATTTGAGGTGCCCCGTTTATTGGTAGGTTCTCCACGCTGCCCTGCTTGACTGGTCACTTCCCCGCAGCTCCGCCTGATCCAATGGCTGCCCCCGTAAACCCACCTGACTGGAGCTCCACACTGTAACCTGGGAGTGCCCGGTGTGGCGCGACCTTTATACTCAAGCGCATTTGTCACTGGAAAGGGCTGGGTGTTTGTTGAAATCTCACAATAAGGGGGCTTCAGTTGCTGTTTTATATACCAAGTTTAGGATATGGGGTTGATTCTGTAAATTGGTTGTCTGGTGGGATTCACTTCAAGCTGTTGCAGACGTATCTTTTCACGTGTTGCACTTTGTTCTAACCAGTGGGAGTAGGACTGGCAAATATGAGACAAGCGACGAGGTACAGAATCAGCCAAACCTTCCCTGAGTTGAAGATATATATTCAAATAAATGTATGAGATCTCAGAAAGAACTCCTTGGTTGATAACGGTATTTAAGAAGTTATTAATATTTTATTTTATCCCACCTAGTCTGCAAACTGTTTCAAATCAGCCCCAGTTTTCGATAGTGCGGCGCCCGGAATAGCAGACAATAAGTTCAACTCTTCATTAATAGGACAATCAAATGTCTCATTGTACATGGGATGCTAAGTATTTGAAGCTTTTTAAATATCATTGCTTATGACAGTGTTGAGGGAATTCCACAACCCTTGCTGTTTTCTTGGAAAACCATTTTGTCCCGAGAAAAAAAACCAGGCGAAGTATTTCCCTGTTGATTGAAGCTGATTCTGACGGTTCGGTTTCGTTATTTATATTCACTGAAAGAGGGGCCATTGCACTGTGGGGTGGGGTGGATGCACAGAATAGTGGACATGTTGCAGTGCCTGCTTCTTCACTTCCACGCAGTGCTGTCCGAAATTATTGATTAAAATAAAAAGTGTATTGATTGTGGACAAAGATGAATGGTTTATTTGAGAATCACTATAGGCTGCCCGCCCCGCTTCCATAATCACCACCGTTTCATTATAATTGTGCATTGGGGCTGTCCCAGAAACATGCCCAGGGACTGGGGAAAAATCACATTCACTCAAAGGTATCCAGAGTTTGGCACTCTAGATAAGATAGAGTCCATCTTAGTGCCTGGTCTTGCTGAGCGATAGAACACATTGAATTCATTACTGTGAAATAAAATGACGCTTCACCAAAAGTTGTAATGTGAAAACATCAGAATTTACTGTTTCAACTTGCTGTACTTTTGTCTCTCTTCACATCTCAATGGAATCAATTGGGGGCTGTAATGGGATAGGCATTGCTTGCAACTGTGCTCCAACCTGCCCTGCACCTCTCCAGTTACCGGTGAATTAGCAGCACCTTAACACAGTGCCTCTTAATCATGCCTCTGTGCTGCACGTTTATCGGTGTCGGAACCCTTTCTTATTCTTGCTGAAAGTTGATTTAAAATGAAATGACAATCATCAATAGCAGCTGTGAAAAGAATTTGAACAAACGGTCTGAAGAAAGGCCTCTTTTTAAAAAAAATGAAGTGAAACTAAGTGCATGGCCTGAAAAAAAACTTTTTACTCTCGCCACTGTGCAGATTTTGACAAAAAAACAACGTGAAAATTGTAGTGTCAATTTTTATTTTGATCGCTGAGGTTTATTAAAGTCTAACAAAGAAAAAATTATGCCACACCTCTGAGTGATAATGAAAACAAAAACCTATTTGCTAACTATTATTTTGTGGTTATTGGCGAGTGGAAAGAATACACTATTGTGTGTTACTCATTTCTCTCGGCAATAACCATAATCATGATTTAAAATATTGCTGAACTTCATATACCAAACATTCTTTGGTTTATTCTAGTGGAGGTTTACACTGTTGCTTTAAGGCTCCATTAGTTCAAAACATCATAAGACAAATAGTTTTACATTTTCATAATCTAGGTAAGTGTGAGGTGGTGCATTTTGGTAGGAAGAATAAGGAGGACACATACTCCTTGGAAAATAAGAGTCTAAATGGGGTAGAGGAGCAGTGGGATCTAGGGGTACAGACACACAAATTACTAAAAGTAGTGACGGGGGTTAATAAGGCCATAAAAAAGCAAACCAAGCACTGGTGTTCATTTCTAGAGGGATTGAATTGAAAAGCAGCGAAGTTATGTTAAACCTGTGTAGAACCTTTGTTAGACCACACGTACTGTGCATAGTTCTGGTCTCCATCTTATCAAAAAGATATAGAGGCACTGGTTAAGGTGCAAAAAAGATTCACAAGGATGGATACAAGAACCGAGAGGTTATACCTATCAGGAAAGATTGAACAGGCTGGGGCTCTTTTCTCTAGAAAAGAGAAGGCTGAGGGGTGACCTGATAGGGATCTTTAAGATTATGAAACAGTTCGACATGGTATATGGAGAAGATGTTTCCACTTGTGGGGGAGACCAAAACTAGGGGTCATAAATATAAGATAGTCACTAATAAATCCAATAGGGAACTCAGGAGAAACGTCTTTCCCCGGAGAGTGGTGAGAATGTGGAACTCGCTAGCACAAGTAGCTGAGGTGCTTAGTATAGATAGATTTAAGGGGAAGCTGGATAAACACATGAGGGAGAAAGGAATAGAAGGTAATGCTGATAGGGTTAGATGAAGAAGGGTGGGAGGAGGCTCGTGTGGAGCATAAATGCCGGCATGGACCAGTTGGGCCGAATGGCCTGTTTCTGTGCTGTACATTCTACGTAATTCTATGAAATAAATTACCTGCTCACCAGCATCCATTTTTTCTGTACAATACACTGTGAATTGGAAAATAATACATCTCTTTAGAAGTTCAATGTGATTTTTAATTCACTTTTTGGTAACTCTTTTTAGGCTCTCTTTACAATGGGTGTCACTTTATAACCTCTGTTTGAAATCAATGAATAATGTAGCAAAAATAATTTAAACTCTAAAGGAGATCTTTCATCCCAGCCATAATGTATAAACAGAAAACATGCTGGGGTTGGGTGGTTTACAAAAAGAAGCTGGTGTCACTGCAGCACACAGGAGATACTTGGTCTGCACTACTCTTATTTATATGTATCCTGAGTGCCTTTCTCCTACCAGCTAATGTCTTAGGTGTAGAATGTTATTTATAAGAAGAGGTGCACGTGCTGTTAGTGCTTGTGGTAATCATGTACCGATTTAGAAGAAAGATCGGTGCAAATATGTAGAGAGCAACAGTAGTCACAGGCTTCTGACCTGAAGAGCACTTTTTCTTCAGAGAAAATTGTGTGATTAAGGCAGAAATTAAACCCATGTCAAGGTGTGCAGCTTATGTAGATAATAAACATTTTAGAACTGCTAGTTTAAAGATTTGCTTTTTATGCCATCGAGGCAAGAAATGTTAGCACTGGTGAAGGAATACTTTCTTATTTCAAGTGTCAAGTGCCAACACCGAGCAGTTAGGTAAAGCATTGTAGCAACATTGTGCCTTAGCTCTTTGGCTTCCTTTGAAGGAGATTGTTAATTTATGTGAAATTAAGGGTAATTTTGTGCTGTAGCTGCTGCCCCATGGCCATTAGCAACTGATTTAAGATTATCCAAGCCAATTTCACATAGAACCCTTACAGCCAGAAAAGACTTACAAACCATACTCCTGGGCTGGATTAAGACCCGTGCCCTAGCGGGGAAAGAACTGTGTGCTAACCTACTGTACCACCCAGTCCCACTACTTGAAATTTAGGTCATTATTTAATTGCAGAAAATGATTTGAAAGAAAACTAGAACCAGTAGACCAGAGCCATTTTTCCAATTAATTGATGTTGATCCCATGTGAGTGTCTGACTTTGAGAGTCTGTTTGCAAGCTGCACTACACATGCAAAAACACACCTCACATTGTTAGGAAGGAGCTTGTGGAAATAACGCGTGATTTATGTGCATTTACTGAATAAAATTGTCTGAAAGTCTTCCCCAAAGATATTGTTTAATATCCTGGCTTTGTTAGATTTCTGAGAGGCATTGCAACGATGTAAATCACAAATATATATATTTTTAGAAGCAAAGAAAATGTGAAAGTAATTTTAATAGAAGTTAAAGGATTTTGCCGTTGGCAAGTGTGATGCCAAGTGCAGAACTGAGCAACGCAGACCAGAAAGATCTCCAGTACGATTCCTGGTCTGTGCATAGCTACCTAATTTTAGCTGGTGTAGTGGTAGAGATGCTACGTTTAGCCTTGATGTTCCTGTGTTAGAGAGGAGGAAAAACCAGCCCGAGCTCCTGATTACTATTCAACGACTCTTGCTGGGAAGTGTGTGTGTGCGCGCGTGTCTGTGTGAATGTCTACTGAAGACAGGATCAGAATGCCCCCCATGGTGAAATAGTCTGAGATACGCGCTCTTTAGGTCCACTCATGAAGAACTGATATTTAGTTGATGTACAGAATGCCTGTTGATCGTCAGTCAGCACCTTCAGGAGAGGAGGATTGACAATTTTTGGTAAAATAAATCCACAACAGACACAATCTCAAATTGTAAAATAAAGGCCAGGTTATAATTTAAAAGGATCTCTGTTAAAAGTGGCCATTTAATGTAGAGTTTCTCATCAGGTGGTCAGATATATAGAAACTAATAGATTGTTTACAAATGGTTTATGACCAATATTGTTAGTTTGCATACAGTACATTTTATTAATCAAAAAACACAAAGCACATAGTAAGAAGCTGGAGCTGCAGAGGACTATATAACATGCTAACTTAATAGTGTCACGATTATCGGTTACAGTGGACAGGTTCATGGTTTTAAGAAATAGTGACTGCTTTGTTTTGGACAGGTTATTGCACATCAAAACTATTAACAATAATATTCATTCAAAGATCCTCTTAGTTAAATGCAGCACCTTTATTAAATGTTGTCTGGGCTTTTATTAATTTAGAACTTGTCATCTGCAATCCCCAAGTCTGGTATTCTTGCTACATGTTTTATATTAACACAAAGTGGAAGTCCCGAAACACTGAATCACTTTCCAACACAACCCAGAATCTAATGTTGTATTTGGATAGCTTTAAGCTAATTGATAAGTTAATGTTCTTGTAGGCTGCCTTGTGTACCTTAAACTAGCAGTAAGATGATCCACACCAGAATTCCTACCGCCACCACCAAAATTACTTGACCTCTGAACTGCACTGTGGTTTTTAATAGTTCAACATGTGCTCTTTTTTTTCCTCGAGGAATGATCAGATGGTATTTAACACTGACCCACTGTGGAAAGCTGTGATTTGTTTTGCAAGGAGTACGCCTATAGTCCCACCATTCCTTTCAAATACTTCACTATGGAAATTCATCCATTGTATTTTGTTCTGGTGAGGTTGTTTTGATAATTAGCTAAACCGTCTCAACTATTTGTATTCCCCGGGGACCTACTGTGATTACTGTTACAATAAAACAACGCTGATAACAAAAACAAATCAAGTATACTCATTTTTAACTGGCTAAAAAAAAATAAAGGCTTAAAGAATTGTTCCCTTGAAATCATGTGTATTTTGATACCCATCTTTGTGAATTCCATTTCTTTGTTAGCCAGTGTTTTCCATTGAATTGTATCTTCACATTCAAGCCTATGTTGTGTGTAAGCATTTAGAATGACATAACTGCTCACCAGGACTTTTCAAATGTATTTGTTTTTAATGTTTTACTACGTTAAAGGCGCTATATAAATGCTTGTTCTTGGGGTGTGGGCAACATTGGCTGCATTCATTTCCCATCCCTAGTTGACCTGCTGGTGGGTCTTCTTCGTGAGTAGCAATTGTTTTTTTTTTACAACTGAGTGGTTTGCTAAGAATTCACCACATAATGTGGGACTGGAGTCACATGTAGGCCAGACTGAATATAGGTGGCAGCTTCCCTTCCTTGAAGGACATTAATAAACAGTTGCATTTTTACAACAATCCAGCAGCTTTCATGGTCTTTTTTTTTCTGGTGCTAATCCTCAAATTACCAGATTTATTGAATTGAATTTCACAATTTGCCAAAGTGGGATTTGAACTCATGAGCTCTGGATTGCGAGTCCAGTACCATGTACACATAAGAATGATCATCCTATTTTCAGCTAACCTAGTTATTTGGATTACATATATACACACGCCAATAACCTGTGCAACTTTTCTGCAACTTGATTCAATCTAGATTGGCTGTTGCACACAGTACATACACAGAATTTCCTGCGTATTTGCGCCCGATATACACGCAATTGGGGCGCAAAGCAAATACGTGGCTTGAAAGATTGCGGAATTTTGGGCGTATGTGCGTAAGTACAATATGCCCAAATCTCCTTGTTCTTATACAATCACCGATGGATCCCTCCGACCAAACGCATCTCCACCCATAATATTGGCCATGCTCCCAAGTTACAGAACCTTGTAAGCGTGTTTCCTGCAATTGCACGTGTTCAGAGGCTCTCTGAAAATTACCACCAGATTTTCAGGTGCAGCAGGAAACAAAGCCATTTTTCTGGTCTTTTAATTGCAATGTTTTGAGCATTTTAAAAACATTATCCTCACAGAGATCTGCACTGTATTTTCTGTTTCTTTGAATGCAGTTTCATGGCATCACTATAAGTCACATTAAAAATTGAAAAGCTTCCCTGATTGCAGGCTCTTAAACATGCTGTGCCTAATGTGCATGAATGATGGTTAAATGAGTTGAAACTTAAATTTTCATACTAAAAGAAGGAAGATTTGTATGAGAGTTCAGCGCTTTCCCAATTGTTTACGCTGAATTCTGCTCATTTATGCCCAGTTTTATGTTTAGGCGTATGCTAATGAGATGGGCAGGAAATTTGAGCATAATATGACATCACAGAATGGGTGTGGGAATGAGTGTAATTTCGGGTGCAACTTCCGGGTTGCAGCCCCGCAGGAAATTCTAGGCCAATGCACTGTACCAGATTTAATAAATATAGGGATAATCAGCATCAATTTTTTGGCACTTTTTGCAATTTATTTCTGAAATATTTCCATGCTTTCTATATATTTGTACTTAAATTA
The DNA here is from genome assembly GCA_030390025.1 of Squalus acanthias. Taxonomy (NCBI): domain Eukaryota; kingdom Metazoa; phylum Chordata; class Chondrichthyes; order Squaliformes; family Squalidae; genus Squalus; species Squalus acanthias. Next base: position 5,725,927 of record CM059430.1, read on the forward strand.
TTTTTTTAATCTCCCATTTTTGGCATTTCTAATTCAGAAATGTAATTTTCATCATGCATGGTAATTTTCAGTCTTAAAATGGGTGATTGAGTCTGTTTATATTTTGAAAGCATGGCCTAACATTTCAGTGTTTTTCAGGCACTAAATGGCCGCTTAAACTTCCAATATGGCAGGCAGAAAGTGGACACTCTCTTTGAGCCAGAAGTGTGCTGCCCTCCATATTGGTATAGGCAAAAAAAATATAGGCATCCAGGCTTGTGCCTGAAACAGACGCTATCGCCTTTGCATATGCAAATAAAGGGACTAAAAATTGTTTGGATTCCCGGTCGGTGGATCAAAACACTCCCAGTTCACCAACCTATCTCCCGGTCGCCCTGTTCCCGATTGCCTTTCCTTCCCCTTTAAGTACTTACCTGACGAGCCTCTTTGCCGGCAAGCTGCCTGGGGATGCCCAGCAGGTGTCTGATGTTATTGAGGCATGAGGCCTAATATCGGGTGGGCCTCGGGCCTACCCGTTTCGGCGCAGGGAATTTCTAGGCACACATATTTTACTCTGTAATCATTGATTCTGCCATCTCCCACCAAATGACCTAACTGGCATTTGGAACAGGAATAATCAAACACTTGGCAATACCTTTCTTTGAATATACAATTTATATATGCTATATTTACTATTTCCAAGAATTTAAGTTGCATTTGAATTTCCACAATAACCAGATGTTGCCTTTTAAAATTCCCCTATCATCAACTAGTTCCCTCTCACACTAATTAGCACAAATGATGGCAGCATTTATGTACTGTGAATAAAACATTCATTTGTTTACAAACATGCAACATGACATAAAGCTCACTGAAACATGATATAATACCACATGCATGTTTGAGTATCATGATGACAATGCCAGAAGGGTCTTCTGCCTCCTAAGAACAAAAGGGTTGCCAAACTTTTGTCTTCACGAGAACAGTGCCCCTTTAATAGCTGTCAATTAGTAGGAATCCTTCTGGTAATTCAGCACAAGTGCTAAACTAGAGCCATAAGGACTATTGTAAAGATGTTGAAATTACATAGGGATGATCATTAACTGACCAAGTTATTAGGAGTACTCAAGAATCAGAGTTCAAATTCACCTAAATGGAACTGATCAATAATGTTGATAGGTCTGCAACCTCCCATGCCATTTGTAGACCATTATTAATCTGTCTTGTCCAAAGTGACCATCAGATGATGTGCCAGTGCTTTTCCATTACTTTTCATGACTGCAGTCGGTGCAAAACTGATTGCAAGGCACAGGCACATAATTGAATGGATTTTTTGCTAGCCAAGGTATACAGGCAGATGAGATCAACAAGTGGCACACTTAGAAAGTCACTGTTTTAGCATTAAAGAAAAATTAAACATGACATGACTCGCCAAAGTTATTAACATTACAGGTAAGTCCTGTTGATATGCTTTAAACAGATAGTTACTGAAAAACTGTTGGAAATGAGCTGTAACATATTTTACATATTTCCATATTATACAGGAGCTTTGTAATATACACAGTTTGCAGGAAACTACAGTTAAGTATGGCTGTTTTTTGGAGGGGTATACCTAGTGTAATTAAATGTCCTAAATAGACTATATATTTTTTAATTTATCCTGGGAATAACTCAGAACTATAAAGTGCTCTATTGTTCCTCAGATTGCTCTAATTCCACTCTTTAAGATTTATTATTGGAACTGTACAGAAAATCATGTTTTAGGAACAAGAGTAGGCCATTTGAGCCACTGAGCCTGCTTTGCATTTTGTTAATCACAGCAGTTCTATCACTTTAATCCCAATTCCCTTGTCTTCATATCCCTTAATACCCTTGGAGAAAGTCCAATGTAGATTCGCCAGGATGATAACCAATAAATATCCATCTCCCTTTTAAACACCTACAATTGATATTGCATTTATAGCCTTGTGTTCCACATACTCACAACACTTTGCATGAAGATGCTTTTCCTGGATTTGCTTTTAACCAGTTTAGCTCGAATTCTGAGATTGTGTCCCCTTGTTCTGGATTTCCTGACTAATACGAAGAGCCATTCCCTATCTACTCTGTCAATCCTGAACAACTGAATCAGAGGACTGTTGATCTCACCTCCAGAGAACATAGCCCAATTTTACTCAGTCTCTCATCATAACTCAATCACTTCATTCCAGGTATCATCCTGGTGAATTGTCGCTGGACTTTCTCCATAAATCATATATCATTCCTAAGGTGGGGCACCAAAGGCTAAACACAGTCTCCCAAATAAGGTCTGATTAGTGCTTTCTATAACTCTACTAATATGTCATAACAACAGAAAACGCTGGAAAAACTCAGCAGGCCAGGCAGCATCCGTGGAGAGAGAAAGAGAGTTAACGTTTCAGGTCGATGACCTTTCGTCATGTCCTTGCTTTTATATTCTAAACCTCTTGAGGAATCCCAGAATCCTATTAGCCTTTGTGATTGTTCTTTGCACCTGTGAGCTATCTTTTAAAATGAATATACCTGAACCCCTAAATATCTTTGTTTATATGCTCTCTAGTGCTTCCCACTTTAGATTGTACTCCTGTCTGCCATTCTTACATCCATACTTTACGTTAAACTGCATCTGTCAACTTTCTGCCTGCTCGCTTAATCTATTGATGTTCATTTGCAATCTTCTGCTTCCTTCTTTACAATTCATTATACCTCCAGCTTAGCATTATCTGTAAACTTGGTATGCTCCTAACCAGTTTCTTATCCATGCCACAGGTTGCCTCCAATTTTATGCACCTCAATTTTAGCTAGCTATCTTCTGTGCGGAGCCTTATCGAATGTCTTTTGAAAATACAGGAATCCCTCCCCAACTGCAGGGGGATACGTCCCTGAAAACCCCCGTGGTTAATAAAACCGCGGTTGGCAAATACAGTATAAATGTTCAAATAACACAATAAAAAAGAATATAAAAGCAATAAAATCATGTTATTTACCTTCCTCCTAAATTAAAAACCGCGTATACGCAAAATTCACTGCCGCGGTCGGCAAAAGTTGTCGCAGAGAGGAAACCGTGTATACTTGAAATCCGCGTAGGGCAAAACCACGGTTGGGGTGGGATTCCTGTATATTGCATCCAACATCCATTGATCCTCCGCTGTTCACCTTAGTGACTCTGTCAAATGACTCTGTTACATTAGTTAAGCACAACATACCTTTCACAACACCATCCTGACTCCCCCGAATCAGCTTACACTTTCCCAAGTGCTCACGTACTCTAGTAATCTTCCTACTACTTTTGTTACTTGGTGTGTCCCTTCCTCCTTTTCTGAATAAAGGTATGTTATTAAAAATATGGAAAAGGTTATGAAAGGGTCACAGATCTGATAGACAACTGTTGGCACTGTCACTTACTAGCCTCATTAAATTGCATTATTCCAAAGAGACAGACATCATTCTCTATTTATACTCGAGCCACATCTCGACTGATAAGTTTCTTTAAATACATTGAGCCACCCAGTGATTTTTTTATGTACTTGCCATCTCACATTATAGAAACAGAATAAATACCTTCAATGGAACAGGACATGATTACAAAACTTAAATAACCAAGTGTATAAAGCTGAGGAAAAGGGATGCTGGTTCCTGGGTCAACATAACCCCCGAATCCTGGCATTACAGCCCTTGAACCGGGGCAACTCAGATGTATTTGTGCTTATATTTTTTCTTTGCTGGTTTGTGCTGTTTAAATTATGTGAAAGGCTGGAAGTTTGAAAAGGCTTATTTTTAGCACTGTTGCCTCACTAATCTTAAATCGTGGGGGACACGGTGGCATAGTGGTTAGCACTGTTGCCTCACAGCGCCAGGGACCCGGGTTCGAATCCAGCCCCGGGTGACTGTCTGTGTGGAGTTTGCACATTCTCCCCGTGTCTGCGTGGGTGTGCTCCGGTTTCCTCCCACAGTCCAAAGATGTGCGGGTTAGGTTGGATTTGGCTATGATAAATTGACCCTTAGTATTAGGGGGGGATTAAATACGTGGGGTTACGGGGATAGGGTGGGATATGTGTCGGTGCAGGCTCGATGGGCCGAAATGGCCTCTATCTGCACTGTGGGGATTCTGTGATTCTGTGAAATCAGAGCACCAAGATATGGTACTCCAAGATGTCGTAATATCGGCAACGTGAAGGTTTTAAGCTTGGTGTAGGGCCTGAGATTCCCTGGTACACACGGGTGCGGCTTAGCTTTTGACAACCTTGTCTTAGGGGTTTGGGGAAGGGCAGTGGTTGGGGGGAATGAAGAACAAGAAGAATAGATGTAGATGAGTTCATCCAATTTGAGAATCACCTCTTCCATAGTTGATCCATGGAATGGTGGTTTTGGAGGCTGTTGAAAAATCTGTGGTCAGACCAGCCAGCCCGTTGAGCTGCAAGCATTGTGGCAGATAGGAATTTGCAAAAAAATCCTGTTGGCCTTTTCATCAACTAAAAAGGTAATGTATAATTAACTGCAGGGGCGATCAGGTACTATAACTGCTAGTGAAGATTTCAAATAATGCCACTAACCACCAGAGTGAAGTTTAAGCAATTGGTTAACATTTTTTAATGAACACAGATTGGATTACAGCCTGTAATGTCTTATTATATATTCTGCCAATCTATAGTGATTTTAGCCTGATGGTAAAAGCTTATAAAACACCAGAACTGAGTAGTTAGGAGGTTACGGTAGTGTGACATAAGAGGAGGGGCATTATGGCTGATTGAAACACTTGACTTAAAGGATGACTGTGTCATGTGACACACACTTAGGCATTAAACAATTGTTAACATTGCTGTAGAAGGTATTCATGAAAATAGCTTTTTATTAATGCAATTTTTAAAAAAAAAACATTCATTTTGTTTCATTCCTGCATAATTGCTCACGGCCATATTACCTGCAAGTAGAAACATTTTTGTCACATTTTAAAAGCTCGCAACAAGTTAGCTGCTGTGCTTTTCGAATACTGGTTTTTATTAAACAAGTTGCCCTAACATTAATTGTTTTCATGCATGACACTAAACACAGCTGCTTCTTGTATGGCTCAGAATATGACAGGTTGTACAGTCGGGGATTCCTGGTACTGTTTTATTTTGGTTTGCTAGCCAAGAAACTGACAAGTATGACATTTGCAGGAAGTCAATGCCCTATTCCTTCCTTCAAAAAACATTGAAGACAAAGCAGTTTCAATAACTTTTCTAAAGAATAAGCTGCTTTATTTTGTTTTCTGTGGCGATTTGTTATTGCCGCCTTGCATCTACTGGTGTGATAAGCAAGTGATAATAAAGTGCACAGCATATGTGTTTGGAAATATTTGTAGAAATAAAAAGTGACAATCAGAAGGCATTGAATGGAAATCTCTAGAATCACGAGCACCACGGAAAATGGATATCTTGGAAAAACAGCTCCCCCTCCCGCAGTGAAACCATTCCTTTAGCAGGGCGGTGCCATCTAGATTATGGAGAGATTGGTTTTGTACACTTGTGGCAACCAATCAGTCTCCGAGTATACCAATGAAAGGCACTGCCTCTTCTATAGCCACTAGACTACCACGGAAATTGGATCTTACCTGCTAGTCAGTCCCAGTTGTCAGCAATATCTGCTTTTATCATAATCCTGCTGACATCACCCATGCACAAACAAATGAATACAGTCCCAATCCATCTTCTCCATGGCACTGACCTTAAAGATGGATCATTTGAGTCGTCCAAAACTGTTCAATTTAAGCTTTTGCCCAAAAAGAATTGACTATGATTCCATTCGGAGCTTATTCCTCGCATCCACTGCTGGTATAGAGTAGATAATAATATGCAATCGACAAAGTAATGTTTAACCTTGTGTTCCATTTGAATGTTGAAATGCCACATGGACAGAGTTGGGTGCATTTTAACCACCTATGTAAAATGGCACCTGTCCCTCAGGTGACCTGCTTAATCTGGTAGTGAACCAGGAAAGGGACTAGACCTTTTGTTTAAGAAGCAGACCGTTGCATCTGGTGCAGTCATTATACAGTATGTCTCAGTCCAGACTCCAACCTTATTTAAACATCAAGCTGAATATTTCATAAGGGGATAGCTTGCATTTATTTGTCATTGTAAAGTCAGTCATGTTGTAGACACGAAGGGGAATTTTCATCCTTGCTATTCATTGGTGTATATGCGTTGAGTCATTCTGTGCAGATTTCAGTTTGAATAGGCGATGCATATAGGAAAGTAGATGGTTGGCAGTGGTGTTACATGGTGGTAATTCAATTAAGTGCGTCTTTTGATAAACCTCTTGCGCGTCACTCTCAAAGTTTATGAGCATCAGTACTACCACTGGATTAGATTACAGCCCTAAAACCACTGCCAAACATTTGCAATATTTTATAATAATTAACAAAATGCCTTTTTAAAGATAATAATTTTTATTGTTATGTGGCGGCATGATTCACTAGGCGTGAACATAGAAGAAAGGTTAATAAAGATGACCGCGAGCTAGGAGCTGGAGGTACAGAGTAATTCACGATGCTAGACACCTTCATATATCTAACAAGTCTGTCGATCTATCCTGGAGGATCCTGGATCATCAGGAGCAGTTCATAACTCCTGATGTTGCAGACAAACCTTTTGACTGCATTGCTCCTTTGCTCCACCTGAACCATGCACTTGGAAGATTTGCTACCGGTAACTTGGGGGCTGATACTGACACAAGTGAATTGGGATCCTCCTGGGGAATATCTAATGTACACCTTCAGCCTCTGCATCACAATTTAGTATTATGAGCTTGTTGTTGGTGGCAAACTACTGGGAATTATAGTACCCTGTTTATTATTGTTTAATGTGGTATTTATTAACAATAATGTCAGCACATATTGAACAACTTGTTGAAAAGTCCCAAATGTGTTCAAATTATATAGCCCAACAAAAGCAAATTCAAATTTAAGGACATTGGGCCTAGTTTTCAGAGCTTGTAGATTGTCCAGCAAGGCAGACAGAAAATGGAAAACCGTGGTGAAGTTCCAACAGTTACAGCCCAACATCCCTCTGCCCACTGATGTTTTCTTAGTATGTTTCTAGTATTATTTAGATTTTAAACAAAGTGGAAACATTGCTACTCAAGTCGCCACTTACTGTCCTGATACGAAGGCAAAATACTGCGGATGCTGGAAATCTGAAATATAAACAGAAAATGCTGGAACCGTTCAGCAGGTCAGGCAGCATCTGTGGAGGGAGAAACAGAGTTAACGTTTCAGGTCGATGGCCTTTCGTCCTGAGCAGTGTTGTCATTTGAATGCGCACATTGTTCAATATTATTCAATTTTCTAAGTAGACCGGTTGCGCAAACCATGGCATCTTCTGCGGAGGAAGGTGGCTGTTGAGAATGGTGTTCCATTTGTGGCTTTCAGATCATTAAGTACAAAATTCACAATTCTTTAACGGGGTTCAAGAGCAGAAAAAGCTAATTTTCCCCATAGGATAGTGGACATGTGGAACTGGCTCCCCGTGAAGTTAGTTGATTTGAGGTCAATCGACACTTCTAAAGGAGAGCTGGATCAATACTAATTGAGAAAGAAGACAGAGATTCTAAAGATATTAATTCACTGCTTTTTCCTTAAAGTATGAATGAACAGATAGTTGGAGGTGGGAGGGGAAGTCCACAATTAAATAATCCTACATTGATTCTAGATGAATGGCCTTTTCTCAGTCTAGAATTTATATCCATTCATTATCCTAAAATCATCTGCAATGTGGATACTGAAGAAATAGTGCAAAAATGCTAAAAAGAGCAAACTTGGAAAATGCTGCAACTTTTCTGTAGCATTGTATTGACAAGGACCTTCAGAAAATTGTGCCATAAAAAGTTCTTATCATGAATCTTTTTAATTTTGCTTTTTAAGCAGTTTTGTAGAATGGTTACCTATGGCAACAATTCTTAAACTCAGAGCATGATGACCTGGCACACAGTATATGTTTGTCAAAGTGTGTTGCTATATTATTTTTGTGTGCATATGAGGTTGATGGGCAGTACTTTAATAATGGTAATGACCTGATTTTACTTGTTAAAAGCACAGCTGCTGTGGGTTATAAATCTGGCAGAACTTTTGACAAGCTCCACAATGCATTCCACTTTAAAGCTTCAATAATTAGCTCACCATTATTAACGTGATAAATGCTCTGTGCTGAAAAAGGATGCCCAAGAATGATCACAAAATTATATGAAACTGGGGACCATCATCAGAATTGATCAGGCTCAGGCTGTGAAATGATTTTTTTTGTTGCTGTTATTTATATTCACTGTTTACATTGAATATGTGCGGTGGATAGGGGAGTGGATGCCAGGGGTATTCCGTTTACGGAGAGCTTTCGAGCCGACCGAGGTTCTCAGTGCTGAAACGAATTGTCCATGTGCTTCACTTTCTTAATGCTTGTTGATGTTCACACAAGAGGATTCATGATTCTGACATCATTACCTCGAGTTTGTTGGGAAATAAACTGTAGTTAAGTGGCAGAAAGTTCTATGTCCAGTATTCATTGGATCTTTCCTTCCTCATTTTTTCCACTTTTTTTTTTTAACCCTTTTTTTCTCGACAGAAGCGTGGTATTTACATATAAATTTAAAAGCTATCCTATTGCGCTTTATTTGGTGCTACTGTAAATGTCCACATGACCTGTCCCACATCTATACTCCTAATGTAGTGAGCAGTTAAAGCACAGTTCAACCTTTGAGCCATCATATCAGTGTGGACCTTCCACCTATACAGTCCCAGTTTTATTACACTGCTAACAAGGTAATTAGAGTGCTCAAAGGACAATGTAGAGATGCAAACAGAAAGAATTTCAGTCGTCATGTACATGGTGCATATACACTTGGGCACTGATACCAACCTCAGTGACATTTGTTGACAACTGGATACTGAATTGTTATTGCCAACCTTTCAACTGCTAAATAATTTTTTCTGCCCAAGTGGGGAAGGTATTCAAGCTGCACAATTCCACAAGGCTGAACCCAGAAAAGTAGATTCTGCTGCAATTGCTGTCTAAATCCATTTTATTTAAAATCTCAAAATAAGGGGTTGGCCATTTAGGACTGAGATGAGGAGAAATTTCTTCACTCAGAGGGTGGTGAATCTTTGGAATTCTCTACCCCAGAGGGCTGTGGAGGCTCAGTTGTTGAGTATATTTAAGACAGAGATTGATAGATTTTTGAATATTAAGGGAATCAAGGGATATGGGGATCGGGCGGGAAAGTGGAGTTGAGGTAGACGATCAGCCATGATCTTATTGAATGGCGGAGCAGGCTCGAAGGGCCAAATGGCCGACTCCTGCTCCTATTTCTTATGTTTTGTCTTCGAGCATCTAAACTGGACAAGTTGAATTGAAAATGATTTCTTATTATTTTGTGTTGTTTACATTCCAGTCTGTGAATCATCAGGTCACTGCACTACAAATAGGAAATCACACCCAGTATCCATTTATTGAAGAAAAATAGCAGAGTTAACACATTCTGGTTCCCTCTGCATTCTCAGTGGACTACATGGCTATGAAGGGACATCAGTTTCTGATTTTATTTTAAAAAGAACTATCTCTACAAATCATCTTTGAAACACATTGCAGCTATTTAGTGGAATATCAAAGTGGTAATTTTTGGTTAATAATCATTTTAAAATGTTCGATAATGACATGACGTTCAGGAAAAAAAATGATTGTGGGCTCAGGCGTCTTTGCTATACAATAGCACCGTGGGAAGATTCAAAACATTTTTATTCAATGATGTGCAAACAATGAGCAGCCCAAGGCCATGTAGTTCTATCATTTGATCTGAACCTATATCCTGTATCCTGCAGATTTGACATGGCACTCAAATCTACTGCAATGGATGATAACCCATATCTTACTTTACACTTCCCATGCAAGCGCCGGAGATGCTACACCTGCCCTTATACCTCCCCCTCTTCCCACTCTCCAGGGCCCCAAACACCCCTTCCAGGTGAAACAGCGATTTACTTGTACTTCTTGCAATCTAGTATACTGTATTCGCTGCTCACGATGTGGTCTCCTCTACATTGGGGAGACCAAACGCAGATTGGGTGACCGCTTTGCGGAACACCTCCCTTCAGTCCGTAAGGGTGACCCTGAGCTTCCGGTCGCCTGTCATTTTAATTCACCGCTCCACGCCCACTCAGACCTCACCGTCCTCGGCCTCTTGCATTGTTCCACGGAAGCTCAGCGTAAGCTCGAGGAACAGCACCTCATCTTCCGATTAGGCACTTTACAGCCTTCCGGACTCAATATCGAGTTCAACAATTTCAGATCATAACCTCGGCCCCTACCATATGTATATATATATTTTTTATCCACAATTTTGGTTTGTGCCTTTTCCCTTTTTTTCTCTCTCTCCCACACGGCAGCTGTCTTTCATCCTGCCAGCGCATTTCACACTTCTAGAGCCATCTTTTGTTTCTTAACCTGTCCTATTACCATCTCGTCTCGCCTTGAGTATCTCTTAATGTCTCTTTACTTCTCACCGACCTCCCCTTTTGTTCTTTCATTCCCTCCCCCAGCCTCCAAACTTGCTTTTTCATCTGTTTCATTTCCTGCTTTTTTTCTCAGTTCTGACGATGGGTCTTCGACCTGAAACGTTAACTCTGTTTCTCTCTCTCCACGGATGTTGCCTGGCCTGCTGAGTTTTTCCAGCGTTTTCTGTTCTTACTTTACACTGTTTACTTCCTCTTGCTCACCGCAGTTGGGGACATTTTTCTGTGTACGAACTGCACATGTGAGCACCTAAAAGGTCAGAAACAGTCAAAATATATTCTCAGTAAATTAACAAGGTGACCAAAGATGAAACCTGGCTTCCCAGCAGCCAGAACTTTGTGCTGTAATAGAAGGTTTTTTTTGTCAACTTGAAACAAGAGTCATGATGCGGAGATGCTGGTGTTGGACTGGACGGGGGTGGACAAAAATGAGAAGTCGCACAACACCAGGTTATAGTCCAACAGTTTTATTTGAAATCACAAGCTTTCGGAGCTTCCTCAGGAAGGGGCCACGTAAGCTCCGAAAGCTTGTGATTTCAAATAAAACTGTTGGACTATAACCTGGTGTTGTGCGACTTCTCATTTTTGAAACAAGAGAGCAGAGGGATTTGGTTCTCGAGTTTGGTGTAAACAACACTGAATTGCTTAATCCCGAAACTTAACTTCATATCTTCTTTTCACCATATCCGGATCGTTCTGTCACACCACTTCCCTTTTTGTCTCACTGGACAGATGCAATGCAACATTTTATATTGGTTAGTTTTAACCCTTTCATCAGCAGGGACGAGAGAATAAAATAACGAAAAAAAGGTTTTAAAAAAAAAAACACTTCGTAACTTGTAATCGAAGTGTTTATGATAAAGTGCTCAGTAAATTAGTAAAACACTTTCATAACCAATGCTGTGATGTCCAAATAGAAGTCATATGATCTGGTACCCTGCATCTAATTACAGCACAATGGCTGGTAATCAGGCAGTCATTTGATCTAGTAATACCACAATTAACTCGGGCAGCTCCCACACTGGTACAGAATGTTACATTGCAGTTTTAATCTTCAGTAAGGAAAACCCTACAACCTGTGCAAACTGTGCAATTCCCTTTCGAGCAAGTAAAGCTCCTTCAACTAAACGGTTGCTCTTATCATTATCAGGATTCACATTTTCAAAGTAATGCCAGCCCTGAACTTTGTGCATGGTAGTAGATTGCTCTTAAAAGAACCTTCCACTGTATCTTAGAAGGCATTTCAATCAGTAAAACCCACCAGAACAAAGCAAAATATTGCCTTCTTAAAGTTCTTAATGTTTCTAATGAATAAAATGTGTTTAAAAATGAAGGAGCACCCCTGCTGTTCCATTGAGGGCTGAGGGAATGACTTCTGATTTCCTACCCACATGTATTTTGAAGCTATTTCCTAGACAGTGACACAGGGATAGTTATAGTGAGCTCATTTAAGTATGTTGATGCTTTAAATCATTTGCTTTTAAGATATAGGCAAACTTTATTACATAGATGGCAATGTCAAAAGTTCTGATGCGGAGATGCCGGTGTTGGACTGGGGTGGACAAAAATGAGAAGTCGCACAACACCAGGTTATAGTCCAACAGTTTTATTTGAAATTACGAGCTTTCGGAGCGCTGCTCCTTCGTCAGGTACAGTGAGGCAACACTGTACTGTACCTGACGAAGGAGCAGAGCTCCGAAAGCTCGTAATTTCAAATAAAAATGTCAAAGTTAACAGACAGGACAAATGCAAATTGCAAAAGAGCTTTAATCAGGGGTTAAAATGCAGTCCGACTGCAGTACACCTTTCAATCCTTGTCGCACTTGGTACTTATAATATCAAAAATGAGAAGTCGCACAACATCAGGTTATAGTCCAACAGTCTTATTTAAAATTACAAGCTTTCAGAGCGCTGCACCTTCTTCAGGTACAGGTTCACTGTACCTGTACCTGAAGAAGGAGCAGCCGCTCCGAAAGCTCGTAATTTTAAATAAAACTGTTGGACTATAACCTGGTGTTGTGCGACTTCTCATTTTTGTCCACCCCAGTCCAACGCCGGCATCTCCGCATCATGACCTTATAATATCAGTTCTTGATTTTCTCATGAGATTGCCATTCCTTATCAGATCTTGCCATCTATAAACTGTGTGTTTCTTTGTTTCTGAGTTGCATAGGAAGACAAAGGCTTAACCTCTGACCTGCCCCCATCTTTCCGTGTGTGGGGATTGGCCAGTTGAGCTGCCAGTCAAACCGCTATTGCCCTACTAGGAGTGGTTTCCTGCCAAATAACCCATGCTGACCCCTTCCCACATACCATGTGTGAGCCTTATGGGAAGTGTTGGAATGTGAAATTTTGGATGAAGTCATTAAGACACCTAGGCCCCTATTGTTAGTGGCTCCAGTTTTTTCTGTCAAAGTTAAAAAAAAAATCCTCTATCTTTGGGTATTGATCCTTGGAATCTTGAATCTGACTTTATAACAAAAACATATTATAATTTAAATCAAAAATAATTTAAATCGGAAATGTGAATTGAGTGATTAAATTGCCTGACAAGATGCTAATTTCCTGTATAAGTCCATATATCCTAAATGAAATACTAAATTGTTACCACATGTATTTGACTTACCTAATGATCTTATATTCCTACATAGTAGACCTTTAGTACCAATGTGGCAGTGGCAATCTAGTATAAACCCCTCAGTGGTGTTCTAGCTCTCATTCAGTTGTCAGTTGTAGAATGTGGTGCAATGCACATTTTATACACAAAATGGTGGTTTTGCACTGGCTTCATGCTGAGCTAGGCCAATAAGGGCTGATTTTCATCAGGCACTGCTTTATAAACTTATTCTGCCTCATGTACTATAATTTTAAATTGGATCTCACCTCACTGAAGTTCAATTCTGTTGACTTAACAGCAAAATCTTATATTGCACCAGACCTTAAGTTTATAAAAAAGATATAGAAGGCTAAAGTATGGAAAGACTAAGGGAACATCACGGTAATTGTTCCCTTAATTTACTGAGCATGGGGGTAATTCTGCAACAAAAGTTTCAGCAAGCCAGCCCCAAAAGTGCAATTGAGTGTTCCCGTGATATTCCAACTGTTTTGACCAACTTCCTCAATACACTAGCATTTGACTGGGCCTTTTTCCAACAGATTCAGCATTTCCACAAACTCTCTTTCACTTCTTTATTCTGAACCAGTGTCACATTTTTCATTTGATTTGAAAACGTTCCTTTTTATTTCCTCCTACTTTATGTTTCTATTCTTCATTTTAGAACGCAAGTGTGCTTTTCTAACATATTTAGATCTGATAATAACAGGGCACTTTTCCCAATTAGTTTCTGTGCAAGTTGTGAGATGGTATCTGTGTGCATCAGATGTTCACTTTGGACTGGAGTTCCTGGTCTTAAAGGACATCGACTTAAGGCTTGTTCTTCACCTTTCTTCACCTAGGCCAGCCATAATTTAAGGTGGGAGATGTCAGTTTTGAAATTGCTGCTTGGGGTTGTACATTTTCTGTGCAGTGCCTCAGTTACATTTGGTAAAATAATTGCTGTTTATTGAAATGAAGTCATGATGTGGAGATGCCGGCGTTGGACTGGGGTGGACAAAAATGAGAAGTCGCACAACACCAGGTTATAGTCCAACAGATTTATTTAATTTTACAATGAAATGAAGACTGAGTAGCTTGCAGCTTGCAGAGGATACAGACATTTTGTACTGCACACATTGAGGATAATGATTCTATAGGTAATGTACAAAACAAAATGGGTTAGGCACAATGGTTACATTTATTAAGCCTGCTCTACTTATGCCAGTTTGGAGTTGCCATGGTGATATTTTGGTCTGTGTCTGGGAGATCAGCTCATCAAGTGAGAGCTTCAGCTGTTTAAATTATTCCACGTTCACTGCTCTGTTTGATATTGCTGCCAATTTAAGGAACTCAAACTCAGGATGAAGCGAAATGTTTACGTACTGCTAATTGTAAGCCAGTAAAAAACCCTAATTACTTAGATAAGTAAACTTACTGATCTATAATGTGTATTGAATGATCTCAACCAGGGTGAAAGCATTCGCCATCCTAATCCTTGTGTTAGAGAGATGGGGAGGTGGAAATTGGTCACAGTTTCTGTTCTTGATTGCTAACCAGTGAACCCTACTTAAAGAGAGAGTGTGTGCGTGTCCGTTTGTGTATGGACAAGATTATGTTTGCTTTAACTGAGTTTTGGTTCCTATACAATGAAGCCTTTTTCTAATGACCACCTTTGGGACTGTTTTACGGCAGTCTTTATTGACAAACAGTATCTTTTTTATCCCAAATGAAGCCAAAATCATTAATTTATTGTTGCGATTGTCTTTAACCAGCTGGTCTAAGATTAATTTCACTCTAGACTAAAGCTGAAAATCCAACAATTGTATAGACCTTTTAGGGGAAAACAAAACCCCACAAAACCCCACACTAAAGTGTGGCCTTTATAAAACCGCAATCTCAGACTCGTCACCATCGTCGCAGTCCGTGACATTCAGAATACAACGTGAGCCACTTAAATGCCAGCATCCTTGGATTTCAGTTTCATAACTGACCTATATTTGTGAATGTGTCTAAGGAGGGGAAGGGGCTGCTTGCATTGATGCTTGTTGCATTGCTTGTTCCTTGAGTTATGGCCTGTGCATATTGCTTTAGAGGTACTGTGCTTATTACATTAACAAATAAACTAGTATTTATATTATTGTGTGATGTCGATTGCTTTGATTTTTTTTTAAATCCAAAAATTGTTGAGATATACGAGAATATTCTTTCAACAACAACAACAACAACTTGTATTTATATAGCGCCTTTAACGTAGTAAAACGTCCCAAGGCACTTTACAGGAGTATTATCAAACAAAAAATTTGACACCGAGCCACATAAGGAGACATTAGGGCAGATGAGAGGTAGGTTTTAAGGAGCTTCTTAAAGGAGGAGAGAGAGGCGGCGAGGTTTAGGGAGGGAGTTCCAGAGCTTAAGCCAAGGCAGCTGAAGGCTTGACCGCAAATGTTGGAGCGATTAAAATCGAGGATGCGCAAGAGGCCAGAATTGGAGGAGCGCAGAGATCTCGGAGGGTTGTGGGGCTGGAGGAGGTTACAGAGATAGGGAGGGGTAAGGCCATGGAGGGATTTGAAAACAAGGATGAGAATATTAAAATCGAGTTGTTGCTGGACCGGAACCAATGTAGATCCATGAGCACAGGGGTGATAGGAGAAGAGGACTTGGTGCGAGTTAGGATACGGGCAGCAGAGTTTTGGATGAGTTCAAGTTTAAGGAGGGTGAAAGATGGGAGGCCAGCCAGGAGTGCGTTGGAATAGTCAAGTCTAGAGATAACAAAGGCATGGATGAATGTTTCAGAAGCAGATGAGCTGAGGCAAGGGCAGAGACAGGCGATGTTATGGAGTTGGAAGTAGGCGGTCTTGGTGTTTTCAGCGGATGTGTGGTTCGAAGCTCATCACAGGGTCAAATACGACACCAAAGTTGCAAACGGTCTAGTTCAGCCTCACACAGTTGCCAGGGAGAGGGATGGAGTCGATGGCTAGGGAACAGAGTTTGTGGCAGGGAGTTTGTGGAGGAAATTTCTGCTCATCCAGTACTGGATGTTGGACAAGCAGCGTGACAAATCAGAGACAATGGAGCGGCCGAGAGAGGTGGTGGTGAGGTAGAGCTGGGAGTCATCAGCGTACATGTGGAACCTGACATGTTTTCAGATGATGTCGCCGAGAGGTAGCATGCAGATGAGAAATGGGAGGGGACCAAGGATATATCCTTGGGGACTCCAGAGGTAACGGTGTGGGAGCGGGAAGAGAAGCCATTGTAAATAATTATCTGGCTATGACTGGATTTAAGAATGGAACCAGGGGAGTGCAGTCCCACCCAGCTGGACGACGGAGGAGAGGCGTTTGAGGAGGATGGTGTGGTCAACCGTGTCGACAGGTCGAGAAGGATGGTGGGGGGGGGGATAGTTTACCATGGTCACAGTCATATAGGATGTAATTTGTGACTTTGATAAGGGCCGTTTCAGTACTGTGGCAGGGGCAGAAAACTGATTGGAGGGATTCAAACTTGGAGTTGCGGGAAAGATGGGCATGGATTTGGGAGGCGACAACACGTTCAAGGACTTTGGAGCGGAAAGGAAGGTTGGAAATGGGGCAGTAGTTTGCAAGCTCAGCGGGGTCAAGGGTGGCTTTTTTGAGGAGGGGGGTGATGACGGCAGATTTAAAGGGGAGGGGGACAGTACCTGAGGAGATGGAACCGTTAACAATATCAGCTAACATGGGGCCAGGAACGGTAGTTGGGTGGTCATCAGTTTGGTGGGAATAGGGTCGAGGGCGCAGGAGGTGGGTCTCATGGACAAGGTGTGCTTGGAGGAGATCTGTTTCAGGATAACTTCTGAATCTTGGCACATTTAATGCTGTAGTTCCTCAGGCTCGAGGGGCCGAATGCTCTACTCCTACTCGTGTTTAATTTATTATTTATAAAGGAGGAAGTTACTAGTTATGGAATTGAATTTCTTTGCAGCATAAAATACAAACCTATTTTCTGCTGCTGCGACAATCACATAAATTCAATTATATTAAATATCGTACAAGATAAATGACACTCTAAGCATTGTGTTTCTTTTCCAGCTTTGCCAGAACACATTATATTTCACCTTTTAATGTGTAGAAAACACTTTGCTGTAAATTACAAAATCAAATTCGATAAATCCATTAAGCTGCAGACCATTTATTTTTAAGCATTTTCTGAATAAACAAAACAATTGTCATTTTGTTTTATTTTTGTGCAGAATGACTATTATTGGCTCCAAGGTATCGCTTTATTCTGCACAGTGACTGCTTCTTCCTGCTGATCTTTTTCACCCAGAGGGTGGTGGGGGTCTGGAACTCGCTGCCTGAAAGTGTGGTAGAGGCAGAAACCCTCATCGCATTTAAAACATACTTGGACATGCACTTGAAGTGCCGTAACCTACAGGGCTACGGACCAAGAGCTGGAAAGTGGGATTAGGCTGGATAGCTCTTTTTTGGCCGACACAGACACGAGGGGCTGAATGGCTTCCTTCTGTGCCATAAATTTCTATGATTCTATGATGGCCAAACAGCTAGAAAATGATAACCTAAATGTTTAAAAAGCAAAGTAAAAATACCACGTTCTTCATTCTTATGTTATTGCAAGAAAGACTTGCATTTATATAGCACCTTTCGCGACCTCGGGATGTCCCAAAGCGCTTTACAGCTTTGTAATGTAGGAAATACGGCAACCAATTTGCACACAGCAAGCTCCCACAAACAGTGGTGTTGATTAAGGGATAAATATAGGACACTAGGGATAACTCCCCTGTTATTCTTCGAAATAGTGCTATGAAATCTTTTGTATCCACCTGAGAGAGCAGATGGGCCCTCGGTTTAACATCTCATCTGAAAGACAGCACCTCTGGCAGTGCAGCACTCCCTCAGGGCTGTACTGGAGTGTCAGCCTAGATTTTTGTGCTCAAGTCTCTGGAGTGGGACTTGAACCCACAACCTTCTGACTCAGAGGCAAGGGTCCTACTAACTGAGCCACGGCTGACACACAGGTTTCTTTACGCATCTAGATCTCAGACTTCTAAACCCTCACATATTAGCATTGCTCAATATACTACTTCCTCAATATGTGGCAGTGAGTATCAGTTCTGTGGATCTGTGAGCGAATTTTCCACTATCTATCTTTATTGACATTTGGAATTAATGAGACTGAGGAATATGAGTATTACTATCATGACTTTGGTAAAGAATGATCACTGTCCCTCAACAGTAGTCCTCTCAGCTGGCCTTCTATGTGGACTATGCTTCTACTTCTTTTGGTCGTGACCCCGCTGTGAACCCGCTGCCACATGCCTTTCCCAATGTTGGGTCTGTCAACGCTGAGCAGACCCGACACACAGCGGTGGGGGACCTAACTAAAATCATTAGCATCTAGTTGCCAGATGCTTAACAGCATTTTTTCACTTACCTTTTGTCTTTAACTTCATGACCACGGGATCCCCGCTGTGTGCAGACCACGGCTGTCAAGCTGAGGCGTGAGTTCAGTGGCCATTGCTCCAGCTGATTACTTGACAGCTTCAAATGTACAGTGAAAGCTCCCACCTGACTGATATTCACTTTCCTCAGGCAGAAGCTTTTTTTCACTGCATTTCCAGCACACATTCTGCAGGCTTTCCACTTTCCACTCTCCAACCACTCTCACCTCATTAGTAGAACTCTCTCACCATTGACAGATTGCTTCTGTCATCTCTACTTCACCTGCCATCTATTCCATCAACATGGGTGCCCTTTATACTCTCTCACCTTAGTCCTCAGAATCTCATCACGATCAGCCCCAACACCAGCAGCACCAACAACAACACCAACCTTCTCCGCAATCAACTAATGCTGCACAGGACAGAGGGCATCAACACCCAACCACATTGCTGCCCGGGAGACCAGGGATGGCCTCACCATGGCCAGATTTACTTCACTTGACGCTGTACACCCTGGCTGCCACATGATGGGCCAGGTTGGCACCACCCCACACCAACACCATAAAGCATCCCTACAATGCCCAAGCCATTCCTTTCACACTCATCACCATTGCGGGGGGTACCGTTATGTCTCACCATTCACTGCAACTCACTAAGCCACTTCCAAAGGTGCACACAAATCTGTCCAAGACTGGAAAGTGTTGAAAATAAAGATTTCAATGTTTGACAACACATTAATAGAAACTTTACATGAACATTGCATAAAACACTCAAATGCCTACCCTTGTGTGTTTTTAGTTGGTATGATTGCACTAGGATGAGGGTGAGTATGAGGGGTGGCTAGTGAGATGGCATGTGGATAGAGAGGGATGGGTGGAGGTCGAAGGTAAGTTGGTGTGAGTAAGGATGTGCAGGAGTAGGGTAGGGAAGCAGAGTGATGGGGATGTGATGAGAGGCACAGCAGGATGAGGTTGAGTGTGGCTTTGTACTAACTTTTCATGATCTACTGAGATCATTGAAACGTTTGTGGCACTGCACCCAGGACCTCCTGACCACATCCCTGCTTGCGCCCTCCTCTGCAATGTGCAACCAGGCTGTGTTGATCTCCTGGGGAGGTCTCTTCCACCCATGGGAAGGGAAGAGGACCTCCCTGTGTGCTGTGACTCCCTCCATAAGCATATGGAGGGAGTGATTTAATTTTAATGGCTTTTAATTTTTAAAAAATTATTTCCGTGTCCTCGCAATCACCCATAATCTGTGCTATCCCATTGCTCACACTCTGTGCCTTACCATCTTCCAAATTCTACCTCCCTCCCTTTCTTGTGTCTCCTAAATAGAAAACAAACCAGACAAAATAAATTAATTCTGACAAAAGCATATGGAGGGAGTCATGGGAGAGCCTGGGTGCAGCCCTGTGCCTTTGCGCAGTGATTGTCAGTGTTTGCAGCACCTCAATGCTGTAGAACACTGACTGCACAAATGTCAAGACAAATTTGGACATGGTCCCTTTAAGGAAACCAGCTGGTGACGCGTCATGAAATGACGTCACCAGACCCGCTTCCTCTAATTGGGCCGGGTAACGCGCTGGGCGGGCTTAACAAGCCCAGTCAACGGAAAGTAATTTTACCCAGCGGGATGGAGCCAGCAGCGGGGCTGCGATCTGCCACCGACATCACCCGCCCCAGACCCGCCGAGGTATGTAAAATCGCGGCCTTTGTTACTGTGCTGATGGCTAGCTTCCTCTCTCACTGATTCTGCTATACAAATCGAAAATGAAATAATGCAAAGTCTCACTATGTTAATACTACAATAAGATGGTGGAACCAGTTCACAGACATTGCTTCTCAGTGATCTATTCATCTACTCATGGGAGGAAAATTTGCTGCAATTTTGCCTGGTGGCAAACAAGCGATGGCTGTTTACATTATAACGATCCCATAAGGCTTGTCTCTGAACAGAACAGACTTCTCTATTGAAGCCATTTTCTGCTGTAGTGGCACTTACAGATTAAAGGTGCCACACATCTTTAACTCATCTAAATGTGTTGTATTCTGCAGCAGTTTTTCTACCTGGCTTTTAATTTAAAAAACATTATTTCCATGTCCTCGCAATCACCCATAATCTGTTCCATCCCATTGCTCATGCCCTGTGCCTTCCCATCTTCCAAATTCTACATCCCTCCCTTTCTTGTGTCTCCTAAATAGGAAAAAAAACCCAGACAAAATAAATTAATTCTGACGAAAGGCCATCGACCTGAAACGTTAACTTGGTTTCTCTCTCCACAGATGCTGCCTGACCTGCTGAGTGTTTCCAGCATTTTCTGTTTTTATTTTAGATTTCCAGCATCCACAGTTTTTCTTTTGTGAAAATTAATTCATTAGTATGTTTAGTTGTCTCTATGTCTGGAAAGAAACAAAATGGCCAGCTGTTGCTTGGCACAGCAGAGAAATAGGTCAACTGTTGGTAATGAAGAAAGAACAATTGAACTATTATTTGTTATTAGGGCTCTATTCTAAATTTCCATTCCAAAATAATTCATATAAACGTTTGAGATTTCATACTTGGAAATTCTTCAATTATATTTCTACGATTTAATCCTGCGGCATCCATTTTAAAAGGGTGGGAACTTTATTTTTATTCCTGTTGTAATATGGTACCTGTTACTTCCTGAAGTTCCCTACATTGTCTGTGGGAAATCAACCAAACAGAAAAGCTTGTTACTTTGTGTCCTGATGTGAAAATTTTCACCATTACTAGCCTTACATTTTTGTTCCTTCTATGATTTATCTTTGTACCTTTGATGTTACAGGTCCATTGTTCTTAGTTACAAAGTGCCCGCTCACCTGTATAGTCAAGAAACTGGGCATATGCTTACAGAAAGGAGGGAGGTAAAAACCTGATCTTTGTATTTATTGTCCAAATTCTCACGTGGGAGCCGGATGGCTTATTGATCTGAATGGACATAATCCAATTTTTGGGATTTATACAAACACGAGAGGCAGATATTGACCCCAAACCAACCTGAAATTTCATACACTGGGATGGCGGGGGTGGGGGTAACTTTCCACAGGGTTTCTCCCACTTGTCTGCCATAACTTTGGTGGAAGAGCCACTAAAACCCCGGAAAAATGGTGTTGACGCCATTTTCTAAAGTTTCTGTGGCTCTTGTGTCGAATTCATGGTGGGCTAATGAGACGGCCGCGGAAATTCACCTCCTATAGCGTTCATGTAGCACCCATATTTAACCCTTAGTTGTCATTTGTTGATGGATTTTGTGCTTGTCAAAGTCAAAGTGACAATTAGGGCAGGGAAATTGATTTTTTTTCACCTGATGCAAACACTCCCAGAGAAGGTACAGCATGGTTTAGGCACAGCATAAAACTTCCTCTACAGGACCACAATGTAGCTGAACCCCAGTTCTGAAGAGCAACCCCATCTATATCAATGTAATGGAGGGAAGGGAAGGAGTGTTTAGCCACGATGCTCTGGCCATCATGGCATGGGGCAGTCTGGATGGACTAGCTGGTCTTTTCCTGCCCGTCAATTTTATATGTTAGTTTTTTTTTCCACCCCAGGTGTCTTTCTGGCCTGTCAGAATGAGTCTGCCAATCTAAGGCTGAATTTTGTGAAGTGGATTTCTGCCCAGGGAAAACGAAATGAAGTAGACTTAGATTAATTTCACTCGGGACGTTAACAACCAACTGGCGGGGGTGGGGTGGGGGGTGAAGAATACTGGGCTGGATTCACTCCCAACGTCACACCAGTGCTAATACAGTACTCTGAGTCACTTAGCTTACATTTAACTATACTCTTGATTTGGAAAATTTGTAATTTTGTCCACTATAAAGCAGGGTCCAATATATCCAGGCTCATTAAAAGTGAATTTAAGTGCTGGAACTTCATTGAAACTAGTAAGTTCATAATATGTAGAAGGAACAGTAGAGAGGGTTGAGCTGGTTAGAAAGGAGAGCCTAGCGTGTACAACTATCATAGAAAGTTCCTGAGAAAGGTTGACTGATGCAAGCAACAACTGTCGCACTTAGGTCAGGAAAACTGCTCCAGAAAGATAAGTTTCCCCCCCCCCCAAAAAAAACTGTGATTAAGCATTAAAGGCAACATTAAATTTCATTAAAACTGATGCAGTGTTAATCCATTATATACTCTGTAACTTCTGTTGAGCAAACTTAACTGCATGAATTTAACATGGTTAGCACTTCCTGTTCCTGTCATGACTTTAACAGGAGAGTTTCTTTCAGTTGTGGGTTTAAAAATATTTTAAAGGTACCACTATATGACTGTCATGAGTCTGATGACCTTTTAAGAGGTCAAACCTTTCTCACAATGTGACATGCTTGTGTCTGAGTCAGGAGGTGACATTGAGCTGATCCAGTGTTACTTACCACAAGTTAACATGTCTGTCGCTTCCAAATATGTCTTCTATAAAATATTGTTTAATTTTAACTGAAAAAATGTAATTTTCTCAATGAACAGCCATTTTAGTTACTGGGGAAGTTAACGTATGCTTATTGGCTAGTTGGATTTTCCATTTGTCTGAAAAGGTGCACCACAGGATTTATTATAAAACTTAAGAAGCGCTGCTTTGGTAAACCATCTTGCAGAACAGTTTACCATTGGAAGGTCTGATGCTGCATCACTGACTGTGTCTACCATTATAAATGAGTTGCCTATCTTGGAGTTTGAATGAATCATAATGCATAAATCTGAAAAACAAAATTGCACATGGAAGTTTGGATTGTGGCAGGTACAGCACACGCTGGACTCCCAGAGAGGTTTAGGAGCTGGCTAATTCTGGAGCCACGGCTTCCATATACTCCCAAATACAGTGACGACAGTGACTCTTTAATAAGATACTGTCATTCATCAAAAATAATATGGCTTCTCCTGACTGCCATGGCATTGATGCCTACTCCCTGAAATGCCCTGGAATGTGCTGAGGTATGCTGGTGATGTACCAGTGAATACCAAATATATAACAGACTGAGGTGAATGGACAGGAATCATTTGTTTCTTAGATAAATAAATGTACCTTTGCTAGTATGATTTTATATTTGCCTGTATCCCAATGAGGGCTTGGAATTTATAACAGCAGTTTTAATGTAATTGGTATCATTGTGGTGTTAATTGCCGAATGATTGCAAAAAGACTATACAAACCTCTAATTTTAACCACTAATTTAGATTGAAAAATTGAGAAAAGTTTGAACCCAACCCTTGGCAAAGAGAGTCCTTATCTTACACTATTCCTGTTGTTTTGTTTTATTGCCCAATGTATTATTACTTTCCAAATTCAGATATTGAACACTGTTTGAGCACACCCACCGTGTTTCGGATATTGAAGATTAATGACCTATTTGCCATGGAAAAGACATCATTAGACTCAAGAGTTTTCAGAATATGACGTGTTGCCTAAAGTTGTGCAAGGCCTCTCCTAGAAAGTGGCTGTCATAATGAATGTGATGCAGAAACCTTCTGAACAGGAATGTGGGCCACTAAATTGAGAAATGGTTCTGTTGAAAGGCCTGGCATTGACCACATTCCTATTTCAGCCTCGGGGCATTCCAAGGCAGTTCTTAAACAAAGCACTGTTGATTAATATGGGATTGAGTGACACCTTTGAACGTCAGAGCTCCAGCTAACAGCGTTATTAGACACTCAACACGAGGTGTACGGATTCCTTGTGGTGAAAACTGATGCTTAAGTTCCGTTTGGCTCCGGTTTAACACTTTATTCTGAGCGCTCGCTAACCGCTGATCTAAAGATGCCACCAAATAAATCCATTGGAAGCATTCAGCAGATGCTGATGCTAGACTGCAATTACAGAAGTGAGTGAGCAGGCCTGTGTTTGGGAGCCACATTTTGGGATGAGACTGGCTTACTGTATATTCTGTTACATAATAAGGCTCCAGATCACTCATCATTAATTAATAATGAGAACCCACTGAATTTTTCAGAAGACATGCTTGTCAAGAAGATGGACATCTATGAAATGACCACAAATGATCCTAGCCAACATGGGTTTTATTCTTAACATCATCTGTTGCACAGTTATATCTTCTGAGAGAATATTATATTTGTATTCTGAATTTTGTTTAAAATAAAATCAAGCATACGAGAAGGAAGGAGCCATGATGATTATACTCAACCTTATGAAAATATTTGCCATTTGCATTGCCTATCACTGAAAATATCCTGGGGTGGGGGCTGGGTGATTAGCACAGTAGAGTCTCCATAACACACTCTTTAGGAGTTTTGCTAACTGTTTAGTGAGGGCTTTATTATATAAAAGGTGTTTTATATGACAGTGGAACTCAACACAGGGTGAACAAGCCTGCTGTTCCTACCTTCTTATATGACAATGTTTGGTAAAGACAGCCATCCATGGACCTTCATGAGAAGCATCGTCACCCAGCAGTGAAAGAGACATTTCAACAATCAGAAAGTGAATGCTGTGTGGGGAGCACAGGAAGGCGGAGGAGGGAGCACCCACAATCTGCCCAAATACATTTCAAAGTATACCAAAGGACATATTTCCATCAAAATGCCATGAATGTTCTCGACAACAATGCTTGGACTCCGAGGGCGCTGCCTGGGTCTTGTAAAGAAAGACTATTTCCCTTTTTTCCCCTGCCCACACAGGCTATATATCAATATATATGTTGATAAAATCCAGAGGCTATGACGTCCATCTGAAATGAAACTTCTTCTTTCTCACAGTCTAAAATACAGTACTTTCCCTGTGATCCTGCACCCTCTGTAATTCGAAACCCCAGAAAGGTTAAATAGCAACAAAGTTCAGAGAGAAAAAAATGCTAAAAGTACAAAAGCGGCCATTGCTTACTAACTTGGACAATAAAAGAAAGACTTGCATTTCTATAGCGCCTTTCACAACCACTGGACTTCCCAAAATGCTTTACAGCCAATGAAGTACTTTTTTGAAGTCTAGTCGCTGTTGTAATTTAGGAAATGTAGCAGCCAATTTGCGCACAGCAAGCTCCCACAAACAGCAATGTGATAATGATCAGATAATCTCTTTTAGTGATGTCAATATAGCTAGAATACTGTGCAGCTATTATTTTAGTTAGTCACTATTTTTCATTAACTCTGTATACCACTCATCTCGGGACTATACTTGAGCTATCATAAGGATGAATTATATGGTTCATCTTGAAAAGAAAGAACTTGCATTTATACAACACCTTTCATGACCTCAGGAGCCCCAAAGCATTTCACTGCTTATGAAGTACATTTGAGGCACAGTTGCTGTTGTATTGTAGGGAAATGCGGCATCTAATTTCCACACACCAAGGTTCCACAAACAGCTATGAGATAAATGACCAATGAACCTGTTTTAATGATGTTGGTTGAGGGATAAATGTTGTCCAGGATACATTTATCCCTCAACAGAAATTGTGCTGTGTGCATGTGAGCGGCTCCATTTGTAGGAAATTCCCTTGCTATTTAACAAAGGTGTTAATCCCCGTATTCGAAGGCTGTCACCATAGCATCCAGTTACCCATCCGCTACTGTCATGATAGCTTATTGTTGTGTTAAGTCATTTTATTTAAGCCCTAAAATGGAAATGAGTAATTCTAAAATGATGAATTTGTGCCAATAATAACACTGCAAAGAATTTACAGCTCATTGCCATCACCTGTAATGATCATTGAATTAAAACAGTGTTTAAGTTACCAGCATGCAGGAACTGATGAGGTGAAAGAATTACTTGTTCAGGATGATGAGGAGCTAACGTTACCCTTATCATCTGCATATGTATGCACTTAAAATAACTACGTACTTAAGAGGAGTTCTGAATGTACTTACAGTTGTGACATTAATAACATTTCAAGTGACCAAGGGGTGAGTATTTAGAGTACTTATTGAATTATGTCAGCACTCTTGACCAGTCGGGAGTGACTATTTTATTCACAGGAAGGCAGCATAGCGTATTAAATCCTGTACAATAGCTCAGCATGTTGGCGGCTGGAACATTTCAGCTATATTGTTCTGACAAGGGGGAAAAATATTTTTACTTTGCTTCAAGAGAGAAAAAAATGGTTTATTTGGGGAAAAAAAATCCAGGTTTATTTGAGGCTCTGACCTTTATCTTGAGCGTTCTGAGGCCTTGAAGTTATGGTGTATGGAGATCAGTTTACGCTGAACACATTCACACGAAATGCCTCAAGTCTAGGGTTGGCAACTCTGGTTGGACGTATTCCTGGAAGTTTCATTACATGACCTGCAACCACCCCGCACCGTCATTGGTCACCTGACACGTCCATCCTCGTGGAGCACGGCCATCCCACGCCAATTGGAGAGCGAACAGCTTCTTCATTGCCTGATTGGATGATTCTCGACTGTCAGTCAAACAGCCTTTTTCCCCCACATCTCCTATATTGTTATAACTAATAAACAAAAATATTCAAAGAAAATGGAAAAAAAAAACACCGTTTTTTTTAACGCCCCTATGATTTTTCTCCGAAGTTGCTCACAGTTGCTCATTAGTCTTGGAGACTAATCTACAATTTCTGGAGACTCCTAGACAATTCTGGAGGGTTGGCAACCCTACTCTGCTCCTATTTTAACATAAATGGGTTAATACCTCCTGTAAAATAGAAGATCAAAGAATTTCATTCACTGCCGTTTGCGCTGTGCAATTTTAAGGCTGGAGTGATTGCTGTGTGTCCAAATGACTGCTTGTTTTGTGCCTCACTGCTTTTCATACTCTGGGGAAGGCCCAACCCAACAAGCAAAGATGCTCAAGTAAAATCTGACTTCTTGCCTGTCTGAAATTCTGTGTGTTAGTTGGAGAAACATTCTTGCATTGTTATGTTTATTTTATATTTTACTGGTATTGTTTTGTAGAATTTGGCCTCAAAATAAGTCTCCAGTGATTTGGCTGTCAGACCATTATTGCTTAAAGATGAACAGCACTGCACTGTTTCCATGGTAACTGAGCATGATTTCGTTTCCAGGGTAACTGCTTGCAGTATCTTAGATAATACAAACAGGTCCATTACCTATTTTTTTTTTCTATTTCACTCATCACTGTGTAGGTTTTCCTTTGAAAAAAGATCCTCTTTGAATACAATATATATACAAAAAGAAAATGTAAATCAGAAGTTACAGTTTTAAAGCCTAGAGCAATGCAAGGTATTAAATTATTAATCCCAGCAGCCAGAATTATAAGCCTTTTGGTTTTTCTGTATTTAATATTTAACAATGTACCCATTTGATTTGTTTTAACCTTTTGATTACAAGCTGTCTGTTACAAAGGTCTTTTCAGTTTAAAATGTTTTGACTTGCATAATGAAAATACATCTTGCATAACATTTATGAATAACCGAATAAAAACAATGCTATCCATGCAACAGAAGGGTTCCCACTTACCGACTAGTAACCATCCTCCTTGTGGGGAGGGGGGTCTCTTTGGGTTTGAGGTTGTCGTACGGTGCCTGGCAATGGAAGTTTGGAATCAGGTCAACCATCTATAGCAGATTTGGTAGTTGGATACCTGAGCCAAGCAGTCCCACTGTCCTCCAAGGCACAGTTGATCATCGACCAAGCAGTTTGATTCACTGACAAAACCTGGAGAAATAGACATATCACTGGGACTGGGATTCTTCCTAGCTCCAGATAACATTGTCAGCCAATGCCCTAACAGGTAAGGTGGTCCAGACTCAGCAAGGAGCACAGCATTTATCACCGGTAGGCAGGGCAGTCTTAACCGGGTAAACTCCAGCAGAACTTCTGCACACACTTAGAAGTCCACAGACTTTGGTTCTGTCAACCTGTACCTAAATTCTCTAATTTGGGTAAGTGGGGTATGTCCCAGAGAGAGATGTGTACACCTCATGTTGGGCAAATAGAAACTTTACTCATGTGGATTTTTCAGTAGCTTTTTGGAAACATAGTGATGTATTTCTGTACAATTCAATATCCAAATACCCCCCAAAACACTCATAATCTGTACTTAATAAAAATAGACTTTGATCTTCATATAGAAAGTAAAGAAAACGTAATTACATAAATATTTCTTCTCTTCTTCTCCCAGACTTATCTTGGGGTCTACTTCCATAGGAATAGACATCCCACCATTAACTTGTCTAAGTTGTCTTTCTTTACTTAGGAGCCTAGACCCTAGATAGTAAATCTCAGCAGGCGATTCGACAGCAGGGTTGTGGTGTTATAGTTGAGCTGATTCCTGTCCTCACTTTTCGGCCACACACGAGTACATTCCTGCTAAGGTTTACTGGAGGACCATCTAGCCAGGGGTATGGAGGCCAATTGTGATACCTCTACCGCCACCTTGACTGAGGTCCACTAATGAATCACAGACCAAGGAATGCACCTGAAACCTTCCTGGTCTGGATGGCTCACTGGACAATGAGCCATCTGCAGAAGCTCAGATTTTAATATTTTTTATCTTGGTTTTATTTGTATGAAATCTGCAGCACTGGACACAAGTAGAGTTTATATATAAACATGATATAATGTCTTCCAACACAACATACTGCAGAATGGCAATACTGTACTATCCTTGTAAATTCCTTATTTAAGGAAGCCCAAGAAGCTCTTTGTTCTGAGTCAATGCCAAGTAGACTCATTACATGGTAGCCTTAAAGTTGCAAGCCTCAACGCTAGTTATTCTAACAGTTATGATGAAGTCATTCCTTTTCATTCCATTACTCACACTTTTTATAGCCTAATTGCTGGAAATGTTTCAGCTGCTTCTTTTTCTTCTGGTCAGAGAGCTGTGCATGGACTTATTTAGGCCATCTGGGTTGCATGACAGTTCTTTTCTCCAAGAGCTAAGACCAGTAACTGCTGTCACTGCAGACTCGCAGTTCCTGTAATGGTTCTCCCTGATGTATATCACAGGTCTGATTTAAGTAACACACTGTTACCATAAGGGGCGGATTTTATACAGGAACTAGAGAGGATGTTATCCTATGTGTGAAAAGTTTAATGAACGAGTAGATGTGAGGAAAATAAGTTCTGTAATTTCCACTGCTCATTTCAGCATTAGTCATAGCTTCAAATGGGTGTAATAAAATGGGGGAAAAAAGAATAGAATGATTGTTAAGGGCATGTTAATGACTGTGGAGATCTTGTTAAAGACCTGAGTTAAGAAAGATGTGCATTTTTCCTCCTGTGGGTTATTTTAAAGAAAATAATGTTGTTTACCTCCCATTCAGAGTGGGAGTAAGTTCCAGAAGTTCAAGAGTTGCCTGTACCCACACACAAGTGGATTGTGTAGAGGATTTTTCATTCCTACAGAATGGGTGACATGGGCATAGTTGTCTGCATCATGGTACAGTGTGACCATAGTTGGAGGCACACCACTTGCAGATGAACTATTCCAGGGAATTGATGTACTGCACTAGAGTCAGTTACCTGGACAGAGGACCAGTGTACGGGTTGTAGGGGGCTGTGACTGTCATCTGGCCCATGAAGATCTGCACGCACAGCCAACCATCCAAGATGACCTCATTTGTGAAGGAAATGAGCTGGCCGCTGGAGTTTATTTTTCTTTTCGTTGCTGAAACTTGGCAGAAATAGTACTTCACGATATATTTTTGAGATGTGTTACATTTTATGCGAGATTGAATTTCACATCACCACACAATTTGGAGGGAATCTTTTAACAAAAAAAAGGAGGATCCACTAACAAAATCCTTCATTTCAAAGTCGCACGTTCCCGTGATTTTGTTAGTGGGCCATTAATTATGGATAAAAAAAGATGGCAATGCATGATGGGGAAGGGAGCTCCAGGCTGAAAAAGAAATGCATAACGAAGATTCACTGGTTGTCTTACAGACACAACCTAAAATAAAAACATAAAATGCTGGGAAAACATATCATCTGTGAAGAGAAAAAGACAGGTTTTGATGTTTCAGTGTGTATACTCTTCATCAGGTTAAAAAGCTTTGATGAATTGGAACCATCTGCTAGTCTTAATCCAAAGTAAATAAAGCTCAAGGGTTTGGATTTTGCTCCACTATCGCGCCTCCAATTGGAAACGGCAGCAATATTGTGCGGCAAGGCCCACTAATGAATTTCTGCCTCAGTCTTGATTTCTCTCGTTGCCCCACCCTAACTGCAAGGCCGCTGACTGCCCTTTCCCTGCAAGTAAACGACGGCGAGGATGTAGGTTCTAGAAAGCTGTCCCATTTCCCTGTCCTCCCCCACTGAGCCCAGGAACTACCAGGAGATGGGGGGAGGAGATGGTCATCCCCTGGGGTGGCAGCAGAAGGTTTGCTGGACACCCTTTCAGGACCTGGCCGCTCACCGGCCCAGTCTGAGGCCTAAATGAAACACTTATGGCGTTCCCCACTGCAGCACTGCTGGTGCTCTTCTCCGCTGGCAGCGGGGTGGGCTCCCTGTCAGTGATCGGCATCTTGCCGAGAGCCTACCCTGTATAACTAATGGCCCCCAACTCAGAAAAATAGGTCGGGCTCACAAGGGGACTGAGTAGCAGGCAGATGTTCCACCCCAACCCTCCTGTGGGGTAGGGGGGGGGGGTTCAGGAAAATCCAGGCCAAAATGTCAAACAAAATGTTTTAAGGCTACTACTTACATCCTGCATTACTGTTGCAAAAATAAAACAATGTTTCCTTTTGAAAGAAAGAATTGCGTTTGATGTGCTTGTATTCAATCAGTGGCAGTGATAGGCTTGGCGAGGTATCTGTAGGTTTCTTCATATAAATTGCTTTGATTGATTTTGTTAAATCACAAAGAAAAGACAAATTTTCATATTCTGACCGACCATGAAGATAATGCAAACTCAATGTTGGCTTTTAAGTGGCTAGTCACAAGCTTTGTTGTGCTAATAATGTTAATCATGTGGAATTACTGCAGTCAACAGAATGAGATTAGTCAATTCAGACTTTGTAAATAATTCTTTTGTAATGCTATTTTTTTTCTCATTTGTCTGTGTTTTTGATACTTTTTCTCATTTTCAGGGTGATATTCCATATTGAAGTTGTTTTCTCCATTTCGTCTTAGTTGAGGTGCCTTATTGTTAGAGGCCTATTATTGACGGCAGGCGCACAGTTCTCCACTGTCGACAGCTGTCACAAATATGAAGCTGGTTAGCTTGGAGAACCTGATGGCTTTGGAGACCCACATTTCTGTGAATATTATGAGTTGCCCTCCTGTTTTTACTTGTTTCTTCATGCTAAGATTTTTTGGGGGGAGCAATGGTGCCACCAAACTTAAAGGGGGCAAGCAGCCCACTGAGGTCTTGGGTCTCTAGGGACTACAGATATTTAGTATAAAAAATAAAAGCAGAAACAGAAAATGCTGGAAATACTCAGCAAGTCAGGCAGCATCTGTGGAGAGAGAAACCGAGTTAACGGGCTGGATTTTACGAACCTCGGCGGATCTGTGGTGGGTGGTCGGTGGCGGGTCCCGACCCCGCTGCTGTCTCCATCCCGGCCTCTGAAATAAATTTCCGATGATTGGGCTTGTTAAGCCCGCCCAGTGCGTTTCCCGGCCAGTTAGAGGAAGCGGGTTTGGTGACGTCATTTGATGACGCATCATCAGCTGGTTTACCTAAAGGGACCATGGCCAACTTTATTTTGACATTTGTGCTGTCAGTGTTCTACAGCATTGAAGTGCTGCAAACACTGACAAGCACACACACAAACCGATCAACATGGGAAATTATTAATGGGGAAATAAAAGATAGGCATCTTAGGGTAGAGTCCAGGAGCAATTGTATGTATGCTTTCACTAGGTTCCCTTATACTTTTAAACAATGGCGTGTGCCATCTGAGAACGTACACTACAGGTCAGATTAGCCATGATCTAATTGAATGGCAGATCAGACTCGAGGGGATGAATGGCCTCCTCCTGTTTCTATGTTCCATTAACTGCTTTTATTTTGGGTTTATCTTGTATTTTGAAATTCAGGTCTTGTTTTTCTGGTTTGCTAGTTTAGATTGCTGCAAAGAGGGAAAAATTCCCCAAAAGACTTAGCTTAATTGTCAAGTTCCCCAGATCCCCTCCATGTTTGAGCTTGGTTTAGTTGATATTACTCTTGCCTCTGAGTCATAAACACTATCCTGGACATTTGAGTTTATGATCTAAGCTAACACTCTAGTGACATACTAAAAGTGTGTTACAAATGCTATCCTTCATTTGCGACATTAAATTGGAGCCCGTCTGTCTCTTCTGGCGGATGTTAAAGATTTCATGGTACTGTTTGAAGGAGATAGAAGTATATAGAAGCTGACTGTTTCCCGTAGTTGAGGTGTCAAGACCGAGGGACTATAGATACAAGATTAAATGTGAGAGATATAGTAGAGAGCAGGAGAAACTTCTTTACACGGAGAGTTATAAAGAAGTGGAATTCACTTGCAGGGTTAGTAGTTGAGGCAGAGACTATGTCAACATTCAAGATTAGATTGGAGAGGTGGATGAATGAAAAGTGGTTGAGGGATATCGGAACAGGATGGGTAAATGTTTAGAGCTATTTGCTCATTGGAGCGGAAACACCATCATGGACTGGGTGGGTTGAATGGCCTGCTTCCATTCTGTAATTTCTATGCAAGAGCAAGGAATTCTCTCTGTACCATGGCCAACATTTTTTTCCTTAACCATCACCATCAAAAACAGATTGACTGCCCATTCATCTCACTGTACTGTTTGCGGTAATCTTTCTTTGCAAAATAGATGCCATGTTTGCCTATAACTGTCACTGCACGTCAAAGTAATTCATTCAATGTGAAGCACTTTCGAATGTTTGAGGGGTATCATTAGCTGCTGTATATATTTTCCAAGTTTATAAATACTTTCACAGGGGGAAAAATTCAGTTGGTTGCACCTCCCGTTAGCGCCTTAAGAGGGTGCTAATGGGGCGCAAAGCATCTAGCGCCCAGGCGCAGCGATGTTTGCGCCGCTCGCGAAATTAACTAGACATTTTGCGGCGGCGCTAAACACTACCGCCACGATCTCCTGCGCTGGCAGATCGTGACGTCAGTCGAGTGCGCAACGCCCCGGTATCGCCCCGGAGCGGATATTGAGTGGCGCCGCCTGCCGCTAGCAACGATGGGTTGAGGGGAGCGTTTTGCAGTCAGGAAGGGACTGGGGGAGCGCTATTTAAAGGCGACCGCTTCCTGCCTTTTATTGTTGGTGACATTTTTGAACCACGCATTCTGAGAGAGAGAGAGAGAGAGAGAGTTCTGGAGAGATTCAACGCTGTGTGAAGGAGTTTTGGGTACTGAGCAGCACTTTGCAGGTACATTTTGATTTGCCCTTCCTTGTATCGATTTAGAAGAGACTGTGGGGGCTGCACTCTGAGCTCTTTCCCTGGTACTCTCCATTGTTCTTTCCAGCAGATTTGATGTGCAGGTCTCTCCAGGCTGAGATTCAAGGCTGCAATGAGCAGGATGTGGATGGAAAGCAAGATCAACCATCCCCTTTAAGAACTGGCCCACGCCATTGTGTGTGTGTTCCATTGCTGACTGACAGCACATGAGCTTCGCCAGCGCTCTGAGGTAGCGCCTCGCTCCTCGGCCTTTGCGCCTTAAGACAGGTGTGAAGCGCCTGATTTAGCGCTCCAATCACCTCCAGGGGCGATAAAAGTCAAGTTTGCAGTTGGTGGCGATAATTAGCGCCAGGCACTAATCTTTGCGCCCGGCCGATAATTGCGCCCCAAATGGGGCGATACTGAATTTCTCCCCCACAGTCTCTGAATGGATATATATTGTGTATGGTCGCCAAGTCTATAGCATGCAACATGCTTTCTGTAACTTAATATTTGCTGGTACATTTTTTTTCTTTGAGAGTACTGCAATTGAATTTTTATTGAAGTGTGTTCTTGTTTGATTGGAACAGTAACCCATCTGGGTGGTGGTCAACAGGTTCAGCTTCTTAACGCTGGGAGGTGCTGTCTATTCTATAGACTCTGGAACAGTTCCCATGGATTGGAGGGTAGCTAATGTAACCCCACTATTTAAAAAAGGTGGGAGAGTGAAAACGGGGAATTATAGACCGGTAAGCCTGACATCGGTAGTGGGGAAAATGCTAGAGTCCATTATAAAAGATGTAACAGCAGAGCACTTGGAAAACAGTGACAGGATCGGACAAAGTCAACATGGATTTACAAAAAGTAAATCATGCTTGACTAATCTGCTGGAATTTTTTGAGGATGTAACTGGTAGAATAGATAAGGGAGAACCAGTGGATGTGGTGTATTTGGACTTTCAGAAGGCTTTCGATAAGGTCCCACAAAAGAGATTAGCGTGCAAAGTTAAAGCACATGGGATTGGGGGTAAGGTACTGACTTGGATAGAGAACTGGTTGGCAGACAGGAAGCAAAGAGTTGGAATAAACGGGTCTTTTTCCGAGTGGCAGGCAGTGACTAGTGGGGTACCGCAGGGATCGGTGCTAGGACCCCAGTTATTCACAATATATATTAATGGTCTAGACGAGGGAACTAGATGTAATATCTCCAAGTTTACAGATGACACAAAGCTGGGTGGGCGTGTGTGTTGTGAGGAGGATGCAGAGAAACTCCAGTATGATTTGGACAAGTTGGGTGATTGGGCAGATGCATGGCAGATGCAGTATAACGTGGATAAATGCGAGGTTATCCACTTTGGTGGCAAAAACAGGAAGGCAGATTATTATCTGAACGGCAATAGATTGGGAAAAGGGGAAGTGCAACGAGCCCTGGGTGTCCTTGTGCACCAGTCGCTGAAGGTAAGCATGCAGGTGCAGCAGGCGGTTAAGAAGGCAAATGGTATGTTGGCCTTCATAGCGAGAGGATTCGAGTACAGGAGCAAGGATGTCTTGCTGCAGTTGTACAGGGCCTTGGTGAGATCACACCTTGAGTATTGCGTGCAGTTTTGGTCGCCTTATCTGAGGAAGGATGTTCTTGCCATGGAGGGAGTGCAGCGAAGATTCATCAGACTGATACCTGGGATGGCAGGAATGACGTATGAAGAGAGATTGGGACGATTGGGCTTGTATTCGCTAGAGTTTAGAAGAATGAGAGGGGATCTCATTGAAACTTATAAAATTCTAACAGGACTAGACAGACTAGATGCAGGAAGGATGTTCCCGATGGCAGGGGAGTCCAGAACCAGGGGTCACAGTCTAAGGATAAGGGGTAAGCCATTTAGGACTGAGATGAGGAGGAATTTCTTCACCCAGAGAGTGGTGAACCTGTGGAATTCTCTACCACAGAAGGCAGTTGATACCAATCATTAAATATATTCAAGAAGGAGATAGATATATTTCTTAAGGCTAAAGGGATCAAGGGATATGGGGAGAAAGCAGGGACAGGGTACTGAATTTGGATGATCAGCCATGATCTCATTAAATGGCGGAACAGGCTCGAGGGGCCGAATGGCCTACTCCTGCTCCTATCTTCTATGTTTCTATGCGGTGGAGCGTAACTGAGTGGCAAGTCATAGATTCAGCTCCGATGATTTCTCTATGCAACAAGCTCTTGATATCAGTCATGCCAGTCCCAGAAGGTGAGAAGGAAAATTGGAGGACATGACATCCCGCAATCCCAGCCGTGAACTCAAATGTCAGCATTGCGGAGCTGTGGAATGGGATTGGGATTGGGAGGGGTCTGGGAAGGAGGGAGGGAACTTGAAAAGGATAGGAGATATATTAACTTTTTTTAAAAATTGTAATTAGAGGGAAATAAAATAAAATCCTTCCATCTATTACCTAGACAGCAAAACAGAATAAGTTGGGTTTGACTGGAAGACTGTTTTATTGCATGCATATTATCTTCTTCTCGGATCTCTGGAACGGACTCATTTTCATTGGCACAGGATGTAAAATAGCTCTGCATAAATGCATATCCTTCTTGTATGCCTCAGTGGTCTTTTTTGCTATTTTTTCAGTGTGGTGCCTGTTATTTACATATTTCACATAACTTTCTGATGTGTTTACATATACAGTGTGAGTGGGGATTCCTCTGATCGGGTAGCACAGGTTTTGTACAAACGCAGGCAATAACATTTGCATCCATCTTAGTCATTGAATCAATTTGCATCAAATTTTCTGGTGCCTGTTCTGTACAGCTAAGTCAGTTCTGGTGTATTGTAGGATGCCTGATTATTTGGTACGCCAGTTTCTATTGTTTACTCGATGTTTTATTGCTGCACAGAGAACTGTTTATATAGCACCTCGCCTTGCGTCAGATGCCTGCTTGGCATTGCTCCTGATCTTAAGTCCCGTTTTACTCACAGATGGAGAGTTTGGATTAGTTGTCTCATCGCCTGGATTAATATTGCCTCAGAGGGTTGGATCTGTTTACTCAGTGAGTCGTAAACAGTCTTTGCTTGCAAGTTGGTTGATGTGCACATAGTTTGGTGTATGTTTGTAACACACAAAATTTGTCCCCTTCCCATTCGAGGGATTTAAAAAAAAACTTCTGGATTGCTGTAAAAATTGTACGTACGTAACAAATTGAGAGTCTTTAAAGAGATGTTTTTAGATCAGGTCAAAGCATCATTTTACTCTTGAGTTCCCACTATGCTTTAATAAGAATTAATGGATCTCCCATAGCATTGCTCACAGTAAGTCAAATGCTGCGTTGCTTTGTACTGACAGGAGCATTATACCATGTAACATACAATGTATTATTCTGCTGTTGAGGTGTCTGTGCTTAAATTGACATGATCTTTTAAGGGGGTACAGTAGCATAGTGGTTATATTACTGGACTAGTAATCCAGAGGCCTGCACTAATGATTCAGATTCATGAGTTCAAATCCCACCACGGCAGCTGGGGAATTTAAATTCAGCTAATTAAATTTTGGAATTGAAAAGTTAGTATCAGTAATGGTGAGCATGAAACTACCGGATTGTCGTAAAAACCCAACTTTAGGGAAGGAAACCTGCCGCCCTTACCTGGTCTGGCCTGTATGTGACTCCAGACCCACGGCAATGTGGTTGATTCTTAACTGCCCTCTGAAATGGCCTAGCAAACCACTCGGTTGCATCAAAGCGCTACGAAAAACACTACCTTCACCACACTGATTGCAGCGGTTCAAGAAGGCGGCTCACCACCAGCTCCTCAAGGGCAATTAGGGATGCGCAATACATCCAATGAATAAAAAATAGTATTAATTGCTGTCAATTCTGACATCAGTCAGAGGTTAATGGCTTTCAATGAGGGAAGTTTGTAGATTGACTGTTGCTTGTAAATTTATGGCCTCACATCAGAAGAAACTAGCTTGAACTACTTTCTCTTTTTTTATGCATTTGACATCTTGGAATGTGATGCTTAGAGTGTAATGGAAACGCATTGCATATAAGACCTTTTATATATTTTTATATAGATGGATTATGATTAGCTTTAGCATAATTCTTTTCTCTTCCACTGTGTTTGTCTTGGTCTTGGTTTTTAAGTTCTCTGGTAGCTTTACTGGGGGAACTAATTTGGAGAAGTTGTTGACCTCAAAGTGTGAGGGAGCTGAATTAATGTTGGGAGTTTTCCAGTAGGCAGGTATTAGAGGGCCTGTTATCCTTTTGGATAATAGTTAGATGTCCCTCCTCAGATACTGGTAAGGGCAGTATTAAACCCTTCAATTTGCCAGGAGTTTCAACAGCTGAAATGAAGAGTACCAGTGCTGCACAGGCCAGGAATGTCTAGCCCAATAAGAATGTGCTGGCTTGATGAACAAAATTAAGGAAAGCCCATCCTCACAGTCTCGGTTGCTGTGATTTCTGTCCTATTGACGACATAATTCCAGCTATATCCAGGGTAAAGAGCTTGCGTTTTACTGGATGCTTTTTATTCCTCGCTGTCATTCAACAAAGCAATTTTGACGATCTTCTCATTTCAAGACGCACTTGTTACTTCAGCTATGTCACATTGTCAGCCTTACCTACTTTCTCGACCAGTTGCCCCCATGATGTCATTAGCACTGACTGTGGTTTTAAAAAAGAAATACATGAGAAAAAGATGTTAAAGTTAATCATTTTCTAAACTTTATTTTTCAAAAATCTTTCTGGTGGTAAGGCTCCCTCTTTCATGTCAAATCTTTATGATATATAATCGATGAGCCATACAGTCAATTTTAGATGCAGAGAAAAGCTCAAATTAACAGGGGAACATTACAACGCCACCAGGCTTAAACTCATAGCTTAATTACACCCGGGAGGCTGGCATGAGCAAGGTGCATTAAACAAACATCATCTCACTTGCGCTAGCTGGATTAAAATGTTCCCAAGACAATGATGCAATGGTTTTCTCCAATATTTGAGAATTTACTGGTCTCATTATAACTATCCATAGGAAACCTAATCTCCTCTGAGGGAAACATACTGAGTTAAAAGTCCAATTGTTTCCACAGTGGGAGTGGGAATTGACCTTTGACACTTATTGAGAAGTAATGGAAAATATGGGATTTTATTTGAGAAAAATATGTATCACATCCTACGATTTGTAAGTAGTTGGAGCCCTGCCCAGATTTTCGGTACACCCATCAGGTATGAAAGAATGGGGCTGTCAAGGTTGAAGGATTTTGCTTTCTTCTTTATTGGCTCATTGTGACCTCCTGGTAACCGTCCTTCTCTCCACTGAAGGTGCCTTCTGTTATGCAATCACATCATTGTCACAGCTCTTTCTCATTGTACTTTCTAACATTTTGTTTTGCTAATGAAAAGGCATTGGTGCCACGGGTTTTTTTTTACATTTTTCATAAAAGGGGTATTTCTTTCCAAGTGCAGTTAAAGTGCCATAAAAAAATAAGGTCTCCCTGCTTTAGAAACCAGAATATTGTTTCTGAGCTGTCATAGTATTTATGCTAAATTAGATTAAATCAACTTTAGGACTACATGAAGGTTAAAATAGGTGACCTTTTCTGTAAAGTAGGCTGCAACATATCTACTTGCTTTTGATTAATTGAAGATCACACTTGGGGTTGAGACAAATATAAATTACAGACTGAACTGTTTGTGAATAAATAATTTCTGAAGCACACCTCAAACTGCCTCCTCTATTCTCCCTTCTTTTGAAGGAGCTGCCTGCTGTAGGGCTACAGTTCATGGGTGCCACCTGCCCTCTGGTACTTCACCATTCTCCATGTGTGAGTTAGACAGTGAGTGATAGCTGGCTATTTGACTAGGGGGGCATCACAGCCGAGCCAGCACCTTCTCGTCTGACTTACATGCATGTGCAGTCTCCAGCAAAATCCAACAGATAGTAATCAGGAGAAGAAACCTCTTGTGATGGTGACTTCTGCCATCCCTATCCCAGGAACATTGAGGCCGGCTGTAACACCCCAACTGCTGCCCCTTCTATGATCAGCTATCTCAGCACAGATTTTAACTTTTCTGGTTTGAGCCTAGTGTATTTTTATTAAACTAACACTGCCCATTGCTAATGTGAAGACAATTCACCTGTTTCGCGATCACTTACTTTGGAACTATTATTTCTTTTGCTTATCAATCTATTTATGTTCTCTTTCAATTATACACATTTCAACATCCCATATATTAGTCACTATTTTAATGATTAAATGGTTTCCTGTTGAGAATCTTTTTTTCAGAAAGTGACCTGGCTTTCAACAGAAATAATCCCTACTCTGACTTCGTAGTATCTGTTTTAACCTGCCTCAATCATGGTGCTTTAGTTGACATGTTAAAATGAAAATGAGAAGTCGCACAACACCAGGTTATAGTCCAACAGATTTATTTAAAATTACAAGCTTTCGGAGCTATCGCCCCTTCTCTCTCCGCTTATCGCTCCGAAAGCTTGTAATTTTAAATAAATCTGTTGGACTATAACCTGGTGTTGTGCGACTTCTCATTTTTGTCCACCCCAGTCCAACGCCGGCATCTCCGCATCATGTTAAAATGAAGCTTTGGGTTGTTCTCCTTCTGCTGTGCTTGTGTCATCTGTAGTCCATTCATAACCAGTCTAGTAGCATTACCTGCCAATTAGAAACTAGAAAGTAGCACTCAAAACAATATGAAGCTTTTCTGCCTACGGGAGCCTAATTTAAAAAAAAGATTTCCGATCAGCCCTGGTGGACTCGCTGGATAGATGAAAAACTGAAATCTTTCTTACCGAAAAGACCCCAGAGTGGATTACAGCTCTGTGGAAATATAGTTGTTCATTTTCACCAGGTATCTTTCCTGGATCAGAGAGAAATATCAACCAACAGGCAGGAACTTAAAAATTTGCACACATTCTCCCAGTTTCTCCATCTCCATCGCATCTGTTTTGACAATACCACAATTCACGCCAGTGCTTCCGATATGTCTTCCTTTTTCCTCAACTGAGGATTCCCCTTCACTGTGGTTGACAGGGTCCTCGACCGTGTCTGTCCCATTTACCGCACTCCTGCCCTCACACCTTCCCCTCCCTCCCAGAACCATGATAGGGTTCCCCTTGTCCTCACCCTCCGCCCCACCAGGCTCCATATTCAACGGATCATCCTCCGCCATTTCCACCACCTTCTTCCATCACCCCCAACACTCACTCCCCTTCGCCCGGCACCTTCCCGTGCAAGCCCAGGAGATGCAACACCTACCCTTTCACCTCCTCCCTTCCCACCGTCTAGGGCCCTAAACACTCATTCCAGGTGAAACAGCAATTTACTTGCACTTCTTTCAATTTAGTATACTGTATTCGCTGCTCTCAATGCAGATTGGGTGACCGCTTTGCTAAACGTCTCCATTTAGTCCGCAAGTGTGACCCTGAGCTTCCGGTCGCTTGCCATTTTAATTCTCTGTCTCACTCCCACTCTGACCTCTCTGTCCTCGGCCATCTACACTGTTCCAATGAAGCTCAACATAAGCTCAAGGAACAGCACCTCATCTTTTGATTAGGCACTTTACAGCCTTCTGGACTCAACATTGAGTTCAACAACTTCAGATCATAACCACTGCTCCCATTTTTTCGTTCAGCAGGTGCTGGTAATGGTTCTGCTGTTGCCATTTACAGCTCCTCTAAACCCATCTTTTGTTTCTTTACCTGTCCCATTACTACCCCTTTTGCCTCGCACCATCATCCCTTTTCCCATTTAATCACTCCTGCCTTCCACCCTATCACAGACCTTCTCTTTTTTGTTCTTTCTGCCCCTCTTCCTCCTCTTCCCCCTCCTTTCCCTGCCTCTGTACTTGCTTAAAAACTGTTACATCTCTAACTTTTTCCAGTTCTGACGAAGGGTCACAGACCTGAAACGTTAACTCTGTTTCTCTCTCCACAGATGCTGCCTGACCTGCTGAGTATTTCCAGCATTTTCTGTTTTTATTCCAGCAAAACTTCTAACAGTTCACCCTGGCAAAAGGAAGTGTAGCGTGAACAGTGTGAGTAGAAGTAGTGAAAAGTGTGTCCATGACAGAAAAAGGCATTGTACTGTCAAGAGTTTTTATTGCGAGGGCGCTTCTGACTTTTACTTCACTGGATTCCTAATTTTCTTGAAGAGGAAATATTTTTAAATAGGCATGTTGAACAAGACCAACCTGCTTTCTTAAACAAATAGTAGTAAAACATATCTGAGTCATCTGGGTGTGACTTCACTATGACAGCGTACAGTATTTTTGAATAATGGGGTAGAGTTTCCACTTTAGGTGCAATCAGCAATCCAGGCGCATTTTGAGACTTTTTTTCTCAAGTTTCCGCTCAAACTCATTTTCATATTGGCGAACCCAAAATCTGCCATGTACCAGCGCAATCAGGCAGAATTTTAAAATTTGCTTTAAAAAATTTTCCTTGCTATATTTAAGAGTGATAATTTGGTGCAGTTTGATTAGTACAGCTGAAAATGGGTTTATCATAGAAAATAAGCATTTTTAATCTCAGTGTCAATCCACCGCCTATGAGTAACCCGATTTTAAATGACTGAAAATGACTTTTAAAAAAAATATCCAGAACCATTTGCTAGTTGTATTGGGGTACAGTTGTCAGTTTCTTAGTAAATTAAAAAAAATTACATTCAAAAGCTTTTAAAAATGTGCCGATTAGTGTCCTTGCGCCCAAAATAACTTAATTTTTGGAGCCACCTCGAAGGCCCGCAAACGAGTGTAATTAGTGGAAACTCCCAATGGTGATTATTTCATCCTGGGGGGGAGCGGCCAGTTTTTGGGGCGGGGCTAGTTTTGGGGGCGGGGTCAGTTTTGGGGGCAGGGCCGGCTTCGATCACAGAAACTCGATTTGCGCTGGACGTAATTTGCGCTTAAAATTACGCGATCTTTCGCGATTTCGCGCGAATTGTGGCAAAAAAACCAGCCCAACTGAGCGGAAAGTCTACCCCAATATGTTTAAGAGGATTGAAGTTATCATAAAGTACTATAATTAGAATTATAGGGAATTATTCTTTCTTTGATTTTTTTTTTTAATTGCCTGTTTCTGTAATAGTCAAAATAAGTGCTCTCGGGCACCAGTACACTAGAGTTAAAATTGTATTTAGGCCAATATGCTTCAATGTGCGTGACACTCCTTATTCAATGTTCACATATTAGGAGAGATTTTCCTGTTCTTTGCAGCAGAGAACACTCAGTTCCCAGGTGCAGTGAAGAGGAAATGGTTGCAGAGTCTCCACCCCCATTGTGCGGCCCCAGAGTTTTCACGGCTTCCTCAAATGAGTGGAGTGGAATCTATTCCTGCAGTAGGTGCAGGACCAGCGCACTCATTACAGCGAGGCTGGAGGAGGCTTTCACAGCCTTCTGCCTCGTTCTCCTCTGACTTTGCCTTCCAGGTGCACAAACATAAAGAGTGCTTGAAGAAAGTTGGCGGTGAGGCTTGCGCTGGAACCCTCTGCAGACCGGAAGGTCTGCACGGGTCCCTGAGGGAACCAGAAGAAAAACAAGTATTTTTGAAGAATTTTCTCTCACTGTGCAATCTTCGGGCCTCAGTCCCCTCTGACTGCTGTTATCCAACAGAAGGTCCCGATGCTGGTAGCTAGGAGGGTAGCTGTAGGTGCTGCGAGTGTTCCTGGACTGTGCAAATGGCCTGGGCCAGGATAATTGATAACACTCCCCTCACAGACACAGAGTCTGTATGATGCATCTGTCAGGCAGCCTCCAGGGCCCTCAAGACAAATCAGCCCTATTGTTTCCACAACCAGTGACAAATCTGTAACTACCAGCATTTTACTTTATAGTTACATAGCTTTAAATGAGTAGAGTTCGGATCGGACAAGGCCCTGTGGGTGGCGGAGCGGGCCCAGGGGCTGAGTGGCCGGGTCCTGCTCCAATTCTTGTGTTCTTTAGATTTGAGGTTAGGATCAGATCAGCCATGATCTCATTGAATGGCGGAGCAGGCTCGAGGGGCCGATTGGCCTACTCCTGCTCCTATTTCTTATGTTCTCCCTTTTGACACGTCTAAAATTTGGAATTGTCCTGCCTGGACATTTTTGTACTTCAAGTGAATATGGTACAAAATTTTTGAATGCTGCAGTAGCACCTTGCATTTATATAGCACCTTTAACATAGAAAAATGACCCAAGGTGTTTCACAAGAGCGTAATAAGACAAAAATTGACACAGAGCCAAAGAAGGTGACTAAAAGCTTGGTCAAAGAGGTAGGTTTTAAAGAGGGTCTTAAAGAGGAGAGAGAGGTGGAGAAACAGGGAATTCCAGAGCATAAGACCTAGATGGCTGAAGGCACGGCCGTCAATGATGGGGCAAAGGAATGGGGGATGCAGAAATCCAAAGTTGGAAGAATGCAGAGTTCTTGGAGGGTTTTAGGGCTGGAGGAGGTTGCAGTAAAAGGGAGGGGAGATGCCATTGAGGGTTTGAACATGAGGAGGTGAATTTTAAAATTGAAGTGTTGGTGGACCAAGGAGCCAATGTAAGTCAGCGAACACAGGATGAGCTCAAGTTTATGGAGAGTAGAGAATGGGAGGCAAACCAGGAGAGCATTACAATAGTCGAGTCTGGAGG
This sequence comes from Squalus acanthias, assembly GCA_030390025.1. Lineage (NCBI taxonomy): Eukaryota > Metazoa > Chordata > Chondrichthyes > Squaliformes > Squalidae > Squalus > Squalus acanthias. Next base: position 5,770,377 of record CM059430.1, read on the forward strand.
TAACAAACGCACGGATGAGGGTTTCTGCAGCAGGTAAGTTAAGGCAGGGGTGGAGATGGGTGATGTTACGGAGGTGGACGTAGGCGGTCTTTGTGATGGAGTGGACATGGGAGAGGGTTTTAAGGAGACATGGAGAAAAGATGCCAGGGGTTATCTTTTAATTCCAGGATGATCCTGGAGTAGTGAGCGGTTTTGGCAGAGGAGAGCAGGGCCCGATAGCACTTGCGCTGGCAATGAATGTTTAAACCAGTTGAGCGCCATATATGTTCAAGTGCGCACCCCTTAGACTTAATTGAGCGAAGATGGGGGCCATACCAGGTGGAATGACCAGGGTAGGAGTGAGTAAGAGTTTTGCTAGGGACAAGGGCATCAAAGGCAGAAATGAGGGTATGAATGAGCAGATCGATAGCTGCAGAAGTATCGTGTTGAAAGGAGAGGGGTGGTGATTGTTGATCCACCGGCAGAGTCCATGGGGTCAGTGGTGAGAGGAGTGAGTGGGACAGGACAATGCTTGCTATTATTCTTTACAGAAATCTTAATGATGACACTGGTACTCTCAGTTGCAAGCCTCTTTGCCTGAGGTGAAGGGCTATTAAAGCTGAGAGAAGAACTTAATCCAATTTTAATTATGGGAGACTTCTATGTCCTAGAGGTAAAGTTTGGTTCCTAATGATTATTGTACAGTTCAGTTTGATATTGTAATTAATGCCAATGCCAAAAATAACAGAAAAGATCTTCTCAGAGCAAATTTTGGAGAAATGGGAAGAACTCTAATTTTGAGGAAGTGGAAATGCAAGCGGAACATAGAACACTGGAATATTTTCAAAAGCATTTTAAGGGATATGGAAATAAAGCAAAAAGGAGAAATAGTAAGAATAAAACTAAATAAGGAGGTCAAAAGAAACCTAAAGGTTGAGGGGTTATAATCTATTTGGATTTTCAGCAGGCATTTGGTACATTTGAACATGTAAGGCTTGTTACAAAAAAATTAAGCCTCCTGAAATACATGCAAATTAGCAACAGGAGCAGCACTAAAAAGCAGAAGATAATGATAAATGGAAGTAGCTTTAGTGAGGGAGATTTTGGCCAGTGGAGTTTTTCAGGGACCTGCTTTGTATCTCCTGCTGTTCACACTGTTCATGAATGATATGGGAGAGATTATACCTTGTAATATTAGACATTGCTGATAACATGAAGCTACATGGCCAGATAACACTTATAACAAACATTGACAGCAGTCATGGCTCTGGACCAATTAAATTAATGGGGCCCGGGAATGGCAGAGGGATTTTAGCGCGGCCTTTCTTATTCCATGATTTTGTGTATTCTAATTTTCTTAAATTATTCCTAAATTCTCTTGTACACAAGTTAGTTGTTAAAAATATTGTTGTTTCTCCTCAATTCCATTACAATAAATTGAAAGGAGATCTCTCCTGTTTGCATTTTAAATACAATTTTTCATGCAAAAATCATTCCAAGTTTATTCCTTTTGATTTGTGCATTGATGGGCCCAGCAATATCCAATTCTATAAAGGTGGTAACCTGATTTTCATTCGCTCATTACTCTCCACACGGCACGTAACATTCTGCTTACTGGCGCAGAGCTAGCAAAACTCAACCATTGACGAAGAGCGAGTTGGAGTGAAAATTGAGGCTGGATTCAAACTTGTAACCTATGGCTTGAGAATTCATAATCGTCCCCATGTGTGTCAAATATTGTCTTAAACAAAAATATACAATGAGCAAAGCAAAGAGGCAATGCTAAACCTATACAAATCATCGGTTAGGCCACAGTTGCATTATTCTGCCCAGTTTTGGGTGTTCAAATGGATAATGTGGAGAAGAGACTCACTAATACGATACCAGGGATGGCAGACTTTACTTATAAGGAGAAGCTTGCGCAACTGGGCTTCTCACTAGAGTAGAGAAGGCTAGGAGAAGATATGATAGAGGTGCTCAAAATTATTAGGGGCTTTTATAAATAGGCAAAAATGATCTCCATTGATCAGTGAAATGTTAACTAGCAGGCATAGATTTAACACCAGCACCAAAAGAACAAAGGAAAAAGTTAGGGGAATCTTTTTTACGTTAGAACATGGAATTCATTCCAGAAAGAGTAGGGGAAGCAGAATCCATAATAGCTTTTAAAAGGGAATTGGATAAATATTTGAAAAGGAAAAATGTTAAAGGTATGGGGAAAGGGGAAGGTAAATAAAAGCAATTGTTTCTGTAAACAGTGTTACACGTGAATGGGATAAAGGCTGCAAAAGCAAGCACATTTGTGATCATACCTAAAGGTTAAAGTACTGGTGTAAATGGAATGTGATTGACCTTATTGTGACTGGAATTGAGAAAGATGGTTCCTGGCAAGCAGTTTTGTCAGGCGAGTTTAACCTTTTCATGAGCTATCTGGTTAGTCTCACTCAGGGAGAATTTTTTATCATATCATACTGCCACCCATGGTCTTTGTTTATTCCAGTTACGTCAATTCCATTTTATAGCATTTCAGTGATAACGTGATTAACACAAGATCAGATCTGTGAGTTTCACAAATTGTCTTTCATTGTCGGAACCTGTACAGTTCAATTACTGACTCCTCAGTGCACTGTTTTGTTTTGGTGACCATGTTGCTCAACGACTCCCTACCAATGAAGAGTTAGTAATACACAGCTAAAAGAACACACTACATAAAAAGATGGAATCAGACTAGGCAGAAGTGAAGCCTTCTGAATATTGTGGTAGTTTATTAATTCTACATTTTAACAATGGCCAGTATTACTACACCAATACACAGTTCCACAAGGATTAGACATGGGACACAGACCTGATTTCTTGTATTCTGCTGAATTACATATTATGATCACACTCCTATGGGATGAGGTCAAGTGGTGGTCTGGTTCATTTCCACACAAAGTAAGAAAAATCAGAGGGAAAGTTATCAGGCTGCTAGTAGTCCTAGTAACCTACTCAAGAACAATGTAGGCAGGGGACTGGGAGCCCACCTTCCTAGCTGCAGGAAGTGTACAGCCTGGCAACACCCAGAACAGAGGAAAAGGTCATGGGGTAAAAGCAAGAGGCTGATGTGTCTTCAAAATTATTTACAATTAACACACAGCTAGGAAAATGGTATCTTTGTTGTTACACAACTGGTTTCTCAATGATTATGCCAAAGGCTTGTCATATACTGCTGATGATATTTTATATATTCCAGGAGCGTTTTTACAATAAATACTGACTAATTACTGTCGAAATAAATTCCTTTTGAATAACTGCACAGTGACAGATCACCTTGACAAAACATTTTGGTGGAACTCCTAACTATGGAGCTTAATCAGTCCATTGAATCTAATCATCGTGTGGTCTTCTTTCAGTGGTTTCTTTTTATTCATGTGCAATGCCGGAAGTGATGTTAGTGGTGAGCTTGATTTAGTGACAGAAAATGGTGTGCTGATGTTAGGTTTAGTTGTACTGAAGGAGGATTCTGAGACTTTTTAAAACAAAGGTTTTCCATGTTTATTCTGCAGGATGGCAGTGATCAAGGTGAAGTATAATGGCCACAGCATCAAGACAAATGCTTCAGGTTTTGTGATAAATGTTTTGGTAGTGCCACAGTGCTCTCTGGTAACCCTTGTTACTGCAGCATAGCATTGTGGTACCATCTTTGTTAAATTGCCGTACAAGTATAGTTTGAGTATCCCAACCGCATCCTGAGCTCACTGGAATGCTTGCAGATGCGGGTGTCTCTGAGAGTTAGTCTTGCAGTTGTGCAAAGAGCTGCTTCCTGCAGGTCACTGCTATTCAACATCTCTGGTTTTGCATCCTGTCCTGAACCTCGTTGTTTAAAGCTGCCAAATGTTTTCATCAAAAACACTAAAGGAAAACTGTAATTTATGTAATAAAACTAAAGCACTATTAAAATTATAGCAATACTGTACACGTAAAATACATTAATAATGAAATTAGTTAAACAAAGTGTGGAAGTGTAAAATATGATCAATGGTTTTAAATATGTAACTCCATTCTGGGGAAGAAATAGTTTCCAGTAAAGAATGAAAATGCTAGACATTGAGTAGAGGCACCATCCTCAGTAGTATATGTGTAGCACTCTACTAATGTGTGAGTGGCTAGTATCATTGCACCAACCACTGAAGATCTGCTTACTCAGTAGAGCCAGGATTTGATGGGAAACTGGCGTCATAAAGGGGGCACCAGTGCCAGTGCTCTTTTTACAGAGGAAATCCATATAAGGACTAACTGGATCTGAACTCCTGCACTTTTCAGTGGTTGGCTAATCGGCTTACCAGCTAACCTTGAAAGCCCACAATGAACGCAGTGCAGTTCAATGTTTACAACTACTGTAGTAAGTCTCCCTCTGAGGAGGATTTGATATTTTCCAAAACATAAAGCTATAAGATGATTATTACTGCTATCTGAGAACTTGATTAATTAGGAGACAGGAGGGCTTCTGTTGGCCTACTGAGTACGGTTTTGGAAATACCATAGTTCTAACCCACACAAGCCTTTTTGACTTTGTTATTAAGTTCATTATTTATACTTAAAATAAATTACATTTAATAACTGGTGTTATTAGAACTTTGATGCTATACAATGTGCTGCATTCAATTGTGGAAAGGCCTGCATTCTCATGTGTGCTTGGCATAGTTCTATGCACAAGCAGTGCACTGTGGGTGATCCTGAATAAGTATTATATTTAATACATCCCTGGAGAGGATTGTTTCTGGTGTTTTTGGTCCAGCTCTGCTCTATAACTTTCTCTTAAGTTGCACTCAGAAGCAAAGCTTGCCCTGTAAAACTGCAATCTTCTCTCTCTAGACAATGAGTGTTGGTAGGCTGTTCAATCTTGAGCTGTACTGTAAGCAAGCCTGATTTTGTCCTTGCACGATGCCCATACAGTTGCCCTTTGTAGCAAGGGGCACTGGACAGCGGTCAAAAGCAGAAATCCTGGATGACTTTACCCTCTCCTAAGCTACAAGGTACTGAGGCCATTTGTAACATCCTAACTGCTATCCTATCTGAGATCAGTCAATAGAGTAAAGACTGAGAATTGAACTTGGGACCTCTTTGGCTTATATGGCGTAATAATGCATCAGGTGGCATCTTTTCCCGCTAGGCTATCGGGCAGCTTGTGGAAGCTTTGTAAGTCTGAAAAGGACTCCCCATGCACTTGTGTGAAATTTTTCACACTGGCAATCGCACTGTTTTTGAACATTGAAACACATGGAACCACAATATTAAAATGCACATCTACTGATTCACACACACTATTTATTTGACTTTTAAAAGAAAGGTAACAAGTCTGTGTTGAAGCAGGTGAAGCTCACATTCCATACCTTGTCGGTTGGACTAGAGTCACATGTAGGCGAGACTCTTCCCTTCCTTGAAGGAAGTCGGTGAAATGTTAGCTTTCATGGTCATTCTCTAGCCTACAAATGACCAGATTTATTGGCCCAGAATTTGCGGTCAGCGGCGAAGTAAAGGTGTTTGCCACTGGCCCCGAAGATAGCTGCCCAAGAGATTTTGCGACCTCTGTGGCGAGGAGTTTGTCTTTTTCGACGCACAAGTGATTTCAGTGCAATGTAGTGGTGATTTCCCTACTGCGACCTGCCGTGACGTCAACAAGCTGTCTAAGCAGGCAGTCACATTGCAGAAGTCTCACAGGCAGGGAGCCAAGAAATGAGAACCTGCTTTTATCCAGACTTTTAAAAAATGTTACAGAGAGCAAAACAAAGATTGGGGCTCTCACATGGGGTAAGGTAGAACTTGAAATATCATGAACAAACTTAAAAATTTTTTTTTTTTAAAGTTTCTCAAAAATTGTAATTTTTATCATAATGGAGAAATTTGACACTCCACAAAATTAAAATTAGTTTTTCAGGACCATACTGTTTGTTCAGCAGTCAATATGCTGTTAAAACTCCAGTTACACATAATCCAACAAGGTCTAACTTTTAACAATGTTATTACCGTGGAAAAGCCCAAGTTTTTGTCAGTTTCACTGATCTCCCTGATTACACTGATTGCTGGCTATGGGTTGGGGGAGGGGGTGGTGGTACGGGGAGCGGTGCGGGCACAGCGCAGCCAGTGTCGGAGCAGTGAATGACTGACCGCAACTTCAGGATTTCCACGGTTAGATGCGCATGCGCTACATCCTGAAGTTGCGGTCAGTGTCCAAGGGGTAATAACGGCGAACGCTGTTAGCTCACCGTTATTGCCCACCGCAAACTCCGAGCCATTGAGTTCAATTTCACAACTTGCCATGGAGGGATTAGAAGCTCATGACTTCTGGTTTGCTAGACCAGTGCCGCAACCACCGTGCTATCATACCCTGCTCAACGGCAATTTTAAAAGGGGCACCCATTTGTAGGAGATATCTCGAGCACTAGTTAAATCCACATGTAATAAAGTTAGTGTTGATTTAGACCTACCAACTAGCCCATATTTTGATGTTATCAGCCTGGCACTCCTGCTTTGTGTAATCACATCTATTTGATAACAGTTCTAGTTCCTGGAAAAAATATTACAGCATTTTACAACGAAACTTCCTGATAGCATTAAATTCAAATTTAAAAATAAAGTACACCAACTGCTGTAAACACACAGAGCAGGTCAGTCGAACCAGTTCTGACGAGAAGCCTACACCTGAAACAATAACCTGTCTGTTCTCTCCACAGATGTCGATTGACCTGTGTTTTTCCAACCTTTTTTGATTTTATTGCAGATTTCCAAACTCTGCAGTTTATTACTATTTGTTTAAACAGAAAGTTACATGTTTTTAAGAGAGAAGATCCCATTTACTTGTGCAGTTCTTTTCCCCCCCCACACTCCCTGTTTTGTCGTATTCAGCGACCTGGCGCTCGTCTGACCTCTACTAGTTTGACATTTTTAGGACAGTACGAGTGTCTCTATTTTTCTTTCCATTCTCCGATCTGTCTGGCCATGCAGGAACCCTGGTTTGTACAGTGTTTTCTGGGCCTTTGCCTATGCTACTTTAATCCAGCCACTAAGAGGTATGTAGGAGCACCCATAAATTGACTTTTGTGCCAATTTTTCTCTGCCTGGGGCATCACTCAATGTTTCCCCATAGCATTAAGAGAGAGCCACAAAGATTCGAAACACAAATTTGGCAGAATGCAGACACGAACACAAAACCTATTACTCCATGTCCTTACCTATTGGTGTTCGACTACTTACTTCACCTTTTAAACCTTCTGAATGGAATTCTCTATTGGAGATGAGCTGATAAATAGCATAATTTCCAACCGGGTGTCCCAGTTACCAGACGTTCACTGAGTATATTTACTTTCTTGTGTCGGATATTGATAATGCCTTTGTTTACAAACCAGATGTCAGCAGTTGTGTGGTGATATTTTCTTACAACACAAGTAAATCAGACCTAGGAAACACTTGCATTTCTGTAGCGGCTTTCATAACCTCCGGACGTCCCAAAGCGCTTTACAGCCAATGAAGTACTTTTAAAGTGTAGTCACTGTTGTAATGTAGGAAACACGGCAGCCAATTTGCGCACCGCAAACAGATAATCTGTTTTTTTTAGTGATGTTGATTTAAGAGATAAATATATTCCAGGAACCGGGGATAACTCCCCTGCTCTTCTTGTGCCACGGATCTTTTACATCCACCTGAGAGAGCGGATGGAGCCTCGGTTTAACGTCTCATCTGAAAGACGGCACCTCTGACAGTGCAGCGCTCCCTCAGCACTGTACTGGAGTGTCGGACCTGGATTTTTGTGCTCCAGTCTCTGGAGTGGGACTTGAACCCACAACCTTCTGACTCAGAGACGAGGGTGTTACCCACTGAGCCATGGATGACACGGTTTTTACATCCCCATTATCAATAGAGTTGGTCTTACTCTATTTTAACCGAGTGATGAATCACTTTTGTCAGGAAATTTTAAACTTGATTGTGGTGTCAAACCATTTGTGTTAATGGTTATGTAAAGTGAGAGAGGATGTATAATGGCCAGTAGAGAGAGAGAGGCAATAAAAATCTCAACAAGAGAAAAGGGCAGAATAAGTCACGAGTAACAAACTGCTAGGTGGATTATGGGCACACACACGAGAGGAACTATTTACTGTATCTCTTTGTTGACCATATTTTCTTTGACTGCTCTGCTTGATATTTTTAAAAATAATTTTAGATCAATTTCTGTTATTTTTCCTGACATTACAAGTAAAAATGAAAAATTCCTCCACTGTTCCCAGAGCATACGAGTGGCTAAGTCTACGTTTCATAGACCCAGCAACTTAACTTAAACGTCCATTAGTGGCAGGAGTTACTGTACTGTTCATGCGATTTTTCGCCAGTACAGCACAAAACTTTGATCTGTACTGTTCTAATTTAATAAATGGAATCATTCTGATGTTGCAAATGAAACTGCAATTTATACGGTAGTTTTCAGTATTTTCAAGGCTACAGTGCATGGCTGCCTTGAGGGTGCTCTCCCTTTCTATTTAGAACATTTCTATATCACAGATGTCTATGACAGTCACATGCTGTATTCTAGAGAAATGCCAATTCATACACATTACAAATCAAATTAGACATGCCAATATGTGGTATGTTACCGTCCTCGTTCATTCAAGACACTAAGACTAAGGGATAAACTTCACAATATATTAAGACAAAAGTTGACTCTAACACTGTTACAAACTTGTTGGGTAAATGTACTACGTGTTAGGTCAATTGCTACACAATATGGGTTGTTAATTCAATACACCATGGTACTAATCTACTTAAAGACGTACTCAAAAACAGTACATGATTAATTAGAACTAATCGTCAATAAAAATAATGAATTAAGAATAATCGTTACATCAACACAGTGAGATTATTACATTCAATTTGCACGACCATGCTGGGAAAAACCTATTTGCATCAATATCATTTATCTGTTGGCTCTTAACTTTCAACCATTTTTATTTTCTACTTCTGAACTGAGCAGTCATTCAGTCCATTGCTGGTGAACTTCAGAGAAAGTGGTCAAGTAGTGACCAGGCCCAAGAATACATAAATTGGTCAATTCTAATTTTGAAGTATTTTTCTGAAATGTTGCTGCAGGAGTCTGAGGTCTTTGATGGACCTCTTGGCAATGCTAATGCCACTCTCTTCCTCTTGGTGGACTGAATAGGTGGGTTGTGGATTCTTCTACGGTTTCCAGCTGGCAACAAACAACAAATCCAAGTGGTCTGAGTGAGCCGGTTTAGATTAATCTGTGAATATTCAATCCTTGGATTCAGATCTGCCTGTTCCTTTAAGCAAAAAGGCAGTGCATATACACAAAGGAATGAAATATATTTACGCACATGGCATTTCATGTCCTGCCAAAAGTTTCCCATGTGTCTGTAGCTGGAGACAGAGCTAAATGACTTAAATGTTTCTGGTTAGTTCAGTCTGAGGTAATAGAATATGTTGTTGGGGAAGGAAAGTGTGTCACATCCAGTACCTATCAGTGTTAATGTGTCACACCCAGTACCTATCAGTGAGTGTCACATCCGGTACCTATCCGTGTTGGTGTTTTCTTATCATCCAATACAAGCACAGTATGTTAATTAAGCAGTAACATACGCATTGTAGCAAGGTCAGGGATTGGGGATTAAAGAGCCCTCCAGCAAGTTAAAGTGCTGTATTTTTCTGAGGTTTAAATAAATGTGGTTACAGTGGCATTAACTTATGATAGTCTCTTACTTGCATATTGTACCATCTTACTACCACAGGGCTTGAGAATCATGAAGTTGAAGAGTAGGAGGGAAGTTGAGGTAAATCAAGAGGTGGTCACTGGGTTGTCAGTTACCTGACATATACATTTGTAACTTGTGTCCAGGATTCCTCCCCAGCTATCACTTTTCTGATTACTTCACCCAGTGAGGATTGTACAAATAGTAAGAAAGAACTTAAACTTATAGAGCACCTTCCATGATCTCAGGACATCCCAAATTACTTTTGAAGTGTAGTCACTGTTGCAGTATAGAGAAATGGAGCAGCCAAATTGTGCACAGCAAGATCTCACAAACAGCACTGAGAGAAATGACCAATTAAACTGTTCTGGTGGTGTTGTAGGGGGGAATAAATGATGGCCAGGATACTGGGAGAACTCCCCTGCTCTTCTTCGAAATAGTGCCATGGGATTTTTTGCATTCACCTGAGAGGGAAGATGGGACCTCAGTTTAATGTCTCATCTGAAAGACGGCACCTCCAACAGTGCAGCCCTCCCTCAGTACTGAGTTCAAGGGCTGGATTTTCATTGACCCGTGGAGGCGGGTTTGGAGGTGTGTGGGGGGTTAAAATTGTGAAAACTGGCGGGCGGGCACAAGTCCGCCTCCATCCCGCCTCCACGCAATTTTCATTAAATCGTGTCTGCTGGTCCCGACTCCATCCCGCCTTTAAGAGGCGGGATAGGCTGTTAAGGCCCTTAACAAGCACTAAATTGCCTCTATAATGCCATTTTGAAAGGCCTTTGTGATTTTAACCCTTGTTTTATGTGAAGCACGCCTGTTCTGAAACACGATTGTGAAACCTGGCGGGAGCACATTTCGAAAGCTGACTATCAGCTGCAGGTCCACTATTACAATGGAGAAGTAGTAGTAGGAAAAATATCTGGGAGCAGACGTAGGGCTGCTGCTCATTTTGCCTTCAGGTCCTCTCACAGCAAAAGTCAGTCTCTCATTCTCTCATTCTCTCTCTCTCTCTCTCTCTCTCTCTCTCTCTCTCATTCTCTCTCTCATTCTCTCTCTCATTCTCTCTCTCATTCTCTCTCTCTCTCTCTCTCTCTCTCTCTCTCTCTCTGTGTCTCTCTCTCAGGCTTCCATCCAGGTCCTCTCACAGCAAAGGCCAGGCAGTCTCTGAAGACATTCAATGCAGCAGCAATGATGACATCATCAGAGGCGACTTCCAGACTGAAAACACTAATTGGTTCATGGGTTCCCACATGCTGGAACTCAATTGCCCAATTAGGTGAAAATTGCATCAATCTCCCACATCCAATTGCAGTCGGGTGGATAACACAAAAAGTGGATAACACGACCCCAACCCGCCCCAGTATCAAAATCCAGCCCCAAATGTCTGCTGAGATTTTGTGCTCAAGTTGTAGAGTGGGGCTGTGAACCCACAACCTTCTGTCTCACAGGAGAAAGTACTACCACTGAACTAGGGCTGACATCTGGAAAAATGCTGCAAAACGGTTATGTCATACTGAGACGGTTGGTGTTACGACAATAAAACTATTCACTTCCCTCTGAAAGCTGCAGGGCCTATAATGTCACCATGTGCTTTTATTACTTTCCGGTCAATTTCAGACATTCAAAACTGACTAAGCTATAGTAACATCGGAATTCTTTGGCTAATTTTGAAGCAGAGCTACAAGCAACTAGGTACTTTCAATAAACTGGAACCAAAATTAAACAACTATAAAAATGCAAAACAAGGGCAATACATTGTAGACCTCAACCTGGACCTATAAAATGGATCAGAGTATGGATTATGCAACTTTCAACCTTATTTAGATTTGACATTTTGATTGCTTTCTGAATTATTTCTCCAACTTTCCCTGTCAACACTTTCTGTAGGGTGGTAGGGGTGAGAGAGTTGATTTCTGAACTTTCTGGTGTTAAGGGTATTTAGAAAGTTGCAATGGATCGTCTGTGTTCAACGGTCCAAAGACCATATCTACACAATTGAAAGCTTCTGGCTTGGCTAATATTGTAACACCAATATAGTCCAATTTTTGAATTTTCTCCACATATATTTATACGTTGTTTTATTTGTGTTACATTTAGTTCTGCAGTCACCCATGGTTCCTCAGCTGAAAGGACAGGGCTACTCCCAAGCCCCTGGTGCTTCAGGAAATGCACAAATATCCTGGTTCACTCTCCACTTCAAGTTGTAAGTGGTGACTTAGGAGAGAGGTTGAGGTTATAAATGGTGACACAGGGGAGGCCAGGAAGTAGCTGTTCCTCTAATGGTTACTTTGAAGGTGCACCTCCAACAATGTTGCATGCAAGTGAACACCTATGGTTGAAGCTGGGAAACTCCTGAATGGGGGTTCATGACCATAGTTCAGCTTTGGAGGACAAATAAAATAGTGATTGATGGAGGTTTGTCTTAAAGTGTTATACTGACTGAGGTTAGTTTGTTGGTAATGGCTTAACTTGCTTCCAGTGTTTGGCAGTCATTTCCATTATTGAACTGTTTGATGCCAATATAAACCCTGGTTAATTACTAAGGCCAAAAGCTGTAGCTGCGCGAACATTTCCAGAAAAACCTGCATCTTCACAATGGAAGTCAATGTGGCTGCTCTCTGGTCTGTTTTATGCATTTGGCTGTTATTGAAATCATCGCAGTATTAAACAGAGTGCCATACTGCTGCCTGTGTGTGGCTTTTAGGAATGCACTGAAGAGCAGAGTGCCTTTCACTGAATTAAATTTGTGCATTTTGTGGTTGAGTGTTCAGCTTGATAATGACAGACCTAGACTGCATGAAAATGAAAATTGGCGAGTCTTTGTATATCTGTTAAATATATTCCTGTCTCAATAGCTGCTGTTGAATGCGGTTCATCCCGCCAGAACAGCCATTAAGTCTCAATAATTGAATTCTCACAAAGGGGAAGTTCCAATTGGTCAGGTACGCACTGTGAGCTCTCGGTCTCTCCATGGTTTCAATTTTAAACCATCTACATGAGTATTTAGAGACAGTTTTTTAAAATTTATTTTATAAAAGGTTTCAGAAATGTGCCTTTGTTTACCTGAGCCTGCTTTAGCATTCAGTTCATAGTAGACACTCTTATCTAATGTTTTGTATATGAGTGTATAATGAAAGACCTTGGCCTTGTACCAAATGGATTGCAAAGTGCTTGAATGCACAGTAAATGCACACTTCATTTAGGATTGTTTCAGAATAGTGTGACAGCTGACCAGTAGTTTTGTACTATTCATAAATTAGACTAATATTGAAAAGATAAAAGGGATCTAAAGCCTGGGGCTTATACATGGGGCTTTCATCTTTCAAAGCTACAAGCTTTTTTGGCTCATAAAATTTCTAAAGATATATTTAAGAGCAGGATCTGATGTTTAAAACTAATCAGACCATAAAGTCGTATATTTTAGTTCAGTGGCTCACATCTGGTTTTGTTTCCATTGTATTGATCCCCTCTTATGGCCACTGCTGCCTTTGATGAGGGGCCTCGTTCTTTCATTTTACACCACTTCTTCCAAGGCCATCTTTATACAGTGCTATCTTCACACAAACACAGGTTGTTTCAGATATCTGAAACTATTTCAACATTCCTGATTTTGGAGCCAGTTACATGCTCAAATAAGAATGATACCTGAAATGATGTTTTCTTACAAAAATATTTCTTTTAATTTCATCATGGGAATATAGGAACAGGAGTAGGCCATTCAGCACTTCGAGCCTGTTCCACCATTCAGTTAGATCATGGCTAATCTGTATCTTAATTCCATTTACACGCCTTGGTTCCGTATCCCTTAATACCCTGACCTAACAAAAATCAATCAATCTCAGTTTTGCAATTTTCAATTGACCCAACCTCAGCAGCTTTTTCGGAGGAGAGAGTTCCAGATTTCCACTATCCTTTGTGTAAAGAAGTGCTTCTTGATATCACCCCTGAACGGCCTAGCTCTAATTTTAAGGTTACGCCCCCTTGTTCTGTGCTCCCCCACCAGACAAAATAATATCTCTCTATCTACCCGATCAGATCCTTTAATCATCTTGTACACCTGAATTAGATCATCCCTTAATCTTCTATACTCAAGGGAATACAAACCTAGCCTATGCATAGATCAGAAGCTGCATTACCTTATAAAACTTTAAAAGAAAGACTTGCATTTCCATAGCGCCTTTCATGACCACCGGACGTCTCAAAGCACTTTACAGCCAATGAAGTACTTTTTGAAGTGGAGTCACTGTTGTAATGTAGGAAACGCGGCAGCCAATTTGCGCACAGCAAGGTCCCACAAACAGCAATGTGATAATGACCAGATAATCTGTTTTTGTTATGTTGGTTGAGGGATAAATATTGGCCAGGACACCGGGGATAACTCCCCTGCTCTTCTTCGAAATAGTGCCATGGGATCTTTTACGTCCACCTGAGAGAGCAGACGAGGCCTCGGTTTAACGTCTCATCCGAAAAACGGCACCTCCGACAGTGCAGCACTCCCACAGTCAGACTAGCTTTATGTGCTCAAGTCTCTGGAGTGGGACTTGAACCCACAACCTTCTGACTCAGGCGAGGATGCTACCAACTGAGCCACAGCTGACACTTAAAAGTGTTAAATAATTGTAAGGATGAATATGACAGAGCACTTTAATTGCAAATATTGATTTTTTGGCATATTTGGAAACTTTCAGATATGTATGTGGTATATTAGCATTGATTTGAGCAGAGCAGTGGCTAATTCATTTAGGCAACTCCTCTTCAAGAGTTTGTTGTTTGCAAATTCAGTCTTTATACAATGGACTGATTCTACAGCTTCACTGAAGCTCTGCATTTCTGTTCTAGATCGCTTCAAATATAGTTCAATCCGTCCATATGCATCCCTAATAGAAGCAGATTATTCCCACGACCATGATTTGTTCTTATACAGTCTGCAGTGATGTAGAAGTCCGTGTAATATGGCAATCTGGCATTTTTTTTTCATCCTGTCTTATTGCAGGTAACATTTTGATATTTGATATATATTGTAGGCTCAACGTTCATGCATTGGTTACTTTAATGACCAACAGAATTGTTATTTGGTGAAAATCCAAAGTATTGCTTAACACATGTGAAGCAATCTTTGACCGGAATTGTATGGTCTCCAGACATCAAACCAGGATCTTCTCCCGTGTGTAGAACTTTGGTGGAGTAACATGCCCACTGATTAAATGAAGTATCCAGAAATACTATTTGTTCTCGTTTACACAAAAGAGCAACCGAACTCACATCTGGAAGCGTGTTATGGGTCAATCTTTTTCAGCAACGAACTGCCATAACTCACCACTACTGAAGAGATATCCGTTACATTCTGGCTGTGGAAGGCTGTGCTGCAGATTGGAAGATAAATGTAGTTCAATTAATTTAGCAGTGATGGTTTTTACAGAATAAGGGATACCTTGGCATCGGATGACTGCTTTAATGCCAACCTGATCTCTTGCCAAAAGCTAACATGATCCAAGGCCAATCCTTGGAGGCAAGAAATGGTAATTTTCTTATTAAGAGAATATAATATGAACTGAAAACTTAATTGGTTCCCTGGTCTTAACTGAAGCTTTATTAAATTCAGTAGAAGAGTTCAGTTCTTGATAACATGACCTGATAAGGTTCCCACATGTAAAAACTGCATTCTGTTTATATGCTGTTAATTTCTATTTATATTGTTCAGATCTGTAATTTACTACCATGTGTCTGACAGACGAGAGCATTTCCTGTCAATAAGAAAAGTAAAGCTTTATTCTGGAAAACACATGATAGGAAGGCACCGGAGTCTATATTTCCAAGCTTCTTTGTCCATCTGTTGTCTTTTGCACATTTAACTGCTTTCTTCCCTCGAGTTTAAACAGCCTGACCAAAGTGAATACTGTAGTACCAATCAGAATTAATTGTGCCCATGTCTGACATTGTTGTTGTTCATAAGTTTTTTTTCAGTCAAACTTTCATATGTTAATTTGTGTTGTTTTTTTTTGTATCCAATTTCCTGAGCAGGCAGACAGAGGGTACAATATGTCAGATCCCTGGAATTTTGCTGGACAGGTGATCTAGATCCAATCCCTTACCGTTTAATGGTGCGCTCAGGGCTTTGGTGGCCTATGGAGGGCTATCTCCATGCATAACAGCCTCTTTATCGAGTGCTGTGAATCAGAGGATCCAAACTTTCAAGCATCTTATCTTGAAATCTGAGTATCTCCAATGAGGCTACTGTAAGAAATGCTTCTCTGTAACTGCCATCGGTTATTACCTGGTATTGTGCTAATCATATTCCTGAACTGTTTGTGTAAAACAAGAATGGTTAAAATGAAGAATGAATACTACCACCACCACCACTAATACTATCGCCATTATTACAATAACCTCCATGAAGGAGGAAAGGGAAGCAATCGACACCAAACATGAGAAAAGAGGACGGGAATGGAGAGCTTGGATGGAGAACTAAAGCAATAGTCAAAGAGGAGGGTTTTGAGAAGGTTTTTGAAGGTGGAGGGAACTGGGTGAAGAATTCCAGAGGGCAGCAGTATAGTGGCTGAACGTAGTATCCATTCTTCATTTTTCCATTCCTGTTTTATACAATAAGATCAATTGATAACCACAATACCAAGTAAGCTCTGATGGTAGAGGGATGGGTGAGAAGACAGTCCGTGTTAGAGGAGAGGAGGCAGCATGCAGGGCCATAAAGCGGGAAGAAATCATTGAAGAAGTACGGAGCGCTGCTGTGGAGAAGTGGAAAACAAGGACAAGAATTTTGAAATCAACATTCTAGGGCATTGATTACCAGTGTAGTTTGGAGTTGAGTGCTGGACTTAGTGTGGGCGTGGATGTTGACTGTGGCATTTAGAACGAGTTGAAGCTTGTGGAGGTTTGATGTGGAGACACCACCAAGAGGGGCTTTGGAAAAATCAAGTTTTGAGGTGAGAAAAGTATGGACTAGGGAAGCAAAAGAGGAGTGGGTCATTTTACAGAGGTGAAGCAAGCAATTTTGGTAACATAATGGATTTGATGGAGAAAGCTGGGCTCAGGGTTGAACAGGGTGCAGGTTTTGCAATTCCTGACTCAGCTGGAGATGGTTCCTGGAAGATGATGGACTTGGGGCTGGAAGCTCTCAGATTCCAAGAACTGAAAAGAATGACCTCAGTTTTGCAAATACTCAGCTGAAGGAAGTTTGGCTTATCAGACAGGCAATTTGAGAGTGCAACCCTTGGGCCAAGAGAGGGGACTGTGAGACGGAACTGGATGTCATCAACTGCTTCTGGATAATGCTATCAAGGGGTAGCATGTAGATAGTGAAGAGGGGGTGCCAAAGGTAAACCCTTGGGTTACACCAAAGGTTACCATGCAAGTTGTTGGCAACAATGTATGCCTGTGTTGAGTCAGCTGAAAGCAGAACCAGGAGAAAGCAGTATCATGGAGTTCGATTGCAGAGAGAGGTGTTGCAGGAAGATGGAGTGATTCAGAGGTAGAAGATGTACATTGCAATTTTATCATCCACATTTAAAAAGTTAAATTCAGTTTTAGCTTTAGAAAATGTTACTGCCGGCACCACCATTTTAAATGTTGTTTGTCTGCTCCTACTCCCCTACAGCCTGTCCCTATTCCCAGACTCTGTGCGCTCCTTTAACAAACACAATTGACTCCAACCTGCTAATGAAGTTAACTTAGAGGCAGGGTAGCGGAAAGTGAAATCTAGAATTATAAAACTTAGCACAGAAGAAGGCCTCTGAAATGGCAATTATCCACTTAATCCCATTCCCTTGCCCTTTCCCAATACCCTTTACATTTTTTCTTTTTCAAATATTTATCCGCTTTCCCTTTAAAAGCTGTTATGGATTCTGCTTTCACCACTTTCTGGTACAAACATCTTTGTAAAAAAAAATCACCTCATTTCTTCCTTTGTTTATTGGTGGAGTTCTTAATGTATACCCTCTGTCTGGATCTTATAATCACTTCAAATGCAATTTATTTTTCACATAACTCTCCTTTAACATAATTTAATATCTACAAAATGCAGTTACTGAATTTAACTGTCATACAATATTCAAATGGTTTCTGCAAACTCCAACAGATGAATGCTGGGTGTCAAAGTGCTCGGGGGGTGGGTGGAGATTTCCCTGTCTATTGTTTAAATTCTGCATTGTTAATAAGACATTAATATGTGCAAAATATCAGCCAGAATTGCAGAATGCCATTCTGTGTGGGAACTCCTCATTACCCAAGGGCCCTTGTACTCTTAAAAGCTGAGGCAAACATTACCTGTCAAACGTGACAGATATCACAGTGATGTAAACACACAGAAACCACACTCCAGAACGATGTAAGGGTGCATCCATGCATACAGTATCTTCTTTGTTTCTTAGCAACAACTTAGCATTCACCGCCCCACCTGTCAGTACACAATTTAAAGGCCATTTAATGTTTTGGACTTACTTCCTAATGCCACGATACCACTGACTCAACGCACTTAAAGTGCCATGGCTTAAGTTTGCTGCTTTGCACAATGTATTTTGACGTGAGGTTGTTGGGGGAGGGGTTGGCTGGTGGCAGTAAAGTTTCCAGTGATCACCATCTCGGCACTGAACCAGAGTTTTCTGTTGTTTTGGGGCAGGAAGTAGGTTTAAACACATGGAGAGTTTGTGTTGCATTACAGGAAATTTCAACTTGCGTCTTAAATGACAGTCAATTTCTTTGAACTGAACACGTGGCACAGCATTTGCACACGGAGGGATATGCAGCTCATTTGAATGTGTCTTTGAGGCAGAATCAAAGAAGCATTGTACCTTTCATAAATGTTTAAGTTTTCTATATGTGTCCCTCTTTGGAGCTCATAGAGTTAGTCAATAGATCAGTGAATAATGATAATAATAAGCCCAAAGGTTGATGATTGTATGTTATTCAGAGGTTAACTGTAGGTTGCTTAGAGCTTCTGGAGAAACCACCGCTTTACTTGCAATTTTACTCATTTTAGTCTGTGGGCTAAAATGTGGTTTCTATGTCCCACACAGTGAGCTAGCTAATGGAAGGTTCGAAGCATTAATCATCTGTGAACTGCAATTAGGAGGCAGTTAAACACCTGTAATTGTATTGGGAGTACAAAGCCAGATGCTTACCCAGTAACATACTGTAGAATTGGGCATTCCAGAGTTTATAGGTCAGGAGTTGCAAGTCTTACTGCAAAGGTCAAGGAGAGAAGGACTGGAGCCACAACTCCTCCCCCTGCCCCACCCCCTGCCCAACAGAAAGAATCTCTGCTCCACGGAATCACAGAATCCCCACAATGCAGATAGAGGCCATTTCAGCCCATCGAGCCTGCACCGACACATATCCCACCCTATCCCCCTAACCCCACGTATTTAATCCCCTTAACACTAAGGGTCAATTTATCATAGCCAAATCAACCTAACCCGCACATCTTTGGACTGTGGGAGGAAACCGGAGCACCCGGAGGAAACCCACGCAGACACGGGGAGAATGTGCAAACTCCACACAGACAGTCACCCGAGGCCGGATTCGAACCCGGGTCCCTGGCGCTGTGAGGCAACAGTGCTAACCACTATGCCACCGTGTTGCCCTTCAGTTATGGAGTCAGGCAGTTACCAGTTAGCCAACATCCAACAACAACCTCACATTAAAATAGCTGTAAACTTAAGCCATGGCACTTCAAGTGTATTGAGTCAGTGGTATCGTGGCATTAGGAAGTATGTCCAAAACATTAAATGGCCTTTTAAATTGTGTACTGACAGGTGGGGTGGTGAATGCTAAGTTGTTGGCTCACATTGGAGGTCCCTTGTACTGCACATCCTTAGAAAGTCTAGGGCCAGTAGAATCCCAGCAGGCTGCCAGTAGCATGCTTACTCCTTCCACAAGGGAATCACTTGGAAGGAGTGCTAGGTTAGGAGTCACATATATATGAAATAAAGGCATCAAGCTGTCAACACTCATGCACTACATAATAGAGGAAACAACTGCACAGTGCACTACACTTATATTCTGCTGAGTATTTATCGGTTACATTTCAGTAGGAGCCCAGCATAAGATGCCAATAGATAGTATTTGAAAGAATTGAGCATGAAAATGTGGGCAAGGGTTTTGGGCACAATTACTTGGTTTGCCTCTTTAAGAAATGCTGCCACTCTGGTAGTCCTTGGGCGGTATTTGGACTTAGTGCCCAATGCACCAATCTTCTTTGATGCATTGCTGATGCCACTGTTAATTGCTCATTGGCATCCATGTAGTCTGCCATGTATTTGCCATCCTGGTTGTGGATTTACATGCTGAGACTTCTGCCCCGATTTTAACCTAATCCACCCATCGGGAATGGGAGGGGTTCAGGTGAACACTGAAATACAACGCCCCACCCATCCAATTTTCCACTCTATTGATGTCAATTGAGGGTAATATCGGGTGTGGTGCAAATCGGGTGTCTGACTCAAATCTGCCCCATTTGTGCTGCGATTAGGTTAAAATCGGGCCTGTTTCATGGTGAAATTATGGAAAATTCTGCAGGGGACAATTATTCCGGAAACCCTGGGTGAGGGGGCTTGTACTGTAAGGCTGCCCCAATCAGTTCAGACATGCGAAGCTACAGATACCAGTGATATGTTTGATTATTTGGATGTAGTATAAGCTTCATTGCATTTGTGCTCTGGTCTGTCTGGTTAGCACATGGGTGTCATGAACCAAGGCTGCATAGAGTGGCCTTCGTGTCCCTGGATCCACTCTTCATCCCTCTTCAAATAAGGTTGGCACCGATGATCACCTTAAAATGAAGA
Organism: Squalus acanthias; assembly: GCA_030390025.1. Classification (NCBI taxonomy): domain Eukaryota; kingdom Metazoa; phylum Chordata; class Chondrichthyes; order Squaliformes; family Squalidae; genus Squalus; species Squalus acanthias. The sequence continues at coordinate 5,790,886 of CM059430.1, forward strand.
TATCAAGAGAGCTTCTCAGGGAAGCAGTTATTGACCTGCATGATTCTGTGCTAGTGACCATATGCACATTGATATAAAACTTTTAAGACACAGCATCGTGTACAATGGCCACAATGCAACATGAGCGCAGTCAGTGACCCTCTGAACTCGTGGAAAACCAGTGGTTCTGTAGAATTGTTTTGGCCTCTCACACTGCTGCTGTTGTCAGCGATGAAGTTGTTGGCTCTGCTCAATATGACACCCAACTACCTGACACTGCAAATGTCCCCAGTGCCACCCTAGAAAGAGCCCGATATACATTAGATATTGAGGACCATGCTAACTTTGACAGCCACTGATGCTACATGATTTACGGAAGGCTTCCTGAAGGAGCTGGTGTAACTCTGTTGTAACTCTTCACTAAGCACCAGCCTCATTAGGATATACCTTCTCTCATTGCTAGGTAGCTCAAGAGACCAGCTATGTAGCAGAGCAGCGAGATTGAACAGTGCACTAAGCCACCCAACTGACATTACAGGCATCTCTTTTTTGGTCAAGCCAAAGTCCAGTGCTGGTGGAACATTGAATGTTGTCCCCATAGTTCGCATAAAGCTAGACCGCAAAAAGAAAATTTGACACTGCTCACCTTTAAATGAAGATTCCAGCATCACCGCAACAGCTGTTCCAGTGTGAGATTAATGCATCACACCAGTGATGCATTACTGCTGCAATACAGAGCAGTTCCATCTTAAGTGTTGGCTTAATTGCCACAATACACAAATTGAGCATGTTCGCACTCACTGTAAAGTCTTCATTCAGCAATTTTGCTCGTCATGGGAACTGGGCAGTAAGTAAGCATTATACTCCACTCCAAACATTGTTAGGCATATTGGCCTAAAGCTTTACACCAACAACAATTTCTAGGGTATAGTATGAACTTTAAAACTTCATAACTAATTAGGAGATAACTTACAACTTGCATCTATTCTGAGAATAGGAAGAATCGTTAACAGCATCACATTATAATATCATCGGCCAAATATCATTCATTAGGAATGGCAATCAGGCATTTTGGATCACGTGTGACTTATGTTCATTTTTACCCTAGACTGTAAAAAAAAAGTTGCCATTTAGTTGCTTTATATTAAGTGACCACACTTCAAAAGTACTTTATCGGCTGTAAAGCGCTTTGGGACGTCCTAAGGTCGTGAAAGGCCCTATAGAAATGCAAGTTCTTTCTTTCTTATGATAGGTAGGTTGTCTTGCGGCCAGAATTGGTCATCCATTCAAAAAGAAGAAAATGAGTGAAACGTGGCATGCACCTTGGCAGCTTAATACCCCCATTCTGACAGTACGACTGGAGTGAGCACCAAACTGGTAATGGCAAACTGCCGGTTAGTGCAAGGTAGTGAGCACCCACCAAAGCTAGTGTTCTCCACTAGCAGCAGCAATGGTGGGTGCCACCTTTGCCTGCAGTGTAAGCACAAATGTCACCGAGACTGGCAGTAAAGGTAGCAAAGAAACATGGCAGCGGTGAGCTTGAGTGGCTGAAATGCTCCTCTTTCCCTCTGTACAAGGAGAGAGTGGCAAAAAATCTCAATTAATTACCACGAACAAGTCCACTAAGCATGGGATTGTTGGCACTATTGAGATTTTACATTTTGTTTGCTTTTGTTTAATTTAAATAGGAGTAATTATCTAAGTGGAGCTGATTGGTATTCTCTCCTAAAAACCTAACTTTATACTGTATGAATCTTTGATCTTAGCAGTATGTTCACTTACTGTGGCTATTTTAGCTGAAGTCAATTGCGCTTATTTCCTGTTTGCTACACAAACATTTTTGTAGAAATATAGGGTTAAGGAACAATGATACTTCCTTTTAACACTTCCTGTTTTATGCCACAGAACACTTGCTCCCGCAAAACAGTTAACAGTATCACATTATAACAACATCTGCCAAATCATCAGAAAAGATTTCCGAGAATGATTCCAGGGATGAGGGACTTCAGTTACGTGGATAGACTGGAGAAGTTGGGGTTGGTTCTCCTTGGAGTAGAGAAGGTTGAGAGGAGATTTGATAGAGGTGTTCAAAATCATGAGGGGTCTAGACAGAGTAGATAGAGAGAAACTGTTCCCATTGGTGGAAGGGTTGAGAACCAGAGGACACAGATTTAAGGTGATTGGCAGAAGAACCAAAGGCGACATGAGGAAAAACTTTTTTAAGCAGCGAGTGGTTAGGATCTGGAATGCACTGCCTGAAAGGGTGGTGGAGGCAGACTCAATCGTGGCTTTCAAAAGGGAATTGGATAAGTACCTGAAGGAAAAACATTTGCAGGGCTATGGGGAAAGGGCGGGGGAGTGGGATTAGCTGAAGTGCTCTTGCAGAGAACCGGCACGGGCTCGGTGGGCCGAATGGCCTCCTTCCGTGCTGTAACCATTCTATGATTCTATTAAATATTACTCATTAGGAATGACAATCAGGCATTTTGGTTCACACGTGTGACTTATGTTTGTTTTTTACTCTCAGTAGACTGTAAAAAAAGAGTTGCAAGTTTTTAAATGGGTTTGGATTTGTGTTACTCTTGCCGATTGTAACTGTGTAATGTTTTCCTGATGTTGACTGTTCTGAGTTCTAGCTTTGGTATTGTAAAGTGGGTTCACCTTTAGAAGATTGTCCTTTGTAGCAGATGTGTAGTCCTATCAGTGTCAATGACAGTCTTTCATATAAAACAGGGGAACTCTGGAATCCCAACATCATCTGAGACCAGTTGCTATTGAGGTCTCCACTTAAAACTGTCTAGAGCCAGTTTCATTCCTTTTTACCAATTACTCATGGTTTACCCATGGTTCTCTGGCCTTAAATGGGGTCTAACTTAGAGTGGGAGCAAGAAGTAAAGATAAATAGGAGAGAGAGAGAGAGAAGGCTGCATTGATCAGTATTGGGGCCCCAACCTTAAATGCGAAAATGCTTGGAGTTGGGCTCAGAGCTGCTTTGGAGACTCGTGTAATGTACCCCATAAAGGCCGTATGAGGGTGGTGGGCCAAGTTTGTTGGTGTCAGCAATAAATTCCATTTATATACCTTAATGGTCTTTGCCAGCACCGCAGTGAAGATCTTGCCTCCAAATATTTGCTACCCTTCTGATATTCTTTACACAAGAGTGTTTTCAAAGAGTTCATAAAAGTCAGCTATATATTTTTTAAATAAAAGTGAGAGAATTCAAAAGTTTTAGTCATATATTTTAATGTAGACATTGACATCATGTGCTATTGTTTAAGTTGCTGGATAGTTCAGCATGTTGAGCTTTCTGGATTGTATAGCAGGACATGTCTATAAGAACATAAGAAATAGGAGCAGGAATAGGCCACTTGGCCCCTCGAGCCTGCTCCGCCATTCAATAAGATCATGGCTGATCTTGGGCTCAAAGCCACTTCCCTGCCCGCACCCCATAACCCTTCACTCCCTTATCTTGCAAAAATCTGTCTGTCTCCACCTTAAATGTATTTAATGACCCAGCTTCCACGGCTCTCTGGGACAGAGAATTCCACAGATTTACGACCCTCTGAGAGAAGAAATTCCTCCTCATCTCAGTTCTAAAAGGGCGACCCTTTATTCTGAAATGATGCCCCCGAGTTCTAGATTTCCCCACGAGGGGAAACATCCTCTCTGTATCTACCTTGTCGAGCCCCCTCAGTATCTTATGTTTCAATAGATTCTTTAGAAATATAATGAAAGCTGGAATGATTATACAGAATTTTATAAAACTGGGAGAAAATTACATGGCAGTAAATCAGATTGAGGGGTTAAGATGACTCTGAGATAGGGTTACACACTTTAGCTGCTTTCCAACAATCATTTCTAAGAACTCTATACACTGTAATGTTTTGTCTAACAAGGTTGAACGCACTCTTCATGTTATGGCTGAGGTAGTTCTGGCTGTCAGCTCTGTTAAAGGAGCACTGTCTTCATGAAAGAAAGTATTTGGCAAACCTTTTCTTGTCTGGTAAAGGAGAAGAGCATTGGATCATACTTGCCATGATGATGCATTTCAGCATGACTCACTTTATTGTGTGTCTGCAAATAAATTTAAAAAAAGGTTTGCCAAGCGCTATTTCATGAAGACTATATGCCCCTTTAATGGTTTGTTTTAAAACAACAAACTGGTGCCATTAATTTTGATGAATTGCATTGCGTACTGAACCCAATGTCACAATCTACTGATCAATACAGTTACTTCCTTATGTATTTTTAATCATGCTACCAATCTCAACCTGTCAATGATCATCCAACCTAGTTATTCAATATATTTTATGCTAGTAGCCTCTATAACACAGTTAATCACACTGTCAGATCTAGACTGCCAGGCAGTCACACCCATTCCTTTTGCCTCAAACTAATAGGCCCTAAGGCCTAAATTTTCTAATAGTTATGTTGCTAATGGTAATGAATCAATGCCCATGGGGAATGCTCACTTCTCAGGTGCAAAGGACAGAAAAAAGAGGCAGAGACCCGTGATGCCAGATCTCCATCCCCTTTACAATTGGACAGAATTTATGGGACATTCCTCCCCACCATCTTCTCCCACCCCAAGGAGAGTGGAGTGCTTGTGCATAAACTGGTGCAGGCAAAGGGCAAATCTGTAAATAAGGAGGGAGGGAGCACCTGCAGCCCTTCGCCTCATTCTGCCTCAAGAGAAAGAAACGCAAAAAGGTAAGTTGCCTTTTCTATCGCAGGTTCGATCCTTGGGGCTGGAGGCCCCATACCCAGTGGCCATTACTGCTCCTGCAGCTTGCCTGGCACTCCACCCTTAATTCTGGGTGCAGGCCCGAGCCAGGAGGCAGGTCTGCACAGGAGCCATGTCAGGGCCATGCAAGCGACCTGAACCCACAAATTCAGGTGTGCTGCACCTGACTAATGCCAGGCACAGGGGTCTCCTAAGATCCCTTTCCATCCATGATACATCTCCTCCATTCTCGTCCATTTCAGAGATTTCTCTTACTCAACTGAGGATCCACCATCCCTGATCTCACTTACTGCCCTGGATCTGTGGCTCCTTTGTAGTTACTAGACATCTTCCCAAAGATGCCGAACTGTTTGTTCATTGAAATGTTATTTGTGGTTGCAGAAAGGGAACATGACTTGCAGAACCCAAACCTTGAAAATATTTTGTAAAAGGATCGTGAAGTACAACACATTAGGACACAAAATGATCTTTGAAAAAGGACCTAGTATTTAGTTGTGGAACGATTTTAGTGATTTCAACTGTTAGTCATTCATGGAACATTCAAAACATTTTTAGAGCTTATGAGTTAAACTGCCCTTTTAAAAAATAATTCAACAAATGTATACACTTCTAAAATTCTACAATTTGCAGAGCACAAAAGCTTGACTGTTGCCAAAACCAGCTTCAGTTTCTCATTTCTTTTGGCAGAATTCTCTGTGGGTCCAACCTCATTGACGCAAACAACATAAGCGTTTGGGAACTAAATGAACACCAGCTTTTTTTAGCTGAATAGTTCTCCTTTAACAGAGCCATAAATTTAACCCACTGCTGCTGTGATGGATATTCAACACATTCTCCGTTTCTGTGCTAAACATTTCAAAAAAAAGATGAGTGACAAATTATCCTGTTCGTCAACTGCCTATCAATATGCCAAAAATCTATTTGTAGGTCCAAGACAGGATTTCAGTATTTAATTATTGAAGGGGCACTGTTTCCCTCAAAATAAATTAGGCAAACTTTTTGTTGTTTACAAACCACGATACAATCCTGTACATTGTTTTCAAATGCATCTACGTGCCAATTGTTATCATCTTGAAGAAGACAGATGCGCCGTTATATTCTCTTGTTTCTTCTCTCGTCACAGAAAAGGTTCGCCAAATGCTTTTTCATGAAGACTGTGCCTCTTCAATGTGATCTAAAACATATGATAAACTTTTATGTATTACTTGACCTTGTTAAACTGTAACTTACATTGCCATGGTGTGTTAATTGTTTCTTGCTCGGGAGTTAAAGGCTGGATTACATTACTGACCATTTACCTGCACTAACATCATTAAATTGAAATAAAAACAGAAAATGCTGGAGATACTCAGCAGGTCAGGCAGCATCTGTGAAGAGAGAAACAGAGTTAGCGTTTCAGGTCGATGACCTTTCGTCAGAACTGGAAAAAAGCAGGAAATGGAACAGATTTTTAAGCAAGGGCAGGGGCTGGGAAAGGCGGGAGGGGATGAAAGAACAAAAGGGAAGGTCTGTGATAGGATAGAAGGCAGGAGAGCTTAAGAGACATTAAGAGATATTCAAGGCAAAAGGAGATGGTACTGGGACAGGTTAAGAAACAAAGGATGGCTCTAGATGAAGTGTGAATTGCGCTGGCAGAATGAAAGACAGCTGCCATATGGGAGAGAAGAACAGAAGGCACAAACAAAAAGTGTGGATAAAAAATAAATTGAAAGTCCACTTCAAAAAATGAACCATTGAATCGTCATAGTAGAGTCATGTTTGCACTTCCTATAGTTTGTATTACATTATATTGAGAACTTTGGTGTTTTTTATGTATGTGGCAGGGAAGGATTATCCTTAAATTGCCAACAATTAGAACTCCATTTTGTAAATTCAAGTTCTCATCTGGATTCCTTCACCAACTTAGATATCTCACTTGCTACCCGTGATTTGAGGCCAAACTGATTGGGGTGGGATTCTTTCAGGAACCTCTTAAGCAGATCTGAATTTGTACCAGACTGACCCCAGATAACCAGATTTTAAATTAGCACATTTTACAAAACTGGGGCATTGTAGTTTGAGTAGCAGGGCACCCTTCTAGTTGCAGAAATCGGTCTAGTGGTGATGGTACCATAAGGGGAGAAGAGGGATGAGAATTCAGTCGGGACTGTTTCAAAAATAGTTTTTTTTCCAATGGGTCTGTATACAGACCAAATGCATTGAAATCAATAATAAAAACAGAAAATGCTGGAAACACTCAGCCGGTCAGGCAGCATCTGTGGAGAGAGAAACAGAGTTAACATTTCAGGTCGATGACCTTTCATCAGAACTGGAAGAAGTTGGAGATTTAACAGTTTTTAAGCAAGTGCAGAGGCAGGGAAAATGGGAGGAGGAGGGGAGGAAAGAGTAAAAGGGAAGGTCCATGATAGAGTGGGAGGCAGGAGAGATTAAATGAGAAAAGGGATGATGGTGCGAGGCAAAAGGGGATTGTAATGGGACAAGTAAAGAAACAAAAGATGGGTCTAGACTGAAATCAATGATAGTGGATCTATCCCACAGAGACCCACCCTCCTGTCTCTTGAGTGATAAAAGTGCATCCATTCTCCTGAATGAAATGGCAATTTTCTGTGCTTCAACTGTTGAACTATTTGGATCAGTTGTTTTGCTTTAGTGCCGCATTTGCTTACTTTAATCAAAACAAAATCATTATGTGCGATTGAAAACTAAAGACCAAAATCAACAGGGCTGTTTAATTTAAAAAAGCAGCTTTGCCGTACAGCAGGGTTTTGAAGGAATCCCTGCAGCTTTTATTACAGGAAAGCCTTTTCAACTCTGCAAATGCACACATGTTCAAATAATTAGAATTTGATTCCTTCAACTGAGGATTCTTAATTTAAAAAATACAGAACATCCAGGAATCCAGCAGATGCCATCATATGTAGTGTTCCCGAAACATATGGACAGGAGGAGGCCATTCAGCCCCTCGAGCCTGTTCCACCAGGGAACAGGCTATTCTGGATCTGGTACTGTGTAATGAGAAAGGGCTAATCAATAATCTTGTGGTAAAGGGGCCTTTAGGGACAAGTGACCATAATATGATTGAATTTTACCTCAAGTTTGAGAGTGATGTAGTCCAAACTGAAACGAAGGTCTTCAATCTAACCAGAGGAAACTACAAGGGTATGAGGGGAAAGTTGGCCATGGTAGATTGGGAGACTACACTAAAAGGTATGAAGGTGGACATACAATGGCTAACATTCAAGGAAATAATGCATAATTTGCAACAAACATATATTCCTCTGGGGCATAAAAACCCAAAAGGAAAAGTGATCCAACCATGGCTAACAAAAGAAATTAAAGCTAGTATTAAGTCAAAGGAGGAAGCTTATAAAGTTGCCAGAAAAAGCGGTCAGCCTGAGGATTGGGATCTTTTTAGAAATCAGCAAAGGGGGACCAAGAAATTGATAAAGAAAGGGAAAATGGAATATAAGCACAAACTAGCGAAAAATATAAAAACGGATTGTAAAAGCTTCTATAGGTATGTGAAAAGGAACAGACTGGCGAAGGTAAATGTAGGCCCTTTACAGTCAGAGACCGGAGAATTTATAATGGGGAATGAGGAAATGGCTATTGGAGTTCTTTGAAGATGTAACTAGCGGAGTAGACAAAGGGGAACCGGTAGATGTGGTGTAGTTGGATTTTCAGAAGGCCTTCGATAAGGTCCCACACAAGAGGTTGGTGAACAAAATTAGGGCACATGGAATTGGGGGTAATATACTAGCATGGATTGAGAATTGGTTAACAGACAGAAAACAAAGAGTAGGGATAAACGGGTCTTTTTCAGGATGGCAGGCTGTGACTAGTGGGGTACCGCAAGGATCGGTGCTTGGGCCCCAGCTATTCACAATCTATATCAATGATTTGGATGAGGGGACTAAATGTAACATTTCCAAACTTGCTGATGATACAAAGCTAGGTGGCAGGTGGCGAAGAGGATGTGAAGAGACTTCAAGAGGATCTCGACAGGCTCAGTGAGTGGGTGAGAACATGGCAGATGGAATATAATGTGGATAAATGTGAAGTTATCCACTTTAGTAGAAAAACAGAAAGGCAGAGTATTTTCTAAATGGTGAAAGATTGGGGAATGCAGATGCTCAAAGGGACCTGGGTGTCCTTGCACATGAGTCACTGAAAGTGAATGTGCAGGTGCAGCAAGCCATTAGGAAGGCAAATGGTATGCTGGCCTTCATTACAAGAGGATTTGAGTACAGGAGTAAAGAAGTCTTACTCCAATTATATAGGGCCTTGGTGAGACCACACCTGGAGTACTGTGTACAATTTTGGTCTCCTTACCTAAGGAAGGATATACTTGCCACAGAGGGAGTGCAACGAAGGTTCACGAGATTGATTCCTGGGATGGCGGGACTGTCGTATGAGAAGAGATTGCGTAAACTAGGCCTGTATTCTCTTGAATTCAGAAGAATGAGAGGGGATCTCATTGAAGCATACAAAATTATTACAGGGCTTGATAGGATGGACGCTGGCAGAATGCTTCCCTTGGTTGGGGAGTCTAGAAGCAGGGGCCACAGCCTCAAGATAAAGGGTAGGCCATTCAGGACTGAGATGAGAAGACATTTCTTCACAGAGGGTGGTGAATCTTTGGAATTCTCTACCCCAGAGGGCTGTGGAGGCTCAGTCATTGGGTATATTCAAAACAGAAGTCGATAGATTTCTGACTAGTAAGGGCATCAAGGGATATGGCGATAGGGCCGGAGAATGGAGTTGAGGCAGAAGATCAGCCATGATCTCATTGAATGGCGGAGCAGGCTCGAAGGGCCGAATGGCCTACTCCTGCTCCTATTTCTTATGTTCTATGTTCTTATGTCCACCATTCAATTAGATCATGGCTGATCTGTATCTTAACTCCATTTACCTGCCTTGATTCCATGGGGGAAAAATTCAGTTGGTTTGCACCTCCCGTTAGCGCCTTAAGAGGGCGCTAATGGGGCGCAAAGCAACTAGCACCTGGATGCGGTGATATCTGCGCCTCTCACGAAATTGACCGGACATTTTGCGGTGGCGCTAAACAATACCGCCCCGATCTCCTGTGCACGCAGATCTTGACGTCATTCGAGCGTGCAACGCCTTTGGGGCGCCCCGGAACGGAAATTGAGTGGCGCACCCCTCCTTTCCGCCTGACGCAACCAACGACAGGTAGACTGGAACGCTTCCCAGTCACTGTGGGGCTGGGGGGGGGCGCTATTTAAAGGGGGCCTCTTCCTGGCTTTTTCTGTGGTAGACATTTTTGCACCACTCGTTCTGACAGAGAGAGAGAGAGATTTTGAGAGAGAGAAAGAGAGACTTCTGCATTGAGTCAACGCTGTGTGAAGTAGTTTTGGCTACTGAGCATAAATTTGCAGGTACTTTGGTTTTTGGCCTTCATTACTTTGATTGCCAAGAGACTGCGGGGGCTGCACTGATTGGGGGCGTCGTCTGCGCCAGCAGAATCGGAGGCCACAGAGACGCAGAGAGTGGCAATCATGGCCAGACGGAGGAGGGCCAACAGGCCTCTGTACAGGAGACCTTACCCTCCCAGGGTGCTTCGACAACAATTCTCGTACATTAATATGTCTCAGGAGCAGTGTTTGTGCAGGCTGCGCTTCAGCAAGGAGGTGGTCACTGAGCTCTGCCCCCTGCTGCAGCCAGATCTGCAGCCTCAACTGAGGACCAGGACGTCTGTTGGTGGCAGTGAAGGTAAAAGTGGTTCAACTTTTATGCCACCAGCTCATTTCAATCAGCTACTGGGGACATCGCCAATATCTCCCAGTTCACGGTCCATTGCTGCATCCGTCAGGTCACAAATGCCCTCTATAAAAGGAGACGAAAGTACATCTCTTTCCCCATGACCCCGGCCAAGCAGCATGAATGCGCTATGGGCTTTGCGAGGATAGCGGGCTTCCCCATGGTGCAGGGCGCCATTGACTGCACGCATGTGGCTTTGTGTGCTCCGCATGAGAATGCAGAGAATTTCCGCAACTGAAAGGGGTTCCATTCCTTAAACGTGCAGTTGGTCTGTGACCACAGACAGCTGATACTCGCTGTCAATGCCTGCTATCCTGGCAGCAGCCACGATGCATACATCCTGCGCCAGACTACTGTGGCAGAACTTTTCCAGGCACCGCATCACCCAGGTGGTTGGCTTCTTGGGGACAAGGGATATCCACTGTGCACCTGGCTGATAAAAGTGAGAAGTCGCACAACACCAGGTTATAGTCCAACAGTTTTATTTGAAATCACAAGCTTTCGGAGCAGCTCCGAAAGCTCGTGATTTCAAATAAAACTGTTGGACTATAACCTGGTGTTGTGCGACTTCTCACTTTTGTCCACCCCAGTCCAACACCGGCCTCTCCGCATCATGGCCACCTGGCTGATGACACTGCTCCGTACGCCCAACACCCCTGCTGAGCTATGGTACAACGAGAGCCATCTAGCTACCAGGAACATCGTTGAGCACACAATCGGCATGCTCAAGCAACGGTTCCGCTGTCTGGACCATTCTGGAGGAGCCCTGCAGTACTCGCCTGAGCGAGTCTCCCTCTTCGTTGTTGTGTGCTGCATGCTGCATAACCTGGCAATCCTCAGGACCCAGCCAATGCCACCAGGCCTTGGAGCACCACCAGAGGAGGAGGAGGAAGAGGAGGAGGATGATCATCAGCAGCACCAAGGCGGGAGGGAGGCCCACAATGTAGAAACTGGAAGGGCCGTCCGTCAACGGCCGATAGCAAGCCGCTTCTAGGTCCCTGCTGAGGAAATGGCTTCTGCCATTGAGAACAACATGAATGAAACCAACCCGCAACCCCTAAGCCGGCCAAGGCAGCAATGATTGCAAAGACCAAACATGTACATTTTGAATACAAAAGCTTATTTATTTTACAAACTCTGTGTGTGTCATTTCCTCATGACAAACTAATAGAAAGAAACACAAAAACACAGTCATTAACATAACTGGCTCTCACAACCTGGAGATAATGTCCAAAACACTAAACAAAAGTTTGACCACGGACCTCGGCCTTTAATAAAAAAATGACCAACATTTTGTCACACTTCCTACTTTTTGCCCTTCGAGGGTGATCTCCTTCGCTTGCGCACTTCCCCCCTTCCCACCCTACTGCTCCTCCGTAATGGGACCCCAGTGGCTGCAGCAAGGCTGGTGGAAGGCTGCTGATTGTCAGAACCTGAGACTGCAGATGCCCTTGAAGGACAGCCTCGACCAGCTCTGGGCCTGGAGGGCCCGGCTGCAGACTGCACCAACTCTGCATGGGCGGCAGCAGTCTGTCCTACAGGCGGTGGCAAGTGCAGTGGAGAAGTGACAGCACCTCCTTGCTCGACCGACACTGGCACTCCCACGGGGCAGCACTTCAGCATCCGGAGCAATCTGCTGGAGCACAGATTGCTGGCTTGCTGCAGCGTGGTGACAGCCCCGGGGAAATGTGTCCGAACCAGCGAGGATGGCAGCAGTCAGTACTCAAGTGGCCTCAATCTGAGTCTGCATGAGAGCAGTCAGAGATGGGGTCATGGCAGCCAGTGACTGAATTGCAGCACTAAACATTTGCGTGGCATCCGCCTGTGCTACAGCGAAGTGCTCCACACTCCTTGCCAGTGATTCAATGCATTCGGGCACCCTTCCCACTGCACCTATGAGCTCAGTGTGCATGTCCACCGCCTGGGTGTTCATTTCAGCGATGAGCCGCTGCTCCTCTGCGTCCAGTGCAGTAGGACTCGCTGGCATACTCTCCCTCCGGGGAGAAGGCCCCCGAGCTTCCCTACCCCCATCGCGTTGCCGCAGCCCGCTGGGTCCTGGAGCTTCACCCTCATCAGACCCTTCCCCCCCTGCTCCCCTCCAGGGAAGGCGTGTTCCCAGTGTGGGCATGGGCTTCCTCGGGAGAGGGTGGCGCTGATGCTCCGGCTTCATCTTCCTCCTCGCCTGCAGCTTCACTCCCACTGGCAGCTTGAGGGTCCGTCTCCTCAGCTGGTGAATCACCATCTGAAAGCAGGGAGGTACAAGAGGGACAGGGTGGCAGTAAGGGAGGAATGAGTGCAACGATTTAGTAAGTTGGATTGAAAGTGTCAAAGGCTGGTGTTGTGAGGGACAAGTGGAAGGAGAGAGGACAAAAAGGTGATGACTTACCATTGCTGTCCAGAACGGGGTCGGCCTCTCCAGTGGTGACGGGACTGATCACCTGGATTGCCACAATCCTGTGGACGCGCTCCTCAAGATCGCTGAGGGGTTGCAGCTGAGGCCGCCCTCCATCCGTCCGTTGCTGCTGTCTCCTATTATGAGATAGCTTGGCCTGCAAGAAAAAGGATGGCGTCTGAGTAAATATACAGCCATGGTCTTACCTGATGTGCCTCCCATAGGTGAATAGCCCTTACTGTATGCAAAGTGTGGAATGTGCGTGTGTGTTTCATGAGAGGGCCATAGGTGTTGGATGAGTGTTGGGCATTGGGGTTTTAAGACCCTCTGACCATAGAGTGAGGTTGAGATGGAGGGATGGAGAGGTATTGAAAAAAAGCCACTCACCCTGACGACCCAAGTGAGGTCGTTGAACTTTTTTCTACATTGTATATGGGTCCTGGGTACCATGCTTCTGGAGGAGACGCTCTGTGCCACCTCCCTCCACACTCTTCTGTAATCGCGCGGCAAAGGCCTCCTGCCACTCTCTGGGTACAGTATTTATCTTCTGCGCTCCACCACGCCAACCAGGGCCTCCAAGGCCCGCTCGCTGAAGCGCTGTGCTCACTCCCTGGCCCTTTCCATAGTCCTTGGCTGCAAGATTTAGGCACAGGTCTCTCCAGGCCGAGATTCAAGGCTCCAATGAGCAGGGTGTGGCTGAAGAGCAAGATCGAACCTCCCTTCAAGAACTGGCCGGCGCCAGTGTGTCTGTGTTCCATCGCTAACTGACAGCACCTGCGCTGCGCCCGCGCTCCGAGTTAGCGCCTCGCTCCTCAGCCTTTGCGCCTTAAGAGAGGTGTGTAGCGCCTGATTTAGCGCTCCAATCAACTCCGGGGGCGATAAAAGCCAAGTTTGCAGTCGGAGGCGATAATTAGCGCCAGGCGCTAAACTTTGCGCACGGCCGATAATCGCGCCCCAAACGGGGCGATACTGAATTTTTCCCCCACATCCCTTAATACCGTTACTTATCAAAAATCTTCTCAATCTCAGCTTTGATATTTACAATTGACCTAGACTCGACAGCTTTGTTGGGAAAGAGAGTTCCAGATTTCCACTACCCTTTATGTGAAGAAGTGCTTCCTGACATCACCCTTGAATGGCCTGGCTCTAATTTTAAGGTTATGCCCCCTTGTTCTGGACTCCCCCACCAGAGGAAATAGTTTCTCTCTATCTTATCAAAAAGAAAGTAGCTAGTTATAACTTTTAATAATTATTATGCTTTGCTGTATTTCTTAAAAATGTTAAAACACATCGAATCCAAAGTTGAGTTATCAGTTAAAGGTTTCTTTTGGTTCTGTGCCTGTGGACTTGCTAATGGGCTCATAATGTGGGATTGATAGGGATGCAACATTTATTTGCTCTCCAGTTAGAGCATCATCTCAGATCAAACACTGCATGGGTCAGAAGCAACGTCGAACTCCCCTCCGTTACCCTGCCAACGGGCTGATTCCACAGCCTCAGGACAGTGTCGCTTGCCTATTGCAAAGATGCAGCTGTTTCTCAAAGGCAGCTAACTTCATTTTTTAAAAAATGAGATAGTTAGAAACAAGAATTATAATATTAGCAGTTCCTCCACCACCACAAATACCTTATTAAGCTATATACAGGAAACTCTTTGGTATCCGGCACCGACGGGACCGGCGTGGTGCCGGTTGATCGAAAGTTCCGGATAACGGAGAGTTACATCTACCGAGGCTATTTTTAACAAAGAAAAATAAAAAAATCAAGAAATGTGCAGTATACAGTATTTGGGTACTCACCTACAGAATGTTGTGTTAAATGGATGGTGGAAGATGCTTGATTAAGTACAGTACTGCCAGTTGAGAGTAATCCATAACTCTTTAATTACTTAACAGTAAGTGAGACTCCCGGCAGCGCGGGAGAATCAGACTCCTGTTACTGCAGTGTTTCGGACTTCCGACAGCGCCAGGAGGCCGAGTAGTGGCACTTTTGAAAACTACCCCTACTGACTAAATCGGCGTTCGTGGACTCGGGATCGGCAACATTGCCGGTTATTTGAGAGGAGTTTTCGGAGTACTCGCCGTTCGCGGAGACTCGGACTGCGACTCGGCAACATTGCCGGTTATTTGAGAGGAGTTTTCGGAGGATGATTTTTGCCGGTTAAGCGAGAATTCGGATATTTGGGTGCCGGATAAACAAGAGTTTCCTGTAATTCCTTTTCAGAGCCCTCATTGAGAAATACATTGTATTTTTAAGGAAGTCAGTATTTTGTTCTATAATTATTGTTGCAAAGAGTTTATGCAATCTGTAAGTCAAAGTTAGTCCAAAGGAATACCACTGTCTGGATACAATCTAGTGACACAAGCTGGAGAGTGCGTGTGTGTTTGCATGTGTGTTTGCATGTGTATTTGCATGTGTCCATTGACATGATTTGGTCAGCTCTGATACTCTCCAGCTTGAATAGTCTCATCCATGCCTTTGTATCTCTAGACTCGGCTATTACAATGCTCTCCTGGCCGGCCTCCCATCTTCCACCCTCCATAAACTTGAGCTCATCCAAAACTCTGCTGCCCGTATCCTAACTCGCACCAAGTCCTGTTCACCCATCACTCCTGTGCTTGCTGACCTACATTGGCTCCCGGTCTGGCAACACCTCGATTTTCAAATCCCTCCACGGCCTCTCCCCTCCTTATCTCTGCAACCTCCTCCAGCCCTACAACCCTCCGAGATCTCTGCGCTCCTCCAATTCTGGTCTTTTGCACATCCCCGATTTTAATCACTTCATCATTGGCAGCCGTGCCTTCAGCTGCCTAGGCTCTAAGCTCCAGAATTCATTCCCTAAACCTCTCCGCCTCTCCACCTCTCTTTCCTCCTTTTAAGGTGCTCCTTAAAACCTACCTCTTTGACCAAGCTTTTAGCCACCTGTCCTGATATCTCCTTATGTGGCTTGTTGTCAAATTTTGTTTGATAACGCTCCTGTGAAACCCCTTGGGACATTTTACTATGTTAAAGGCACTGTATAAAATGCAAATTGTTGTTGACACTCAGTGTATAGGATGACATGATAAATGGTTACTTGGTTGTGTTACTAGAGAGTTACCAACATTTATGGAGCTGTAGCCTAAGGAGAGGGGAGTGAAAAAGATGGGGCAAGAATAATTATATCATATAGAGGTTGTTGGGATATGTGTATCACACTTTACACTTCAACATGTCAACAGTATAAAAAGGTAATCATGTGATGATATTTTGTTTTCTTTACCTGCAAACTTACAAGCACAAGCATCTGCAAATGCCCCATACCAAACAACAGTTAAACTGATTGACTTCAGGTTTGGTTTAGCTTACAGCAATTCATCCTTGTGGCCTTAACGTGACAGGACACATTGAACACAGTGCAGCTTAGTATCAGAGTAATACATGTTCACAGGATGTGGGTAGGTCAGCATTTATTGCCCATCCCTAATATTGCCAGAGGGCAGTTGCTGTGGGTCTGGAGTCACATATAGGCCAGACCGGGTAAGGATGGCAGATTTCCTAAAGGACATTAGTGAACCAGATGGGTTTTTAATGACATTTCGGTAGTTTTATAGTCACCATTATACCAGATTTCTTTAATTGAATTTAAATTCCACAGGCTGCTATGGTGGGATTTGAACTCATGTCTCCAGATCATTAATCTGGGCCTCTAGGATTACTAATCTAGTAACATAACCACTATGCCATTGTTCCTGGTAGCACCCATAATTATAAAACAGCATATAATCTGAATTACTGTGAGGAGCACAGCATAAGATCTGCTTTCATAAGCGATTTTGGCCACAGTAGATGAATCCTATATTGTACACTCTCGAAAATGTAATTTCCTGTTTGATGTAATGTTTTTATACCCTGGTTTATTGGATGCCTTACATTAAAAATTGAGGATCAAATAGAAATCAAAGGTACTTTAAAGTGGAGGCTAGTATGAAGTGCGACGCTGTGTGAAGTAAATTAAATGTACGCTGATATAATTGATGAAATGCAGCTTAGTTTTGGTACAATCAAATGAACCATGGTGGGACTCGGAGCTCCCTTGAATCTGCCCGTTTCTGAAACGTACTCGTGCATACAGAACCATGACTCATTCTCAAGGTCAAATCCAGCAACACCTTTTGGCTTTGTGTTCTTTATGTTATGTTTGAAGCGCAACTCCCAGTGTACACCACCTGCTCCATCACATACTGTACACATTGTAAGTTACACATTTTACAAATGAGTGCACGTTATGCGAGCATTTTTATATTGTGTTGACGAAAGGTGGGAGAGGGTGCAGCACCTTGGCCTAGCTTGTGTCACCTGGACAAACGATTCACTTCTTAGCAACCGCAGTTTATTAAACCTGGAGTACTCATTACTCTGGGTCTTCTTATTGGCTGGACTGAAACTGATGATGTACTGCAGGATGGAAGTTCATTGCTCCAGTCTTTATTTTCGGCAATATGTTCTTGTTGCTTATACTTTAACTGTATTTTATTGCAGTTATCAACATAGGGACTGTGTCCTCACTCTGAGATCAACCATCTGCAAGAGAAAAAACTGACCTGAAGTTGACATGGTTGTTTATGACTTGGGAAAAAAGGGAGTACTTTTGCTTTAACTAACTGCATGTTTGTATTTTTTTGTGGCAGTTAAGGAAAAAAGTTTCCCACAATGAGTGTAGCAAATGAATTCCACAGCACTGCATAGAAGTGCATATGTTCTAGCAATGTTGTCCAGCAGTGGAAATGGAGTTTACTGCTTAGCTAGTATGGAGGGGATGGGTGTATCCTATACAGGATAACTTCGAGCTGACGGAATGATCTAGTTTAGCCAGGAACATATCTCGGCGTTCAGATGACAACGTGGAGCTGGAATTATTTATTTATTTTACCTGAACTTTTAAGATGTGTAATTGCCCTGAAGCACTATCCTATGTGATCGGAATAGTCAGCTGGTCATTAAATGAAACCGCCTCTTGTATGGTTAACTAGAAGCCTCGCAGTCCTCGGCTGCAACGAGTCACTATTAATGTCAAGGCTAATAAGGATTGATGACCTTCTGCCTGTCAGCTCCTTCCATTCTCTATCGTTCAGATAAATGTTGTACTGAAACATGGGGGATGACATTCAACTTCTGCGGGAGCACAAAACGCCTGCTAGTGGATCGGCCACCCTTTGTGCACCCTGCTGTATCCTTCTTTCTGTGGCGGGGTGTATAATAGGCGGCCGATCCGCTACCTCCTGCTTTGCGCCCCCGTCGAAATTGGATTTCGCTTCCCCCCCCTATGGTGTTTTGGGCCTTTATTTTTTTTGTTCAGTGCTGTGTGGGACTTCTGTTTGGAATTTCAGACGTGAGTTTTCCTTACGGTAACCTGCAGAGCTCCTTAAAAATTTTTTAGCAAGGTTTTTGCTAAAATGAATAGAAATTTCGCTCATTCAAGACAGATCTGAGCCGTACAGATAGGGAGTGCCCCAGATTCAATCCCCAGACTGTCGTGAGTTAGTGGATGTCCGCTGGAATTTCTGACTGCTATTCAGTGAGCCCTGTTGCAAGGTCTGCGTGTGTGGACATGAGGCAAGGGCAGGATCAGGCTGAGCTGCGACGCCCTACATGGTGGAACAGCTTGCCAACGCTCACCGTCTTGGCTCACTAAAGATTCCAGGTGGAGAAGAAAACAACAGGCTGGCAAAAAAAAAGAATGGTGTTGTTTTAAAATGGATATCTGGAACGTTCATGTAGAAAAAAACAAGGAAGTGGAGGTAGCTTCCTGCTCAACCTTCTTTATCCAGCTGCTAAGATCTTGTCACATCTAGGGGGCCATTTTATCTCCACGAGGGTAGGAAACTGCTGTTGCTGTAATCAGCTGGAGGGCTCTTGATCTATGACAAGCTGCTGGCATGGATTAAAAAAAAATCTGAGGAATAGAAAATGCTTCGAACTTAACTCTGGATGTTGCACACAGTTAACCAACTGTGGAACTTGAGATTTCAAGGGTGAGTACTTTTCAAACATATAATTAAAAAAGTACTGCTGCATTCACAAGATATAAATAGAAGGAGCGCTGTAGCACGAGACATCTGAGGCAACTAAGAAATTAGTGCATCCTAAGTGTGAGACCGTAATTATAGCGGATAACTGGTACCTCAAAGGGAACTACGAGACTGTAATCCGGGGCGGGGGGGGTGTTTGGATGACATCTCAAATGTGAGTAATTTATGAGCTTTGTCTCAATCCATCAATTGAGTTCTGGGCTTCTCATTGTGGTATCGATTATCATTTAGAATATATATAGAGAATTTTTTCTCTAATTTTTCTCTTTTTTTGTAGAGGTTTTACTGTTGCTGTTTATAGGATCTTGCTGTGCGTAAAATGGCTGCCACATTTACCTACCTAATCTCAGTCACGGCACTCTAAAGTAATTGATTTTATGTGACGCACTTTTGAGATGTTTCTGAGAGACATTCAAGATGAATGTGATGCAGCACTATCTAACACTGAGTGTATTACCCAGTCTAGTTATTAATATATGATTTAGGACTTGAAGGTATATTACTTCATGCAATATGTCCTGCAACGTTCCAGGTTAATCTAAAACGGGTAGGTTACAGGAACTTAACTCTCATGTACAGCACATAGACAGTAAGATTTGCCACCTGAGCACGTAGTCACTGTACTAGCCACCTTGAAGCAGTGGTGTCAGCCGTGGCTCAGTGGGCCGCACCCTCGCCTCTGAGTCAGAAGGTTGTGGGTACCAGTCCCACTCCAGGGACTTGAGCACAAAATCCAGGCTGACACTCCAGTGCAGTGCCGAGGGAGTGCTGCACTGTCGGAGGTGCCGTCTTTCAGATGAAATGTTAAACCGAGGCCCCGTCTGCTCTCTCAGGTGGACGTTAAAGAGCCCATGCCGCTATTTCGAAGAAGAGCAGGGGAGTTATCCCCGGTGTCCTGGGCCAATATATATCAACCAACATTGCTAAAACAGATTATCTGGTCATTATCACATTGCTGTTTGTGGGACCTTGCTGTGTGCAAATTAGCTGCCACATTTCCTACATTGTAAAGCTGTAAAAAGTGCTTTGGGTGGGACCTCCTGAGGTCACAAAAGGTGCTATTTAAATGCAAGTTAGGAGGGAAATATTTCAATGAAACCTTTATCAGCTAACATTATATAGGCAAACGTACAATGCTAGAACTTCAAAAATGAATTCATTCTAATGATGTAAATTATGTTTATACAAAATAGAAAGGAATTTGCTATCTACCATTTTTAAAATGAGAAGTCGCACAACACCAGGTTATAGTCCAACAGTTTGGACTATAACCTGGTGTTGTGCGACTTCTCATTTTTGTCCACCCCAGTCCAACACCGGCATCTCCGCATCATGACCACTACCATTTTTAAGACTGTGAAAAATGGTGGATTATACATGTTACGTCTGCTTTGATGTCATCAGAGACTTTGAAGGTAGACAACCTAACAGAGGAGGATTGTTTGTCATGAGCCAAGCTGACATGCGAGTGCATGAGTAAGGGTTTCTCTTCACACCTGCTGAAGATTTTAAGGTCATTGCAAGGAATTGTCAGGTGAACCAGGGGAATGAAAGAGGGAGACAAATGGAACTGATCAGGGTTTTCTTGTATCTTCTTGATGATTTTCAAATAAAATTGGGTCCTGTATTTAATCAGGCCTGATATTGGCAGGCATCTAATTTGTTTGGTCGCGTTCACCCAACTCAGGATTGGGGGTCTTGTACTTGTATACACTGAGCTGGTAACTCCCGGCATTTCTCTTGTCGGATGACTGTCTCAACAAAAACAACCGGCATTTATATAACGTAGTAAAACGTCCCAAGGCGCTTCACTGGAGTGTTAGAAAACAAAATTTTACACCTAGCCACATAAGGAGATATTAGGACAGGTGACCAAAAGCTCGCGGAGAGGCTTAGGGAGGGAATTCTAGAGCTTAGGGCCGAGGCAACTGAAGGCACGGCCACCAATGGTGGAGGGATTACAATCGGGGATGCGCAAAAAGGCCAGAATTGGAGGAGCGCAGAGATCTCTGAGGGTTGTAGGAGGTTTTGTGATGTATTGTACCGAGGCACTATGCCCCTTAATTGCACTTTTATTTTCATTTTAATAATTATTGCTATCAGATGCTCATGAGGGATTAACAAAGGCTTACTTTGAGAAACGATTTGTTGTATATCCAACAATGCTGGCTTTTTAACCTATTGTGATACTTTTTATCACCCCCTTGCTCAGTATAGAATAGAGTCTCCAAAGACTGACCTGCTTGTGATGCTGGGAGTTGGCTCATGCAGCAGATTTGCTGCTAAAATCCTCCCTTGGTCTCAACAAGCCTGCCAAAGATGCTGCAGAAACCACTATTTTTTTTTGTCGTAACTCGGCAAAGTCTGTGATTACACGAGGAATTCTTTCTGACAATAAGCTCTATTATGGAAATGTTAGGACTGGTGTCACCCGAGTGTTGAAATTTAATCATTACCAAGTCGGCTAGGTGGTCTCTGCATGTAAAATACTTGACTTCATCTGGCAGAGATTGGAGGGAGTTTCCGTTTCTGGATGCTTTGGCTGAAATAACACTTTGTCAGTATCATTAACGCCCTTGACATACCAGAGAGGAGACACAATAACCTGGCAATGCCTCTCTTTCTCTTTCTAGCTGAATATCAGCATTTATTTGAGTAGTATATTAGGTGCAGTGGTATAGTTGGACAAAATTGAAAGAACATTTATTTAGAAATTCTACTTGATGTGAGCCAGCGCACTGTTGTAATTTGTGTGCGAACAGCAGCTTAAACTGAAACCTATAGAAAGTTAGCTCCAGGTAGTACAGGAAACTCTTTATTAACCGGCACCCAAATATCCGGAAATCTCTCTTAACCGGCAAAATTCTTGAGTAGGTAACCGGGGTTTTCCTTCATCTCTCGTTTAAAATTAACTTTAAAAAAAACTCCGAGGTGTTTGCCTTGTATCGGAGCGTGTAGATTGGGAGGGGAATGTGCAGCCCGGGTAGGCAGCGGACACGACAGATGGTCAGCTGGCGGTCCCCGGGGAGACGGAGCTCCGAATGCAGGCGCATGTCAATGTGTACGGGGCTCTCGTACGTTGGGAGATATAACTCTCCGTTATCCGGACTTTTTGATTAACCGGCACCACGCCGGTCCCGTCGATGCCGGTTAATAAAGAGTTTCCTGTAATCACACTGCGAAGTGTGGTACCTGCAGTTCAGCTTCCACCCAAGCAGTAGTACCCTGTTTACGTTGCTTGGATCCTGCCTGGCTGGAACTTGTAACTGTCCTGTCCTGCTTTAAGAGAGGGCTCTGTGCATGCCTGGATGCAGTGTTGTATACCGCTCTTTCTCGCAGCCCCCACCGCCCCCCCCCCCCCCACCCCCTCACCACCACCAATAGTTATAAATTTAAATATTTAGAGAATGGGAAGGGGAGAATCCCTACCCTCTAAACATTTAAATTTAGGATAAGGTATATTGAAAAAGTTCCCTGGACTCTGTGAGTACTTTGTAAACTAGGTTTGACACCTTACTGGAATCACACTCCACGTGGTGGCCGGCCGAAGTGAGACTAGCCTGCTTAACAGACTCTGACAGCTTTGTTCCAAAGTCAGTTTGCATCACAAGGCAATTACGGATGAGGAAAGCCATTTGTTCCTTCTTAGTTCATCCATCTGGAGAGTTCCTAATTCCCCTCACACTGTTAAAATGACCCCCCCTATGTGTGAAGAATTTCCTGATATCTGTCCTAAAATTACCTTTTACTCGAACCCATGTTTCTTAGATCAACTTCTGCAGTTTAATTTAAAATAATATTCTGGGATAACTTTTTCTATGCCCTTAACAATCTTGTGTACCTCGATAAGACCACCTCTAAGAAGGCTCCGCTCTAGGCTGAAAAGCTCCAGAAATGTTCCCTTTAATTTTTTTGGGGGGGTCCGCGGCCCCTTTAAAGGGCTGTGCGGCCCATTCAAATTTCCGCGTATGTGCAGTTTTTCCCATTCAAGAGCCGGCTGCCCCGGGACCTCCAGATGTGCAGCTTAAAGGGAACACTGGCCTCCAGCCTTTCCTCATCACTCAGACCCCTGATATTGGCATCGCCTTAGTAACTCATCCAATGCTTGAATGCTCTCTTATTTCTTAGTGACCAGAACTCCGGGCTCTGGATTGACACTGCAAGTTCAGTGGAAAGCACTTTGCACTGATGCTAAACCTAAATGCACCCTAGGGGAGTGAATACTGATAAATGGGTGATTCTGTTGAACCACTTGTGCAAAGTTCTGGTGTGCTGTGAACCCATACCACAGCATGTTAGTGCCTTCAGGAGGGAAAACTGGGAGGAAAAAAAAGTCTGCCTGCCCTATATTTGACCTAGACTATCTGCTGCTGACACTGCAGACAAGAAAGTGGAGGAGATGTTTGATTTCCAGCATTGACATGAGGCATTGCGTTGATCAAAGAAACTTTACTGACAAGTAATGAATAATTGAATCCCAGAATCTCAGCAATGCCTTGAAATGAATTCTTCGAAAGCTGCAAATTTGGAAGCGATAATTTACTCATATATTTCTCACTCCTGTGAACTCTGCTGCTCGGTGAAAAACAATGTGAGTCATTCCTGAAGAATGAAGTAATTGAAGTAGATTGAGGCTCCGTTCAGGTTGTAGATGGTAGCATTTTAATTCACTTAAATGGTCTGGAAAATATGGGAACTCATAACAAAGGGATTGGTGCACTGAGTGTGTGCTATTCATTTATCAGATTCCACTGCACTGCGACTTCTTTTTCAGCTGTGTCGGAATGGACCAGGATCATTTTACAGGAACACATTATAATCACTTACTAACTATAACATCTATAATACGTTAAAAATCTTGCATCTGCTCATAGTTCCATTATAAATTCCTAGCACACATTTATAATGGCAAATGACTATGTAAACTTGTCATGCTGTAATGACATCCTTCTGCCTGTGGTGGAGCTGTAGCACCTCCCAGCTCTTCAGTGTGTACTGCAGAAAACCTCCGATGCTACAGGCAACTCTACTTCCCTTCCCAAATTGCCGCAAGTGTCCCTTTTTTTTAAAAACAATAAATGATATAAAATCAAAGTATTATATAAAAATAAGGATTGAATGTATCGCATTAAAATGGGGACTTAATTATATCAGTGTGACCCCCAATTTTTAACCCTGCTTCCCCTGAACACTACACTTAGTTTTGACTCCCTGTGTGTAATGGCATGATAGATCAATATATTACATTTCTTATTTAGGCCACGTGCTCCATTTGAAAACTACTATGTAAACATTTCCTATGCAGATTCCCATGTTAAAATGTCCATCCTTGTGTTTCCCAGCTACACCACTTCGTGCGCTCTAATAGGAGCTTCAATGTTAATTTTTCAACGTGCCTGTCATGGTTCTCTGTCATGTCTGTCACGACTATATTATCTTTTCCCCCCACACGCCATTCAAAATGTTTTTGGATAAAATATTTTATCCATCATTTTCTTTCTCAGTAAGGTTCAGGATGAGGTGAGTGACAGTAGAGCAGGGGATAGAAGAGTTGAGTGGATAGTTCAAAAACGGAAGAGGTAAGGGTAGTGATGGAATAACGGGAAGCTGAATGGATTGGGCGTACAATAGCACTGAGAGTGGTAGGCCACATTTTCCCCACAATAGTTAGTGGGAAATGCAGGCTGCAGTCCTCAGCTCCTGTACAGACACACCACCTCCCATCTGAAAGGAGAGAAAAGAAAAAGAAGAAAGTAAAGTAACCCCCACCCAAAAAATAGCTTATCTTCTCCTGTTCATCCTTTATTCTCACCTTGCTTATTAACCACGTGACAATCAACGTCTTTTTCTTTTTCAGCTTTTCTCCTGTACTTCCATTGATTTACAATTAGTTCATTTCCTTCTTCCCTCCCAACTTTGAGCCTCATCGCTGGACCTCCTACACATTTCCACATCTGTCAGACCTGGTTGCCATTGTTATGTGTTCTTCATTTCATTCCCTCATTTGCTGCTGATGTTCCACCTACGTCATAGACCTCACACAGAGTGCATCACATGACCTCAGCGGAGCGTTTATCCGCCGCCTTAGAAGAAATTGTTCTCTCAGGGATGAAACATTTTCATACATTCAATAAAAATAAACTATGGTCTAAGTAATGCTACCCCCAGTCATGCAACTCCTGGATCCAACGTGGTTGACTCTGAACTACCTTCTGAAGTGGTCTAGCAAGCCACTCAGTTGTATCACCACCTTCTCAGGGCAACCAGGGATGGGCAATAAATGCTGGCCTTGCCAGCGATACCCAGATCCCGAGAATGAATAAAACAAGACATAACAGGCTAGAAATTCGTCTCGAGCGGTCGATCAAAACGGGCGCTATCGGATCGGCCGCCCATTATACGCAACGCCTGATGTTCAATTCCATTGGCTACAACAGAACTGAATATCAGGTGCTGCGTATAACGGGCGGCCGATCCGATACCGCCCGTTTCTGCGCCACCGCCCGAGACGAATTTCTGGGCCAACGTATCCATAAGCTTGCATATCGGGTTCACTCGTTCTATAAATATTATATTACACCAGGACCGCTTGGTGCCCTATCATCTTAATGCAGCAAGGACAAGAAATAAAACCAGCTGAAACAGACACTTTAGCCCACTAAATAAATTAGTCAGCAGTCCAAGTTAATTTGCAAGAGTTTTTGACTGGCTATTTCAGACAGTCTCCCAGGAAAAAACCCAGTATTGCAGAGTGATTGCCAGATGTGATTCAGTCTCCTGCGCCTCTATACCTGAGTAATAAAGTAGGCAAAGAAACTGTTGTTGGTTCACCATGACCCTAACCCTAATGCCAGCAACTTGCAGGATTATCCATTGGTAATTGCATTTCAAAAGTAGTGCATTGGTTGTGAAATGCCTTGGGATGTCCTAAGGACATAAAAAGGTGCTATATAAATACAAGTTGTTTATTTATCAGAAGTTATGTTTTGGGAAATCTGGGATAGGATGATCTGCAAAACTACAGATCACATTTGGACCTGATTACAATATCAATTTCAGCCAAAGTTGGAAATTTGGAAAATAATATTATCATAGCAGTTTTATCCGATCCATGAAGTATGTTACACACATACATAAATATAGTATAAAAATACAAGAGAAGTCTAGTAACCTGGGAACTAGCAACCCAGTTTTAGTATTTTAAAACTTAAAGGACATTGTCACAACATTGGGATGATTTAATGCCGACTGAATTCTTGGAACCATCAGGAGCAATCTGCTTTGGAAACAAGTTCAACACGTTGGACTTCGAGATTAGTTTACACTTGCAGCACATGTGATGTCAGCTGCAGCGTGAACACTTGCAATGTGTTTTTTTATATAACCAAATTCTTGCTAAAAGCAAACAATTGGTAGCAGCAGATATGATTGATGATGAAATAACAGCACCATGTAGTCAGCCAGGTGTGTGGTAACAATGGTCCTCTTAGTGTATATTCTCAGCGCTGGAATGTCTGATTCTAAGCTTTGATCCGTTCGTAGTTCCTGTCCTCTGCCTGTGATCGTGCTTTCCTTGCCCAGCTCTCACTTCCTCTGGCTCCAAATACAGATGCTTAAAAGGCACACTTGCAGTATCATAAGCAGGGAGTCCCGGGAGGAGCAGCACTCAAACAGAGACCTGGGATTTCCGTGTGCTGCTGCTTCAATCGAGGCCTGTTGGGAGAAAGAAATCCCTCCCAACATCAATAGCTAGAAGGGAGGGAATCTGGCTCTGCGTATCCAGTTGTAAGTAGAGAAACGACGGCAGCTTATGAGGTCCCTGATCTGGGCCTCTAGTGCTGCTGGGATTCTGGGGGTCAGGTCCTTTTTTATATTAAGGAGTGTTGTTGTTCGCAGGAGTCCTGGGCATCTGCTGTTGATAGCTTTCTTCATTGTAAAGTGCTTACAAAAGTGGGGTCTTCCGTATCTTTTGAGCTGCAAAAATCACAAAACAGCTTGAGGCCTAACTAGAGCAGCGATATTATTCTAGTAGAGAGGTGAGATATTTAAGAAAAAAATTTGCACACAAAAATAATTTACTATTTGACAGTCTTTTATATTTAGTTTAGGAATAATTTTCTACCTCTTTCAAAACTAGACCAGTCACAAGTTTTACAACGTGTGCAGGGTGATGTGTGCCAAGAGAGGGAGCGAGAAAAAGAGTGGGGAACGTGTGAGTGAAATCCATTGCTTTCCGAATGATTTCAAAAGGATTTTGTTTGTAGTTGGTGCAACGCAGTTTTTTTAAATTGAATTTCAAAATGAATGGAACAACAGGCCATGTTGCCGTTAATTAACAGAGACCAGTAATCCACTTGTCTCTCAGCACAGATTAATGGCTTGTTTTCTTCAGTATAAAAATGGGCCTTGGCTTAGCGTCCCACCCACAAATCAAATAAAGTTATCCTGAATGTGATGGCATTTTACAGATCATTCACATGCCGTTTCCTCTTTCATGTGTGCAATTAGTCCTGCCTTACTGTGTAATTTCATTGAATTGAGTTCAAAGGTCTTGGTGCAGTTTGAAGAGTACAAGGCAATGGCAATAGTTCCTGACATAAATTGTTCATGTTTCCTGTTGAAAGGGGCCTGTTTGTCATGGTAAAGTGCCTTGAGAATCATTTTACCCTGTTCAGGTACAGAAAGGGTGCAATGATGTGGCTGGCAAGTGTGCTATTGCATCAATGATTCCCTCGATGGCAAATAAAATGAAATTTTAAATTGTTCAGAAGTGTAAGCTATCTCCTGAAAGCTCAAGTTGCAGTTGTATACAATCTTCAGCAGTATGAGCCTGCTGGTTCATACTGGTCAACATAATACACTGTAGCCGAGAACCCTGAGGCACTGTGCACCTATCCAGCAACTCAATGTGACCGAAACACCCTCATTAAACATAACAACAACAACAACAACTTGCATTTATATAGCGCCACTAACTTAAAACATCCCAAGGCGCTTCACAGGAGCGATTATCAAACAAAATTTGACACCGAGCTGCATAAGGAGATATTAGGACAGGTGACCAGAAGCTTGTTCAAAGAGGTAGGTTTTAAGGAGCGTCTTAAAGGAGGAGTTAGAGAGGCGGAGAGGTTTAGGGGTGAAATTCCGGAATTTAGGGACAAGGCAGCTGAAAGCACGGCCGCCAGTGGTGGATGCGCAAGAGGCCAGAATTGGAGGAGCGCAGAGATCTCCGAGGGTTGCAGGACTGGAGGAGGTCACAGATAGGGAGGGGCGAGGCCATGGAGGGATTTGAAAACAAGGATGAGAATTTTTAAAAGTTGAGGCGTTGCTGGACCGGGAGCCAATGTAGGTCAGTGAGCACAGGGGTGATAAGTGTTCTCTTTTTTTTGTCTTATATGTCTAAAAAAAAATGTAGAAGATTCACAGCAGCAGGATGTTTACCGTTCAGTCGTGAGCTGTGATGGTTAGCGCAGCACCTTAGTATTTTTGACATTCCACATGCTGCTCCTAGTAATGTCAACTAGGACATAGAACGTCATCAACTTGAATCATCTCATAATAGACTTCTTCTATGGGGGATGCAAAGGATTAGGTGGAACTGGGCTGGGGAAGGCAGATGTAAAGCAGTAGCGGTCTTTAATATAGCATCTGTTATGGAATATTTTCCGACAGCGTTGTATGTAACAGATCTTGGAGCATGTTTCGTGATATAATGCATGTCATTTAGCGCTTCTGGCAAAAGACTCATGGGTTTCTGTGTTGATTCCATAACATTTACCCCAGCCATAAATACCCAGATGTTCCACACACCATGCCCTCGTCTTTTAAGAAAAAGACTTTTAGAGAAGGTTGAATTTACCATTTGTTGTTGTAAAATGTATACTCTTATAAACATGCATATTGTAATAAAGAAATCCAACAAACAGAACTATAAAGCACAATGAATGCAGCCTCAAAGGACCCATCTGCCCCATCAAATCTGCCTATCACCGCGCCTGCTTAGTTTTTGGTAAGTAAGTAGCTGAGAAAATAAGGACCGGCTTGAAATCTTACCTTGTTAATGCAAAGGGAAAGTTTGGTGCTTATTTTGATTTTGCTCACTAATCTCTAACCTACTTACTGTGCTAGTAGTGGGACCAGACACAGCTGTTGACGTGGTGTTACAACAGTGGTAGTAATTAGCTGCTTTTCTGTTGGTTAAGGTGCCGTGTTGGTGCTGCTGGCTCCTGACACGTGGCCCTAGCACAGCCAGCACAGGCCCAGTGTAAATTGTCTGTGTTTGCTAAGGCCGGCAGGACCCCTTTTTGATCCTCCTGGCAGCTGGTCTTGGTGACTCTGGCTAGTTTTCTCAGAGATTGCCACCAACTGCACATTGTAACCAAATGGCAGTAGAGCAATGGCTATTGGATCTCTACACATGAAGGTCTGTTCATGCAGGATAAAACGACAGTATTTATACCTCATAGCAAGATACCAAGCAAGGTTCCAATAGCTACTGAACTTCCAGTATCCCCCCTACATTTTCCAATTGTCCGACACCATAAAATTCCAGAGAGATAGAGGGCCATTAGCACACAGTACGAGTGAAGATAATCAGGATCCTTGGGAAGTAGGTAGCACAGTAAGTGAAACACTGCGTACAGTACATTAGATACTGGCTTTTCACCTCTCAGATCTGGGTTCATATCTAGGCCACACTGGGATATAAGTGTCCTCCGTCTGTTGGCTGTAAGAGTCTTGCCTGAAGTGTGTTTAGGCAGTCCCAATCTAGTTCCTACTGCTGTGCCCATTTGTATTTCTTCACTTCACCTGACGAAGGAGCAGCCGCTCCGAAAGCTTGTGATTTCAAATAAAACTGTTGGACTATAACCTGGTGTTGTGCGACTTCTCACTTTAGTTCCTGCTGGGCAAGGATCTGCAGTATAAAACTGACCCTGATTCAGCACTAATTGGTAATCCTGCTCTGAGAGACTGTAGAACGACGGATGGTGTGAGAAATAGAAAGAAAGTCACACTGGGGTGGTAGGGGTTGCTCTTCTGAGGTAGGGACTGAGGCACATTGTTTGAGCAGAATAGAGAGAGCTTTACTCTGCTTCTGTCCGTGTTATACCTGACTTGGGAGCGCTTGATGCGTGCCTGGAATGAGAAGTGTTCCAATCCCTGGCATGAACATCCTTCAACTTGATGAGCACAATTAAAAAAAAAAACCAGGATCCTTGATAAAACAGAATCTTTGATGAAACGAGCCTCCATATATGCAGCTGAGCATCATGTTTGTGTGAGTTTTTCTTAACCACATCTCAGGTTTGTTAGTAACCAGTATTTGCATAACAAACTTCAGTCTTTTCATATTTTCTTCATATGAGTACAGCGCTGCAGCTACAGTTCTGAAAGGGTTAAAGTGCTACCCTTTGTAGGTGGTTGCTGTCTGTTGTAAATATGAGTTGCTTGTCTTGTTATCAAATTACTATTTACTTCCTGCCCGCAGGTTTAAATTTGCCTACACAGACCTGTGCTGAGAATTCTATTGAAAAAAAAATAGCAATGTAAATCCTCTATCTAACTACGTATAACTCTCTCGTACTTTAATCCTCATTTAAGTTAAATAGGGAGCTGGATTTATCAGACAAGTACAGTTTACATGTCTAATATGGCGATTGCTGAGATATTGTTCGATTTATATGTGTCAAGGATTTCATTGAGCACTTTTCCCGAAAGAACGCATAAAAGTGAAATATTTCTAACTTACTAAAAAGGACTGGGCGTTTAACATGGAATTCACTTTTTATTGTTTTTCCTGTTTAGTTCCAGTTGAATACTGTGGTGTGATCTGGAGGGGGGTGGCAGGATACTTTATGCCATTTGGTACATAAACATTTCATAGAAAATTGGAAGTAGGAGCTGGATTTCTGGTCAACTTCATTTCATGAAGAGGCCCTTTCCTCTCCGCTCATGTCAATATGCGTTCGTTTATTGGTGTCTCGTGAGCAGCTCTACTATTCCTGTGGGGAAAAAAATTCTCCTTTAAGAAAAAGCTGCAACATTTGGACATTGGAACTTGTTAAACGGGCGCGGTCTTCCTGAGAAAGTATTTGGTAAACATTCTTTTTGTTTGATGAGCAATAACTCACTTATTATGGTAGTGGCCACAGTTAAGTGACACAGACCTGAGCTTTAACCCACGGCATTGTTTGATTATTTACAAACACTTTTCCATGACTCTGCCCCTTTAACTGTTTCCACTGTCAAGACGTCATCGGAGTAGATTTGTGTCTTCACCAGCTGGGTGGTAATCTGGCCCAGCGGATCGCCTGCGCTTTATAGAACCCGCTCGGTTTTCATTTCCGCTCTGCTAGATTACCACTCGGGCGGTGAAGATAAAAATCTACTCCTTGGTCTCTTTTTGAAACATTTATTTTCTCCGACACTAAGGGCCTAGAAATTCGTCTCGGGCAGTGGCGCAACGCGGGCGGTATCGGATGGGCCGCCCGTTATGCACAGTGCACTGACATTCAGTTCCGTTCCAGCCAATGCAGCTGAACGTCGGGTGCCGCGTCTAACGGGCCGATCCGATACCGCCCGCTTTGCGCCATCGCCCGAGACGAATTTCTAGCCCTTGAAAATCTAGAGATTAGTGGAAATTTTTTTGATTGGCCGCATGCAGCTGCCGGATATTTTAAATCTCGTTTTCGACATTATCGGTAAGGCACCTGCTTCAAGACACTGCCAACTTAGAAAACTAAAGTGTGCAAAGGGACATTATCGCGTCACCTGTAATAACTGGCCAGTAATATTTTACACTTTCAGTAGTTGTGACTTTTAGCTATTCTTTGTAGTCCACCATTTTGTGCTGCTTAATGAGCTTTTATTATTTAGTTCAGTCTATTTCCTGCACGTTTGTGTGCTGGGGAAGAATTGGCCTCTTGGAATTTGAGAGTTCGTTTCCTCCCTAGAACAGAAGGCTGTCTAACAGAATTAAAGCTGCTTTTGTCTTTTATACTGAAGTGTTTATCCAGCCTTCTGTGAGAAGCTCGCAGTCCGTGCAGTCGTGTAATTCCTGGGGAATTGCTCATATCATTGCTTCACAAAATCGGAGTCATTTTTACATGTCAGACCTCAACATACGTATACTGTCTCTTCCCTTCCCTCACAGTGCCCCTCAAGTTAGACATGTTGTAGCAAATGCACGCAGGATACTGCAAAAAGTACAACAGGCATACTTGTGCTGCAATCCAAATTTCGCAAAACTTTGCCCAGTGTGCCTGGTCACATGACATTGAGCTGAGTTCTTAGAACAGCTGTTTCAGGCTGAGCTTACGAAACTCCCCAATACATTAACAACGCACCTTAGTATCTGCAGTTGATGCACTCTTGCTTACCACTCAAGTACCGGATAAGGTGTGGAATACAGGTATAGAATGACACATGGCTGGGGCTCATCCACTGGCATGGTGAGTCAATGCAACACTTCGTGTCACACTGAGTCATAGAGTAAAAAGGACCCAGTTTTGACACTCAATCTGTTCTTGGTGCTGATGTCGCCTGGTAGGGGTGAGGCAATTAGCCTTGGCCGTCCTGGGTTGTAAAAGAGAAAAAACAATCTTCTTGGTTGCCATCTGGAGACTCCTGTTTGAATGTTCTCTTGCATGAGCATTGAGTGACGACAGGATTGAGCTGACTTGTGACCTCCCCGTGGTCGAATCGCCTGCTCACTGTCTGAACTCACATTTGGCCACTTGGGTGAAGTTCTCAAGCGTTGTCAATGGCTGTGGAAACATAACCCCAACATGAGTCAAGACCTGCATAAGAGAAGGGGAGAAAATTAAGAACAGAACATAAGAATTAGGAGCAGGAGTCGGCCATACGACCCCTCGAGCCTGCTCCACCATTCAATAAGATCATGGCTGATCTTCGACCTCAACTCCACATTCCTGCCCTATCCCCATATCCCTTAAATGCTCTGAAGTCCAAAAATCTATCTGTCTCTGCCTTGAATATATTCAACGATTCAGCATCCACAGCACTTTGGGGCAGAGAATTCCAAAGATTCACAACCCTCTAGTGAATAAATTGCTCCTCATCTCAGTCTTTAAAGGCCGGCCCCTTATCCTGAGACTGTGCCCCCCTAGTTCTAGACTCTCCAGCCAGGAGAAGCAGCCTCTCAGCATCTACCCTGTCAGTCCCCCTCAGAATCTTAATAATGTTTCAATGTGATCACCTCTCATTCTTCTAAACTCCAGCGAGTATAGGCCCAATCTACTCAATCTCTCCTCATGGGACAGCCCTCTCATCCCAGGGATCAATCTAGTGAACCTTCGCTGCACCGCCTCAAACAAGTGTAACAAGTAAGGTTAATTAATGACTGGCTGTCCATTAGTTACAAAGCAGAAATTATATTGAGCAGTTTTAATAATATCATAATCTGCAAGAACAAAGCTGCTCTGTTCCTGAATGCCATCAGAAACAGGGGATTGAATTACTGCTTTAATCCCATTCCAATTGCCTATTATTTTATAGTCTATATCAGATGTGTCCATGTTTTTGGCTTTGTGCAGCACTAAGCTGCATAACATGGAGGTTTGCAGACCACATACAAATGGTAAATCAATGTCTCTATTAATTTGCATATATCAAGCTCTGGACTACAGTAGATCTTGATTATCTGATTTATCACCAATGAGGAACAGTGTCTTCAAAACCTCCAGCATAAACCAGCAAATAACAAATAGAATGGACTTGTCTGGCCCGTGTGGGCCAGATTATCAGAGCTCGTGCATTATCAACAACAACAGCTTGTAATTATATAATATTTTTAACTTAGTAAAATGTCCCGGTGCGCATCACAGGGGCGTAATCAGAGGAAAAATTGAAACCGAGCCAAAGTTGGAGAGGCAATTCCAGAGTTTAGGGCCGAGATGGCTGAAGGCATGGCCGCCAATAGTGGGACGAAGGAAGTGGGGGATGCACAAGAGGCCAGAGTTAGCAGAACACAGAGTTCTCAGAAGTTTGCAGTACTGGAGGAGGTTACGAAGAGGGATTTGAGCATGAGAATGAGAATTTTAAAATTGATTATAGTTTGGACAGCCCGGTCTATCCATATGATTTTTTTTTTTAACTGTTCCATGATACACTGCATATGGTAGAGCTGGCATGACGTAACAGTGAGAGTGAGAGTAAATGAATGGTTGCTGAAGCATTCAGCATGTTCTGGGAAACCATAAGTGTTTCCACCAATAAAACACCAGTGTCAAATCTGAAATATCTCCCCTTGTCACGGTCCCCTCTAACTGCACTCTACTTTTATGTCACCTCCCTTCCCAAAGTATTGCTGGGGACAGTTCCACAGGTGCCACCAGCCATCCAATACCTTAGCCAAATGGCCATTCTTCAGGTGTGAGCCTGGCCAGACTGATCACTACAGATCGAGATACTCTTGAGAATGATTTTAATCTGGTTTACTCTCCCATCAGCTCCATTGGTGTTAGCTGTGGCTCAGAGTTGCACTCTCACCTCTGAGTCAGAAGGTCGTGGGTTCAGGTCCCACTCCAGAGACTTCAGCACATAATCTAGGCTGACACTCCAGTGCAGTGCTGAAGGCGTGCTGTCCTATTGGAGGTATTGTCTTTCAGATAAGACATTAAACCCTCTCAGGTGGATGTAAAAAATCCCACAGCACTATTCAGAGAAGAGCAAGGGTGTTCTGGCCAA
Organism: Squalus acanthias; assembly: GCA_030390025.1. Lineage (NCBI taxonomy): Eukaryota > Metazoa > Chordata > Chondrichthyes > Squaliformes > Squalidae > Squalus > Squalus acanthias. The sequence continues at coordinate 5,825,561 of CM059430.1, forward strand.
TAGTTATCCCTCCTAAAAACAGATTATCTGGTCATTATCACATTGCTGTTTGCGGGACCTTGCTGTGTGCAAATTGACTGCAGTATTTCCGACATTGCAACAGTGACTACACTGCAAGAGTACTTCAATGCTGTAAAGCGCTTTGGGACATCCTGAGGTCATGAAAAGCGCGATATAAATACAAGTCGTTCTTTCTTTCGGAAGCAGAATTAATGTTCAATCTGAAAAATGACAGTTGCTCATCAATACTAATAATTGCTATTGGTAAATGAACTTTTGAAACTGATGCGGGTAGATCTTGACTTTGTGCGATAACTATACCTCTCCCAATTTCAATTTCCATTGACTTGGAGAGACGTAAAGCGGGCTGCCAACTCGCTGTCACCCATTTTACACGATCGCACTGCCGCACAGCTGTCTGTGGCTCCTGCACAGCCGGTGCACTGGCTTTTTAAATAGAAAAAAAACCGTGCATGCGTAGGAATTTGAATGGGTCTCGCATCCTCTTAAAGGGGCTGCATACCCCCCAAAAAAGTAAAGGGAACATTGTATCGCGAAAGTCAAGATCTATATATATCCATGGTGTGTAGCATTGTGCCATCTGCCACAATGTGTGAATAAGGTAAACTGCAGTTTATAGAGAAAAGATTTTTCTCTACATAAATATTCAGTATTATCATTTTTGGCTAGGAACACAAAATTGTCCTGTGCAAGATGCTCATTGCTGGGTTTTGCAGATCAAGATTCAGATGGGATTTCTCAGGATATGGGGTAGAAAATTTAGGACTGAGATGAGGAGAAATTTCTTCACTCAGAGGGTGGTGAACCTGTGGAATTCTCTACCACAGAAGGCTGTGGAGGCCAAGTCACTGAATATATTTAAGAAGGAGATAGATAGATTTCTAGACACAAAAGGCATCAAGAGGTATGGGGAGAGAGCAGGAATATAGTATTGAGATAGAGGATCAGCCATAATCATATTGAATGGCGGAGCAGGCTCGAAGGGCCGAGTGGCCTAAACCTGTACCTATTTTTTTTTCTATGGTAAATGCTGGTCCAGCTTGTTGTTAAGAGCAGTTAAGAGTCACTTGATGCTCATGTGTGCGCTTGTTCAGTGTCAGCAGGGCTTCAAGCATTGGTTGGTGCCTGAATTCAGTGCAAGGCACTGAGTGTGGGACAGGGCTAAATGCCTCAGCCTTGATGGAAATGTGATTAGCTATTTGTTTGCCTTTTTATGCTTCAAATGGTCTTAAACAAATATATATTAATCTGAAGGTAAAATAGTTTTATTTTAGGTTCATGTTCAGCCGCCACGGAAAATTATTTCTTTCTCATCTGAGATTTTTCCATACACTATCTTGCAACACTTGGCCAGTGATTGGGATAAATGGACGAGCCTCTGTTTCTCCCATTCTGACCCAGCTGGTACACTATGCTTGACAGTGATCCAGATCAAAGCAGTGATTTTTCTCTCCCCTTTTCAGAGAATAACATCTAATCATGACTTGACTCCTCCTGAGATAGCTCCATTTATGACTGGGAAATCACACTGTCTGCAGTCACTGGGCTGGAGCCCCAATCCTACGACTGACTGGCATAGCATGCCCAGTTCTAATCTACTGTGCCACATGGATCAGGCAAAAATAATACTCTTACTGGACATTTTTGACATCACTGAGCATCTGCAAGAAAAGTGTACAATAATTGATTTGTTTTTCCTTATTTGCTGTTTTAAACAGGTCATTTAATACGAACATTTTTGCTTTTATTTGCAGCCCGCCGGTTACATGGAGAACGCCATCTCATACAGTGCTATTGAGGATGTTCAGCTGTTGTCGTGGGAGAATGCACCGAAATACTGTTTACAGCTCACCATCCCTGGAGGCACTGTTCTACTTCAGGTAACTTTTCACATGCTGCCGCTGAGAAACTCAAAACACGAGCATCTCCGTTTGAACCATTTTGCAGTTACTTTGTTTTGGGAGAGAGGGTGGAAGAGGAGTGGGAAGATATTACAAAGGTAACCACAAAAAATGTCTGAAGGCTTTGCAGAGGGAAAGTTTAGCTGAAACTGTAATAATCCGTCGTTCGGATGAGACGTCCATCTTTCAGATGAGACGTTAAACCGAGGCCCCGTCTGCGCTCTCAGCTGGACGTAAAAGATCCCATGGCGCTATTTCGAAGAAGAGCAGGGGAGTTATCCCCGATGTCCTGGCCCATATTTATTCCTCAATTAACATCACTAAAACAGATTATCTGGTCATTATCACATTGCTGTTTGTGGGATCTTGCTGTGTGCAATTTTGGCTGCCGCGTTTTTGACTACACTTCAAAAAAGTATTTCATTGGCTGTAAAGCACTTTGGGACATCCTGAGGTTGAGAAAGGCGCGAAATAAATCCAAGTCAGTCTTTTTGTTCTTTCTTTCCTTCTTTCTTTCCGCACTTACCTCTCCTAACAAGTGATCTCTCTCTGCTTCGACATTCTGATCAGATTTGGTAATCGAGACACATTTTATCAAAGAAATTTATTCTGAATAAAACATTTTGATTTATTGGCACATGTCACCCAGCAAATACCTCAACAAATCTAACTCTTCAGTGAATTCAATCATACTGATTCTGATTGATTTAAGCAATTTCCTCAGATTGCTCAAATACACTCCAGTGCATTTTTAATATTTTATTCCCAAACAGGCTTTTGTTTCTTATATTTTTGTTCTTTTGATTCAGGAACTTCCTCTATTTTTTTTTTTGTCCTCCTTTCTTCCTTCCACTATCTGAAGCTGTGGGGAAGGGCGAGAGACGTTCTCTTGTCAGGGGCTCACTCCTCAGTAAGCACTTCTTACTTCTGAGCAAAGGAAAAGGTCCTACTTTTAAAGTTATTCCAGCCCTGGGGTTTTTAATTTCATGAAGTTTCAATATCCCCATTGATTCTATTATAGAATTCCGAGGATAGTCTAGTGGCTGTTAACAAAGTCAAGGGAGGTCATTACACCCTTTAGTTTACTTGCCAAATTTACCAAGGATTCGAAGGAATTTGGACTCCATCCATTTACCTTCTAGTTAGATACCCTTGTCTGATCTAATGAAGTATGGCGAGAGATTAGACTCCCTTCAACTTAGAATAGTCAGTAAAGTTCAAAGCCATTATATGATCCAACTTGGGTTGGAGGGAGATTGATTTGGAGATTTAGTTAGCTTGTTAATGTATTGACTTTAGCAGGGGTGAGTGCTCCCTTTTAGAGCAGTGTGTTTCTTAGAATTTCTGACTGAAATGTTATTCAAAGGGAAAGCATTCTACCTCTAGATCCCACAAATAACCAATCTATCAAATGTTAACCTTCCTTAGAGTGATGCAAGGTTGTTGCAATGTAGGGTGACTTTGAGTATTTGAGTCTTGTGCAATATAGTTCACGTATTTTGAATTTTGATTAAAACTAAATTAGAATTATAGCTAGATTGAACAAAAGAGGTATAGAGTATTGCCCACTAAAAGATGAGCAGTATTTCCTCTGTAAGATCATGAACCCATTTATAAAGAATACAGTTACAATTTTGTTGCACATAACTCAGAGAAAATCTTCCCCCTTTAATAGGCAAATTTGGTAAATTGGGCAGTAAGTTAAAGGAGTAATGACCTACATTTACATGTTTTAATAATGCATCTCACTAATTTTCCTATATATAAATCATAAAAACAAAGATTGAGATGGGTCATCGCCGTGTTCATTCTCCATGCATTACAAACCTCCAAGTAAATGACTAAGTTTCTCAAAAACAACTCTTAAGCTCTTGAAGAGAATGCTTGTTCATTTTAAGAAATTGTTTTTAAACGTCAGATAGGCATGATCAGAGCAAAGCCATCAAAGACTCATTTTCTCATGAACAACTTGCATATATATAGCCCCTTTAAAGTAGAAAAAATGTCCCAAGGCGCTTCACAGATTTATAAGGAAAAAATGGATGTTGATCTAAAGAAGGTGATATTTGGAGGGTCGAAGGTCGAAGAGTAGGATGTTAAGGAGGGTCTTAAAAGGAGGTGGGGAGGCAGAGGAGATTAGGGAATTCCAGACCATGGGGTCTATGCAGCTGAAAGCACAGCTGCCAGTGGTGGGGTGAAGAGAGAGGGGGATGCACAAGTGGCCAGAGTCAGCGGAATGGTTGGGGGAGGGGGTGGGGGCGGTTGTAGGGCTGGAGGAGGTTACAGAGATCAGGAGGGGCATGGCCACAAAGGGATTGATAACAATAGGATAAGAATTTTATATTTGTGATATTGGGGGACCGTGAGCCAAAGTAGGTCAGCAAGGACAGGGGTGATGGTTGAGCGGGATTTGGTGCAGGATAAGATACAGGCAGCAGAATTTTGGATGAGTTGAAGCTTACGGAGAGTGGAGAATTTGAGTTGGCCAGGAGAACACTGGAATATTTGAGTGTGGGACTGACAGAGGCATGGATGAGGGCTCCAGCAGCAGAAGCTCAGCTTGGGGTCGAATAGGGCGCTGAGATTGTGAACAGTTTGGTTCAGTCTGAGACATAATGCTTTTTCACATTTTCAGGATAGCTCAAAAGGTTTCACAAGCAATGAATTGTTTCTGAAGTACAGTCACTGTTGGCATGAAGGCAAATGCAGCAGCCAATATTGCACAAACAACAAATGAGATGACTGACCAGTTCAACTTTTTTTTGGTGATGTTGGTTGAAGGAAGGACACTAGCCGCAACACCAGGAGCACTCCCAGTGTACTTTGAATATGGGTTTAATGTTTCATCCGAAAGTTGTCACCTCCAGCAATGCAACACCCCCTCAATACTGCTCTTTAGTATTAGTCTAGATTATATGTTCAAGTCCTGGAGTGGGATTCAAACTCCAAGGGCTGGATTTTACTTACCGAGACGAGTTGGGGGCGGGATTGCTGCCTTCCGAGTTCTAGTCCTGCCCCCAGCGACGCCTTGTTAATCCCGCCCTGCGGGCTTGCCGGCCAATTAAGGGAGAGCCAGTGTCAGATGACGTCAGTTGATGACGCTTCATCTGCCGATTTTCTTAAAGGCATATGCACCACACTTGTTTGACAGATGATTTGTCAGTGTTTGACAGCATTGAGGTGCTGTCAAACACTGACAATCACTGTACACAGGTGAGCCCTTGCACCCAGTCTCTCCAATTACTCTCTCTTAGGATAAAACAGATGGCAGCTGCAGCTGAGATTGCAGAAGCCATCTGTCACTTCTCCCGATGAGATGAGGCTACACAAACACTTCACAGCTTGTCACCTGCAGAAACATCTGACTACATTAAAAATTACTTTCATAACATTTCCTTACCTCTGATACTAACCAGTGACCCATTGCATCCTTCGCACCACTTCTGCAACTGTCATCCAAACACCAACATAACAACAGACCCACAGCACGCCTCACTTACCCTGGCGGGGTTCCCCGACGTCGGGAAGCCCGCAGCAGCAGTCGAAAAATTGGAAAAAACCTCTTAACTGCCTATTAACTACCTGTTAACAAGCAGTTTATTGGCTATAATCCTCCTCCCACTGCTAGGAGTCGGGTTCTTGCACAAATCGGGGACCCGACTCCCGGGGAGATTGGTTGGAGGCGGGTTGGGAGCGGGTTCGGGACCTGCTCCCATTCTTTTTGACTTTCCCAGCAGTCCCGCCTCCAAACCCGCCTCCTCAGGGCTAGCAAAATCCAGCCCCAGCTTTCTGACTCGAGTGAGGTTGTTACCCACTAACCAAATTGAAAATTCATTAGTTCGAAATAAGTGATTTAAAAAAAAACCTCGGCTTTTAAGCTTAAATAAATGTGACCATGCTTGCATACTGTTCAGGTCTCTTCATAATGAAAAGGTGCATTGAGATTCAACTTTTAACATCTGTCCATGATATTTTTCTTTTTACTCTCTGCATCCCCTATCATTTTAATTCTATTATTTATAGTAGTGTTTCTGTGAAGACTATTGGATTTGACCCCTGACTCTTACAATATATAACAGTATATGACCTTGTAGATTATTTATTATAGCATATACCTTGTTAGAGCTTCCAAAATGCTTTGTTTCGAAAGGCTATGTCATTAGCCTCTGACGTGTAAAGTTTTGTTCTGGGTGGGAGGGGAGCGTTACGATGTTTAATGTGACACCAGCAAGTTAGCGCAGCGACAGCATAAACTGCTGACGTGTGCACTCACACGACAATAGCAATGATATATTGTCCCAATGAAAAATACTGCTTAAGGATGGCTGTCATGGGGGCCCAGAAATGCGTCTCGGGCGGTGGCGCGAAATGGGCGGTGTCGGATCGGCCGCTCGTTATACGCAGCGCCTGAGGTTCAGTTCTATTGCAGTCGATGCAACTGAATATCAGGTGCTGCGCATAACGGGCCGATCGCCCGAGACGAATTTCTAGCCGGAGAGTTTAGAAATGTATAATACAGTGTAACGGCACAAATAATTGCTTTTGTGGCATACCACTAAGATGGTTAAAGTCAAATTGTTATTCACCGAGTAGTAAACCCCAGGAGTAAGGTGGAATGGAAACAACACTCAGTGTTTATTATTTTTTGAAGGGCTAGCTGTTAGCTTAATTTATTACACTCAACAGTACCCTTTCGCAGCATGGATTTCCAAAACAAAGTCTGTCCACAATAGCCATTTGTAAGTTTGTTTGCCAACGGACATCATTTGCTAAAAGCCCTGTGTTTATTGATGGTAATGATACCATTGTTAAATAATGCCGATTGCACACAGCATCGGCCAGTCACTGGTTGGAATGTTAAACATTACTAATCCACCATTTTAAAACTCGTCAGTTTAGGTGACCTTTGTCACGTGTTGGACTATAACCTATTAGCACTGAGCCGAGCTAACTTTTTTTACAGTGTAAATATTTTTCATCCAGAAGGAAGTAACCCTTCTAACCCATTTGATGTGAATGCATTGCAACGCAAATTGTCTTCAGTCACTTTTGGAAATTTCAGTTTTGATTGGAAGGTATAGATATGGCACAAAGTGCTGTACTATTTAGTTAATACATATACCTTTCAATGGATACAGCATCCAAAGGGATTCAGCAAAATCTGCAGTACCAGCATCGATCATTTTTAAAAAGCTTCAATTTTGGAAATACTATTCTAACTGTTGAAATATTTAATTTCCAGAACTCAGTTAATATCTTGTGTTATCCATATATATATATATATATAAATATATTAAAAACAATTGAAATGCTTTCCCCTGTAATAGTTTAGGCTTCAGTCATTATTAAATATTTAAGAAGCTGTCGTCATTTGAAATCACTTCCTAAAATGGCCATAAACCTTTTTTGAAAGAAATGCTTACTGCAGCTCTTTTCTGTTCTATCCTCCCCCAGCATCGGTTGCTGTCATAACGCTAAGCCTTCCCCAAGGAAATCTGGAATGTGTGCACGTACACTGTTTTAAAAAATAAATAAACGGATGTTGGCTTTTTTCCCAGATATGGAGGACAGTTGCATCATGATTGGCTCTGGACACGGAGAAACAAAAATAAGAAAACTTTTCTATTTTAATGTCTTCAAATAAATTTAATTTACATCGGATTACATAGGCTATACGACACAGAAACAGGCCATTCGGCCCAACCAGTCCATGCTGTTGTTTATGCTCCACTGGAGCCTCCTCCCGTCTTGCCTCATCTAACTCTATCAGCATAACCCTCTGTTCCCTTCTCCCTCATATGCTTGTCCAGCCTCCCCTTAAATGCATCTATACTATTCGCTTCAACCACTCCCTGTGGTAGCGAGTTCCACATTCTCACCACTCTTTGGGTAAAGAAGTTTCTTCTGAATTCCCTATTTGATTTCTTGGTGACTATCTTGTATTGATGGCCTCTAGTTATGCTCTTCCCCACAAGTGGAAACATTCTCTCTGTATCCACTCTATCAAAACCTTTCATGATTTTAAAGACCTCTATTAGGTCACCCCTCAGCCTTTTTTCAAGAGAAAAGAGACCCAGCCTGTTCATCCTTTCCTAATATGTATACCCTCGCATTTCTGTTATCATCCTTGTAAATCTTCTCTGCACCCTCTCCAGTGCCTCTATATCCTTTTTATAATATGGCGACCAGAACTGTACGCAGTACTCCAAGTGTGGTCTAACCAAGGTTCGATACAGGTTTAGCATAACTTCCCTACTTTTCAATTCTATCCCTCTAGAAATAAACCCTAGTGCTTGGTTTGCATTTTTAATGGCCTTGCTAACCTGTGGCGCAACTTTTAGTGATTTGTGTATTTGTACTCCGAGATCCCTTTGTTCCTCTACCCAACCCAGACTCGCACCCTCCAAGTGATAATTTAGTTCTGAATATTTCCAGAAATTATTTTTTTTTTGTGAACGTGTCTGGCATTGATTACCAGATGAAGAGCTGTGGTGGGCTTCTTCTATGGTGATTTTGTTGGACGTGGTGCAGCAACACTATTGTATGGCCCCACCCTGTGCTCGATGATATAGGGCAGCAGGACATGTGCTTGGGTAAAAGAATCCTCCATCGACTGAACTCCCAATCTCAGCTGTGCTGCTGGGGAAAGCTTTTACTTACCAGCAATGGGGCAAAGCTGGAGGCAAGCAATTCCGTAACGCCTTAACACACCACCTGTTGGCTAGCTTCAGAGAGGGACGAACCAACACTTAGACTAGGTTACCAACCTACTTTCTGGTCAAAAATGGTATGTGTTCCAGTAAAAGTAAAGAATAAAGGAAAAGGAGAAAATATATTTTTTTTTTAAAAAAAGAGGAAGTCTTCCCCTCAAAGAAATTATCTTCATACCCATTCTGAAGGCCAAGGGACCAGTTTGATTATAGCACTGAGTAGCTAATTCCTTATTTATTTATGTCAAGGCCAGGGGCTGAATATTTGAACTCCTTGCTGATGGATTGAATGGAACTGCCCTGTTTTTTTACTGCTGGCACTGAGTGGGATAGCTCCATGGCAATCGTTTGGTTTTGCACATGGTTGTGCTGAGCGTATACATCAGACATTACATGATACTATGGGAAGTAGGAATGTTACCGATAGTAGAGCGAAGGGTACTCTTCCGAAAGAGATTGATGCGCTGATATATTTTGTTGGGGTATGAAAGAAATAGTGGGAGAAATTTATTACATCTGAATGTTGCTGCCCATGATCCAATTGTGTCAATCAGTGCAAAGTTGAATAACAATCCTTTACCCCAATGTTATCCAAACATTTGAATGAACGTAAGATCTTAGAATCATCGAATAGTGCAGCATAGAAGGAGGCCATTGTTCTATTTTGAAGAGCAATCCAATTAGTCCCACTCCCCCGCTCTTTCCCCATATCCCTGTCATTTTTTCTCCTTCAAGTATTTATCCAATTCCCTTTTGAAGGCTACTACTGAATCTGTATCTACCAATCAGGCAGTGCATTCCAAATACCAACTAATCGTTGCATAATGAAGTTTTTCCTCATGTCGCCTCTGGTTCTTTTGCCAATCAGCTTAAGACTGTGCCCTCTGGTTATCGACCCTTCAGCCATTGGAAACAGTTTCTCTTTATTTACCCTATCTAAACCCTTCATGATTTTAAACACCTCGATCAAATCTCCTCTTAGCCTTCTCTGCTCTAAGGAGAACAACCCCAGCTTCTCCAGTCTATCCACATAACTGTAATCCCTCATCCCTGGAACCATTCCAGTAAATCTCTTCTGTACCCTCTCCAAAGCCTTCGTGTCCTTCCTAAAGTGTGGTGCCCAGAATTAGACACAATACTCCAGCTGGGATGAATTAGTGTTTTATATAGGTTTAGCATAACTTCCTGACTTTTGTACTCTGTGCCTCTATTTAAAAATAATCGCTCTCTGTGTATATATACTGTGTATTAAGATTCCCTCACTGTACCTTTACCTGACGAAGGAGCAGCAGCTCCGAAAGCTCGTAATTTTAAATAAAACTGTTGGACTATAACCTGGTGTTGTGCGACTTCTCTATTTAAAAAGCCCAGGATCCCATGTGAATTATGAACTGCTTTGTTAAGCTGTGCTGCCACCTTCAAAGATTTGTGCACAAACACCCCCAGGTACCTCTCTTCTTGCACCCTCTTTAAAATTGTACCTTTTAGCATGTATTGTCTCTTCTCATCTTTCCTACCAAAATGTACAATCTCACACTTTGCTGCGTTGAATTTCATCTGCCATGTTTCTGCCATTTCCACCAGCCTGTCTATATGTTCTTGAAGTCTATTACTATCTTCCTCACTGTTTACTACACTTCCAAGTCTCAGGTCATCTGCAAATTTCAAAATTGTGCCCTGTACCCTGTAAGATGTGCAAAAAATGGTTCTAGAAATCAGACTGGATTTTTTGATCCTACAAAATTGAACCAGTGCATGTAAATCAAATCCCAGTGCCTCCGACACTGAAGTCTGGTGTGTGAATAGTGTGAGCTTGCACCTTGCAGCTTCAGCATATTACTGTGCAGAAAGTACAATGTAATAAGGGGTTCATTATTTGTAATCTCTGAAAGGAAACCCAGAAATTCTTGCTTGTAAAGAGGGGTCTGTTACAAGTTTATTGAAATTTCCAGTGTTAACTGGACTCTGTGGTATCTAGCACTATAAAAATCGATGGTGGTTAGCAAGGCAGAAATTTTCAGCAACATTATCCCATTGAAAGTGACTTGGAGCCATGGGGACACCAAACTATTGTAATTCTTTAATAAAAAAAAACAGAAAACACTCAGCAGGTCAGGCAGCACCTGTGGAGAGAGAAACAGAGTTAACGTTTCTGGTCGATGAACTTTCATCAGAACAATTGTAGATTTGGTTCTGAGCCCCTTCAGTGGCCCGCCTTAACAATACAATGAGTTTGTCCGAATTGGCATTTACAGAAACACCCTGCCAAATGGAGTGGAATAACCAGCATCAAACGAGATCTTGTGCCCACAACTGTACAGCTGAGCCGTCATCTCTTTTTGTATTGGTCTGGAATCATGTTAGTGCTGATGGTCCCTGACGCATGGGTCTCACGCAGCCAGTGGCAAAACCAGAATAAACGTTGCCTGTTGCTTGTTTAAAAAAATAACGGTTCCCCTGTCTTTAGTGAATCCGCAAAGTTTACTTTGGGGCTGTTACTAGCTGTGCAAGACCCACGCATCAAGAGTTGATGGCACTAGCGTGGCGCAAAAGTAATATAAAAGCACCTATTAGCTGTGCTGACAGACCAATCACACTGTATGGGTCCGTAATGATGATAATTCTTTTGGGTCTTCTTGAGTTCTGTTTGATGCGATCCAGGAATAAAAGAAAAGACGTTTCTTAAAAAAGATGTAAAACAATTTTTGCAGAAGGTTCAAATGCAGTCAAGTCCATTAAATAAAAAGCCAAATAATTGGAAAATGTGCTGATGCACTGATCTACAAAAATAAAAACAAAATTCGGCAGAATATAATACATTTCTGAATAACTATTCCTTTGAAAAAATCTCTAAACGTGTATGTGCGCTTCCCAACATAGCTATTTTTTGTTGAGCATTTTTTTAATGTCTTTCAAATGGTGGCTTAATCAGAAAGAACAAGAATAATGCCCAATGTAATAGGAGCCAGCAACCAGGGCCACTGCCAGTACTTCACAGAGCAGCAAGAGCTTGTAAGGGCTTGCAGTGTTTACCTTGTCATTAATGGATTACCGTCAAAGCCTGGGCTCATTCTCATTTTTATGTTGCCTCTGTGAGACGGAGGTTGGAGGTATTTCATTTTTGGCACTGACCCCCATGTTTCAGTTAGAGCGAGGGGTAAACAACAGTGCAGGAACTGAAAATGTAATACTGCCATGACAACAGGGATCTACATGTGAAGAAACGGAAACTCGGACGAAATCAGCACAAAATTAAAATGGCCCCGATAATAGCAGGGAGGTGGAAGGGGGGAGATTTAGCAGCCGGGAAAGCTGAACGTACTGTTTTAAAAAATGTCTTCTCTGTTTCCTGGTCAGATTGAGAGGCTGGCGGTTGGCTGGTTGTTGGGCGGGTAGACCTGTGGCTCCAGGCCGCAGCTGGGGATCGGACATCAAAAGGGGAGCGGAGATGGGGTGGGGGGAAGGATCCGGTCGAGGGATGGTTTAGAAGTAAGCTTGGTAAGCCAGGAGGGAATCACTCCTGCTCCTCCTGGCCCATAAGTGATGCTGCAAAGGCACTTACCCGTTGGTTCGCCTCCCTTCAGCTTCCGGGTTTTCCGAGGCCCGGAAAACCCGACCAGCCAGCATTAAATTTAAAATGGAGCTAAAATGTAAGGCAAGCTGCCTCATTAAAATATTCAAATTCAGGACCTGCCTCCGGAGAGAGCAGGTTAGTCACCCACCCCCTCAACCCGCCTCCATTAAAACTGGAGGTGGACGCGTTAGAAGCGGGTTGGGGTCTGGTTTCCCAATTTTATTTTTAACACTCCCCCGCCTGTCCTGGGTGGGTTAAAATGACCCCCCAATATCTCTACCCATTTGAAATAATACCAGCTAACAATACCAAACAGGTCGCTTCTTTTAGCCTCAACCTGTCACATTAACACCTCCTCTTGCCTCGATCATCTCTTAATGTCTCTCAATGTCTCTTAATCTCTCCTTTTGTTCTTTCATCCCCTCCCCCTTTTCCCAGCTTTATCCTTGCTTTAAATCTATTTCATTTCCTGCTTTTTTCCAGTTCTGACGAAAGGTCTTCGACCTGAAACGTTAACTCTGTTTCTCTCTCCACGGATGCTGCCTGGCCTGCTGAGTTTTTCCAGCATTTTCTGTTGTTAGGTCGCTTTTAAGGTTTTTTTTCCCCAAGAACGTGAAGAATTTGAAACTCTCACTTTTCAGAAGCCCACCCTTTGACAGATTCTTTTTTCTGTAGTGGATTTTAGCAGGTCTCCTCATGACGTTCAGTTTTTAGACGGTCTTGTCACTTCTTGGGTAATATATCAAGGGTCTGACCATGGAATCAAGGATCCAAGACCTTGCGCTCCCAATTAGCAAGAACTGTGAAATGCAAAGGCCCTGAAACTCTGCAGAGGTTTTTCCAGTCATAACTTCAGCGGGAGATCAGCGGATCCTCCAGAGATATTTTTCCTCAGTCTGTGGTTTCCCTTCAGTGTATTTGACCCAACATTTTTTACTACGCAGTGGATTCAGTGTACCCACTGTCTGTACTAAAGCTTTGATTTATGAGATAATGTAAAATGAACTTACTTAGTTGTCTCTTAGGTACTTTGTTCTGCTTTTAGAAGCAGGGCACTTCTGATGCACTATGGGTGCATTAGAGTCTAGTACAGTGCTGCTACCCAGACTTAAACGATCTGTGTAATTGGGTGTTTATATTATGTTTGATTTTCCCGTGCGATTAACAGGTGTTGTCTTCTTCTTTTCAGGCAGCAAACAGTTATCTGCGAGATCAGTGGTTTCATTCGCTGCAGTGGAAGGTAGGTAGTGGGACAAATATCTGAAAATCAATGATGGGTAGCATATCCCCCACTCATAGGCAGGTTTGTGTAACAATTGACTGTGCAAAGTAGAACAGAACAATTTAATAAGAATTTGGGAGCAGTCTATAGTGATGGCATTTAAAAATCAAAGCTTTGAGGGCAGACATATTGGAATTCCGATGCTATGTGCTACAGACTGAAGCGTGTTCAAACCTTCGATCCCACAAGTGGTAAATTCCTATTAATTGTCAGATAATTCCTCACAAAAATGGAGGGAAACTTGGATGGAGTATTGTCCAGAGACCACTGCAATGGTGGCTGGTTACAGAGTGCAGCTTTGGCAAAGACCCTGGAGCAGATAACTTGGCTGCCTCTTGGACAGGCAAGTGAAAAGCAGAATGTTTTGATGTAAATAAGGACAAAAATCAGACTTTCCAGTTTTGACAGACCATTGGCCGCTTACAGTGGTCATTCCAAACTGATGGGAGTGTGCATGGGGGAGGAGGGAGAAAGTACAGGAGAAATTAAGGACAGCAGCTTGGAAAGCATAAATGTGAGGGATGTTGGTCCTACTTTGGGAATAAATGTGTGTCTCTTGAATATCATTCTCAGGAACAGGTATGAATTTTGTATTGTGTTCCAAAAAAGTTGTTCATCCATTTATTTTTGTAAATGAATTAAGATGACAAGTAATGCTGTCCCAAAGGCATGTGAGTTTTGTAATCTAGGTTACTTAAGACATGCAATATACAATAGAACCAAGAGTTCCACTACTGTCAAAGGACAGACAACAAACCGTGATTGTAACCTGTAGAATTATGGTATGGGAGCTCTATTTCAACTAACATGGTAATCCTAATATAATGATGCACGTGTGCATGTTTACTATTAATTATAATCTTCTTTGGAAATGTAAACAGATGGAAATTCTATATATTTTTCTAAATGAATAATGCTGCTTTACAAAGCCTAGTCTGAGCTGTTCTCAGGTGACTGCTCGTTGTCATGGTTGCTATTATTCCTAAAACTAGAAACAAAATATTATCCCTGCAACCCAATGATTATTAATAGTGTAAATTCAGAGCCATTATTACTGGGTCTGATGTTACTGGTATATGAGCATTTATTTCCTTCCCCCCCCCCCCCCACCACCCCCCTTGTTGTCCTCATGGTGTTGACTCCTTGTTGGGTACAGTTCCATGGGTCTAGTTCTCTTCTGGTGCCTTGACCAAGTGTCCATTATTTATGTGCGAGCCTTGGCACTGAGTGTTGGCAGATTGTTCAGCCACATTGCAGCTGAGTCTGATGCTCACACGCGCGGACTTCCAACTAGGGTTGTTAGATAGCCGTCAGAGTGGGAACTCTGACTAATTTTCCCCTTCTGAATCCAGAGGTGCTGAGGCCAATTACAGTGCTACTAGCACCACCCCCAGTTGAGATCAGTTAACTTCGCCAAGACCAGGGAGCAAACTTTGGACCATCGAGGTCTGTATGATTCAGTGACGCACTTTACTGAGTTGTCAGAAAATATTTCGGGTAGTTCTTGACTTTGTGCGATAGTGTAAAACGGGTGATAGTGAGTCGGCAGCCCGGTTTACATCTCATTGAATTCTCATTTTCATTAACTTCAATGGAAATAAAAATCAGTGATGGAAAACGAGCTGCCGACTCTCTATCACCCATTTTACACGGTCACACAAAGTCAAGAACTACTCCTTTGAGTCTTAAAGAACAAAGTAGGGAACCCATTGAGTTAAAGAAGGCCAAACTGGCAAAGCCTGTCAGAAAACCGTGGATACTAAACAAAGGTTGCCATGTTGTTCTTCCAGTGTTTCATGGATATATATATCGTGAATCAAAAGCAAGACTTACTGCCATTCTCCAGTATTTGTTTGAGTTTATACTAGTAAATGAATAGGCATTTGGCAGAAATTACTTTGCAAAGTGGTGGAGGAGAAATTGGTCATTTTCATGCCCTTTTTTGGGGCGCAAATTTACATTGGGGGGGGCAATATACCGGCGCGGTCCCCTGCGCACTCTACCCCCTGCTTTAGGGCCCCATTGTCAAATGCGCCAGAAACTGGGTGGAGCATGCACGTGACTGCGACCTAACCAGTGGCCCTTAAAGGGCTCACTGAAGACTGGCAAAGAACAGGCAAGATTCTTAGTTTTTCCTTACTCTATGTGAAGCCAAAAGGGGCAGAAGTGCCAGCGCTGGCTTGCCCCTGTCCTGTTCACCTGCTCCCCCAACCTCACCCCCAACCCCCACTCCCGGAATTATCATGACCCCACTATTGAAATTCTAAAAAACCAAAGAGCTTTACTTCAAGTGTGTATATTGGAATGATCACGTTACAGTCTTATGTAGCTAAAGGGTTATTCCATTTCCCATTTAATTTAACATTTGTATTTTTTTTTCATTGTCTAATCACTTATTGCTAGAATGTCAAAAGTCAAACTGGCAGCTACTGGATTTATTTTAAATGGTGGTCAAACCATGGCATTTTGTACACCATTATGTACATTGAGGGGACAAGAACCCTATGGTTGCAATGCGTAGTAACGTCATGAACGTTTTCAAAAAGAACGTGCTTGCACTGTCACTACACCTATTGACCAAAGCAATTCCCTATGGTGGGAAAACAGGAATAAGGATCCCAGCTCAGGAGATGAAAACATTTCTCTCTCATTTCTGCTCCCTTTTTTTCCTTTCAATTCTTCTCTCCTTTCCTGAAGATGCTAACTCTTGCTGGGGTATGGCTCCCCAGATGCTGGGTGTCCTTCGGTACCTCAGCCAAGTGGCCATTCTTCAAGTGAGACCCAAAGGCCCATCCCAGGCTGAAGGTAAAAAAAGGTAATGGTTTTTTCTTCAGCTCTAACGACGCTAAGGATTTTGATTTAAAAGCGAATTGATCGTACGGTTGACTGTTGGGACCTTTACTAGGTCCTGAACAAAACTCTCGCCAGCTTTCATTTGGCAAGGGCTCTGTTGGGCTTAACGGAGGCATAAGTGGAGGAATTCCCGGTGTTGCGGGGACTCCCCCTTGGCACAGGGAGGCAGACAGAAGACTTGCCTGCTCCTCTCCGGCCACAATTTCACTCCACCCCCCGGCACAGATTTCCTTTTCCGCCCTCCCCCATCCCAGGAACTTCAGCCACAAAGATTTTCAATGTAGTGTCTATCACATGACAATAAATGCTGTGACCTTTTTTTTTCACTGCCCATCTATAAGACAAGTTTCTCCAATGTGGGGGCTTGTGCTGGTTTAAAATGCTTTCTCTCTATTGCCGATCAAAATGCATGGCACTCCTTTCCTGTATCTGTCAGTGTTACAGGTGGCGATGGAAATATATATGCTAGAGACAGCTCCCACCACTATCAAAGCAGCCTGCCTTTAAAATGTAAAGTAAATAAACACTATATCCTTGTGCCTCATAAATTATCTCCTTGTACATGGCATATTTTATTAATAGACCTGGGCATTGCACCTGAGCCTGTTGGTGTGGCTTGTCTCGAGAGATGTTGAGCACTGTGTATCCTAGGTACCTCAGGAGCAAATTAAACATCTATTATGCCCTTTGTTTGGTCTGTCTGCACTTTGTTTTTGACAGTCAGTTGACACAGAAGGATCAGAGAAGGACAAGTGCTATAAAGCATTTGTGTATGTTCCTTGGTACATAAAGTTGTACTATCCCTTTCTTCATACTTACTTTGATGTATATCAGAACTACAGATAGAGAGACTGTAATTGTAACTGTGGGAGGGGGAATGGATGGCTGGGTTTGAGATTATTTTGGACTAATGGATTCAAGGATGTTCCTTCTGGCTATAAAGTTCTAAGTGACATAGGGGTAGAAATTAGGTCGCGCCCCATTTGGGGCGCAAATATCGTCTGGACGCAAATATTAGCGCCTGGCGCTAATTATCGGCACTGACTGGAAACTTCACTTTTACCGCCCCGGGAGGTGAGTGGAGCGCTAAAGCAGGCGCTGCACACCTGTCTTAAGGCGCAAAGGCCAAGGAGTGAGGCGCTACCTCAGAGCGCTGGCGAAGCTCATGTAATGTCAGTCAGCAATGGAACACACACACAATGGCACGGGCCAGTTCTTAAAGGGGATGGTTAATCTTGCTTTCCATCCACATCCTGTTCATTGCAGCCTTGAATCTCGGCCTGGAGAGACTTGCACATCAAATGTGCTGGAAAGAACAATGGAGAGCACCAGGCAAAGAGCTCAGAGTGCAGCTCCCACAGTCTCTGCTAAATCGATACAAGGAATGGCAAATCAAAATGAACCTGCAAAGTGCTGCTCAGTACCCAAAACTCCTTCACACAACGTTGAATCTCTCCAGAAGTCTCTCCCTCTCGCTCTCAGAATGCGTAGTTCAAAAATGCCACCAACAATAAAAGACAGGAAGAGGCCCCCTTTAAATAGCGCCCCCCCCAGCCCCACAGCGATTGATAGCGTTCCAGTCTTCTGGTCGTTGGATGCGCCAGGCGGTAAGGCAGGGGGCGCCACTCAATTTCCGCTCCGGGGCGCCACAAGGGCGTTGCACCATGGAATGACGTCACAATCTGCGCGCGCAGGTGGTCGCAGCGGTAAGTTTTAGCGTCGCCGCACAATGTCAAGTTAAGTTCCCGAGCGGCGCAAACATCGCTGCGCCCAGGCGTTAGCGGCTTTGCGCCCCATTAGCGCCCTCTTAAGGCGCTAACGGGAGGCGCAACCAACTGAATTTTTACCCCATAGAGTCATAGGGGGAAAAATTCAGTTGGTTGCGCCTCCTGTTAGCGCCTTAAGAGGGCACTAATGGGGCGCAAATCATCTAGCGCCCAGGCGTGGCGATGTTTGCGCCGCTCGCGAAATTAACTAGACACTTTGCGGCGGCGCTAAACACTACCGCCACGATCTCCTGCGCCGGCAGATCGTGACGTCAGTCGAGTGCGCAACGCCCCGGTATCGCCCCGGAGCGGATATTGAGTGGCGCCCCCTGCCTTACCGCTTGACGCTAGCAACGACATGTTGAGGGGAGCGTTTTGCAGTCATGAAGGGACTGGGGGAGCGCTATTTAAAGGCGACCGCTTCCTGCCTTTTATTGTTGGTGCCATTTTTGAACCACGCATTCTGAGAGAGAGGGAGAGAGTCTTCTGGAGAGATTCAACGCTGTGTGAAGGGAGTTTTGGGTACTGAGCAGCACTTTGCAGGTTCATTTTGATTTGCCATTCCTTGTATCGATTTAGAAGAGACTGTGGGGGCTGCACTCTGAGCTCTTTCCCTGGTACTCTCCATTGTTCTTTCCAGCAGATTTGATGTGCAGGTCTCTCCAGGCCGAGATTCAAGGCTGCAATGAGCAGGATGTGGATGGAAAGCAAGATCAACCATCCCCTTTAAGAACTGGCCCGTGCCATTGTGTGTGTGTTCTGTTGCTGACTGACATCACATGAGCTTTGCCAGCGTTCTGAGGTAGCGCCTCGCTCCTCGGCCTTTGCGCCTTAAGACAGGTGTGAAGCGCCTGATTTAGCGCTCCAATCACCTCCAGGGGCGATAAAAGTCAAGTTTGCAGTCGGTGGCGATAATTAGCGCCAGACGCTAATCTTTGCGCCCGGCCGATAATTGCACCCCAAATGGGGCGATACTGAATTTCTCCCCCATAGAGTCATAACGGCACAGAAGGAGGTCATTCAGCCCATCGAGTCCGTGCCAGCTCTCTCTGTAGAGCAATCCAGTCAGTCCCATTCCCCCGCTCTATCTCCAAAGCCCTGCAAGTTTATTTCCCTCCAGTGTCTGTTCAGTCTCCCCTTGAAAACATTAAGTGTCTCTGCTTCCACCACTTCCGTCGGCAGCGAATGCCAGGTCCTCACCGCTCGCTGCGTAAAAAAGTTTTTCCTCACATCCCCCGTATCTCTTGCCCAAAACCTTAAATCTGTGTCCCCTAGTCCTTGTACCATCAACTAGTGGGAACAGCCTTACCCGTCTAGCCTATCCAAACCCGTCATAATCTTGTACACCTCTATCAAATCACCCCTCAACCTCCTTTGCTCTAATGAAAACAAATACAGCTTCTCCAACCTGTCCTTGTAGCTAAGATCCCCCATCCCCAGAACCATTCTGGTAAATCTCCTCTTCACCCTCTCAAATGCCTTCACATCCTTCCTAAAGTGTGGTGACCAGAACTGGACGCAATACTCCTGTTGAGGCCTAACCAGCGCTTTATAAAGGTTCAGCAGAACTTCTCTACTTCTGTACTCAATACCTCTGTTTATGAAGCCCAAGATCCCATATGCTTTGCTAACCACTCTCTCAATATGTCCCACCCCCTTCAGGGACCTATGCACATTAACTCCCAGGTCCCTCTGTCCCCCTGCACACTCTTTAAAACTGTGCCATTAAGTGTATATTGCCTCTCCCTGTTCCTTCTGCCAAAATGCATCACCTCATACTTCTCTGTATTAAATTCCATCTGCCACTTGTCTGCCCATTCTGCTAGCCTTTCTATGTCCTGTTGCAGTCAATTGGTATCATCATCACTGTTTGCTATACCCCCAAGTTTGGTGTTATCGGCAAATTTAGAAATTCTACTCTGTATTCCAATATCCAGGTCATTTATATATATCAAAAAAAGTAGTGGCCCCAGCACTGACCCTTGGGGAACACCACTGTCTACCATCCTCCAGTCTGAAAAACAGCCATTTACCACAACTCGCTGTTTTCTGTCCTTAAGCCAATTCCTTATCCAAGCTGCCACTGACCCACCTATTCCATGAGCCTCAATTTTGTTAACATGAAATAAAAGTGTTTTTACCTCAGGCCAGTGATGTTGACTGCAGACATAAGGTACTTCTGACATTGAAGTACTCTAGATTGTAAAGGGTGTGACCTCTGACGTTCTGACCGTATTGAATACTTCTTGATCCTGAGTCACCTGAGCTGTCGTCGGGTTAACTTCCTCTTGTATTGTGGCACTAAATGTGTAGCACTAGTTCTGTACTCTTGCATGACTTGCAAACTCCACTATAAGTTTTCTCCATTAGCCTCCAGTGGGCCTACGCTGAGGAGTGCCAGGTGACAAATCTAAATAGTTTTAGAGCAGATATCCATGAGTTCAAATGCCCTTTAGACAGTCACATCACCAACAGAAACTTGCATTTATAGAGTGCCTTTAATGTGAACAAACCATCCCAACTTCACAATTAGAGGTAAGTAAGGGAAAGATATTCTGAGCCAGGAAGGGAGAGTTAAGAGGGGTAACTGAAAGTTTGGTTGGCAAGATGGGTTTCGAGAAGTTGGATAGGTAGCCTCAAGCCCTGGTGCTGATGGACATAAGCCAACAGCCTTTAATTCAGGGTTAATTAAGGTAATTGCTGTTGAAGGGCAGAATGATTACATAGAATTACATGGAATATACAGTACAGAAAGAGGCCATTCGGCCCAACCAGTCCATGTCAGCGATTATGCTCCATTTGAGCCTCCTCCCATCCTTCCACATCTAACTCGATCAGCATAACCCTGTATTTCCTTCTCCCTCATGTGCTTATCTAACTTCCCCTTAAATGCATCGATACTATTCGCCTCAACTACTCCTTGTGGTAGCAAGTTCCACATTCTCACCACTCTCTGGATAAAGAAGTTTCTTCTGAATTCCCTGTTTGATTTCTTGGTGATTATCTCATATTGATGGCCTCTCATTTTGCTCCTCCCCACAAGTGAAAACACTCTCTCAGTATCCACTCTATCAAAACCTTGCATAATTTTAAAGACCTCTATCAGATTACCGCTCAGCCTCTCTTTTCAAGAGAAAAGAGATCCAGCCTGTTCATCCTTTCCTGATGGGTATAACCTTACAGTTCTGGTATCATCCGTGTAAATCTTTTTTGCACCCTCTCCCGTGCCACTATATCCTTTTTATAATATGGTGACCAGAACTGTTCACAGTACTCCAAGTGTGGTCTAACCAAGGTTCGATACAGGTTTAGCATAACTTTTCTACTTTTCAATTCTATCCCTCTAGAAATAAACCCTAGTGCTTGGTTTGCTTTTGTTATGGCCTTAATGACCTGCATCACAACTTTTAATATTTGTGTGTTTAGTGTTGGAAAAAGAACTGTCACATTGGTGCACTGGTAACCTCTTGAGGATGGGGTTAAGGTGCATTGGGGTAGAAATTAGGTCGCGCCCCATTTGGGGCGCAAATATCGTCCGGACGCAAATATTAGCGCCTGGCGCTAATTATCGGTACTGACAGGAAACTTCACTTTTACCGCCCCGGGAGGTGAGTGGAGCGCTAAAGCAGGCACTGCACACCTCTCTTAAGGCGCAAAGGCCGAGCAGTGAGGCGCTAACTCGGAGCGCTGGCGAAGCTCATGTAATGTCAGTCAGCAATGGAACACACACACAATGGCACGGGCCAGTTCTTAAAGGGGATGGTTAATCTTGCTTTCCATCCACATCCTGTTCATTGCTGCCTTGAATCTCGGCCTGGAGAGACTTGCACATCAAATGTGCTGGAAAGAACAATGGAGAGCACCAGGCAAAGAGCTCAGAGTGCAGCTCCCACAGTCTCTGCTAAATCGATACAAGGAATGGCAAATCAAAATGAACCTGCAAAGTGCTGCTCAGTACCCAAATCTCCTTCACACAACGTTGAATCTCTCCAGAAGTCTCTCCCTCTCTCTCTCAGAATGCGTAGTTCAAAAATGCCACCAACAATAAAAGACAGGAAGAGGCCCCCTTTAAATAGCGCCCCCCCCAGCCCCACAGCGATTGATAGCGTTCCAGTCTTCTGGTCGTTGGAAGCGCCAGGCGGTAAGGCAGGGGGCGCCACTCAATTTCCGCTACGGGGCGCCACAAGGGCGTTGCACCATGGAATGACGTCACAATCTGCGCGCGCAGGTGGTCGCAGCGGTAAGTTTTAGCGCCGCCGCACAATCTCAAGTTAAGTTCTCGAGCGGCGCAAACATCGCTGCGCCCGGGCGTTAGCGGCTTTGCGCCCCATTAGCGCCCTCTTAAGGCGCTAACGGGAGGCGCAACCAAGTGAATTTTTACCCCATTGTGTGTTTTTCTTTATTCTTGAGGTATGGGCGTCGCTAGAAAGGCCAATATATATTGTCCATCCCTAGTTACCATTGAGAAGGTGGTGGTGGACCTTCTTCTTGAACCACTGCAGTCCGTGTGGTAAAGGTAGTCACACAGTGCTGTTAGATAGGGAGTTCCAGTATTTTGACAGTGACCATTAAGGAACGGCAATTATATATCCAAGTCAGGATGGTGTGTGACTTGGAGGGAAACTTGGAGGTGATGGTGTTCCCATGCACCTGCTGCCCTTATTCTTCTAGGTGGTAGAGGTCGCGGGTTTGGGAAGTGCTGTTTGGAGGGAGTGCCGCGTATGATACCCGGACTTCAATGGTTAAGTTACGAGGAGAGATTACACAAATTAGGGTTGTATTCCTAATTTAGAATTTAGAAGGTTAAGGGGCGATCTGATTGAAGTTTTCAAGCTATTAAGGGGAACAGATAGGGTAGATAGAGAGAAACTATTTCCACTGGGGTTGGGGATTCTAGGACTAGGGGGTATAGTCTAAAAATTAGAGCCAGACATTTCAGGAGTGAGATTAGGAAACACTTCTACACACAAAGGGTGGTAGAAGTTTGGAACTCTCTTCCGCAAACGGCAATTGATGCTAGATCAATTGTTAATTTTAAATCGGAGATTGATAGCTTTTTGTTAACCAAAGGTATTAAGGGATATGGGCCAAAGGCGGGTATATGGAGTTCGGTCGCAGTTCAGCCATGATCTCATTGAATGGCGGAGCAGGCTCGAGGAGCTGAATGGCCTACTCCTGTTCCTATGTTCCTGTTGTAGAATCCTTGGCGAGTTGGTACAGTACATCCTGTAGATGGTACACACTGCAGCCACAGTACGCCAGTGGTGGAGGGAGTGGATGTTTAAGGTGGTGGACAGGCTGACGATCAAGCGGGCTGCTTTGTCCTGGATGGTGTCGAGCTTCTTAAGTGTTGTTGCAGCTGCACTCATCCAGACAAGGGGAGAGTATTCCATCACACTCTTTAATGCCTTGTAACTGAATGACTTTTATGATTTAAATAGGCTCTTTAAGGAAAACACATTATGATCCCAAAATTGCGGTGGGAAACTGACGAAACTCTCAGGGAACAGCAGAATTGGAAGTCTCCAGTCATTACACTGATTCCCTGGGGATTCTACCAGTCTCCCGTGGGAGTTATGGTGACAGACCAGTAGAATGCCTGCAGAACGTTAGGGTGGTGTTTGTGAATGGTTTTGTAACATTTAGAATACCTTTAATCAAATCTGAAGTATTAATTGCTAATTTGTTTCATAATGGTAAATGTTCCTGTCTGTGTTTTACCAAAAACAGTCCATTTACTAAACTGCTATTGGTTCATAATGATAATTTAGAAACAAAATTCACACAGAGAAAAATATTCACAAAGTATATAAGTGTCACCTTGAAAGGTAAGATTTCTAGTGTGGAGTCTCATGAGACTGGATTGTTGGTCGCAGAATCTGCCCTATCTCCGATTTGTGCTCCTGTCTTACAAGAGTTCACAGCGTGTTGGTTGATCTCAGCCTGGGTTTTGGTTGGGGTGCTTCAAGTAGAGTCAGTGGCACTAGGCGAGGGAGAGGAATTAAATAAAAGCTGGAGTTCCAATTCATCATTCCTGTCTAGTTACTCCTTGCTGGAAAGAGTGCTCATGCAGATGCAAAGTGGAAATAGGATCAGGCTTAACTTTGATGCTTTCTGTCATTGAATAGTCTGCAAGCATTCCCTGTCTAGGCTTACGTGAAAAGAATGGCTACTTGGGTGAGGTACTGGAGTGTTGTCAATGCACGTGGATATGCACAAGTTACCGCTATCAGGGGATGAAGCCAGAGAATGGGAGAAAATTGGAAAAAAGAAGATTTTTTTTTTAAAGTATGTACAGTACAAGATTTACTTGCTGTGACAAATAATTATGTTTGCCTGTAAAATGTGAACGTATCTCAAGATACATGTGGATATGTTAGCACGCTGCTCGAAGATTCTTCTGTTGTAACACTGGCAAGGTATCCAAAGCTGCTTCATAGAAGGTCTGGTGAGATGCCAAATGGTTCTCCCATACTTCAAGACATAAGAAAATGTAGTTTGTAGCTTGGCTGAGAAATGGAGGAAGAATGGTTTCTGCTTTGTACCCTTACTGCACTCAGCCAAGAAAGCTTGGCTGGGCTCTAAACCAGACCACAGCAGTGAGTAATACGAAATATCATATAAAGCAGCAGTACATTGAAAGACATGCTACAATTTGTAATTGGATGAGAAAGAAATATTAAGCACAGTTTATTTTATGCTGAAACCTGATAGAAATGTTTCCAGACTTTCTGTGAGTGAGACGTGAGAGTAGAGAGAGACGCTAAAAGGTTGTTTGAACTGTCCCAAGAGAAAGTTAAATTAAAAGGAACAATCTTGCGCTCTGAATCGGAAGAGGTTTCTGGCATGCATTTTGACAGCTTGAGTTTCGTAAGAATGTACTTTGGTACCAGAGTAAATCTGTGTGTGAAATGAGTCAAATGGTGTCTGCTCCTTCAGGAAGACTGGAATGTCACAGTAAAATAGACCCTTAGCCATGTGCTCAAAGTCACCCGCAAAAATGCCAGTTGCTCTTCAAAATAAATAGAAGGGGGGAGGCATTGTGGAAGGTGGAGGAAGCTAGCCTTTCAATTCTGGTACCTAGGGTCAAATCCAGTATAAACTGATGGGATCAAAGGGCATATTTCGACTGATAGTGTGCAGACTGTGACAGATGTCCAGGAGGCAAACTTTGCATATCTGATGGTGCCCAGAATTCACACCTTTTGTAGATCCTTGAAAGGAGAGGTGAGAGGCACAGAAAACAAGTGCTTTTTTTTTTGCCCCATTGTCCCTTCAACGGGCTCACGGTTAGTGAGCTGATGCAAATGAGAAGGGGAGAGAATTGCATGAAGATAGTGCCATTCTCCCAGAGGCTAAATGTATAGCTTCCTCTGTCGACTTTAGGATTCCCACGTGAAATGCATTTGGACAATCTCAAATCAGCTCCTAGTGGGCATGGGCCCACAGCTGAAAACTACTGCTAATTCAGCTCTCTCTTCTCTCTCTTAGGCAGTCCCTCGGAACCGAGGATGACTTGCTTCCACATTAAAAATGAGTTCTCAGCTGACTGATGAGTCCAATGCGGTCTCTGTCACAGGTGGAGCAGACGGTGGTTGAAGGGGCGGGTGGGTGGGGTGCTTGGGTTGACGTGCGCTCCTTGCGCTGTTTGCGCTTGGCTTCCGCTTGCTCCCGGCGAAGAGACTCGAGGTGTTCGGCGCCTTCCCGGATGCTTCTCCTCCACTTTGCGCGGTCTTGGACCAGGGATTCCCAGGTGTCGGTGGGGATGTTGCACTTTTTCAAGGAGGCTTTGAGGGTTTCCTCTGCCCACCTGGGGCTCTCTTGTCGTGTCAGAGCTCCGAGTAGAGCGCTTGTTTTGGGAGTCTCGTATCTCTAAATTGCCAGTGTCACTAAGGGAAATCATAGAATGCTGGTGTGGAAAATAGAAGAATGTCACACAAATGCAATAGGGGCTGTTCCTCTGAGGTTGGGACACATTGTTGGAGGAGAATAGAGGGAGTTCTACTTTGCAGCTAATTGAGCTATACCTGATCTTGGGAGTGCTTGATGCTAATAGCGTTTCATTTCCTAGCACTGACATCCCTCACACTGATGTGTACAAAGTTCACAACAAAAGAAAAGCGGAATGCAAAACAAATAGAAGAAAACACCTATGTGAGGCAAACTAGACTGTGGCGTTTAACCTTACTTCTCCTTAATCTGGACTAAAACAAAATGGAGCTTCCACTATTTGACACAAATGAAGACAGTTATATCTTGGGGTTTTTTTTCTCCAGAGGAACTGCTGTCCAAAGATTTGCTTTGTATCAGGACAATTTGTCTGGTTTCTTTAGTTAGAACCTACACTTTCAAATTACTAATGTGCGTATTTAAAAACATCTAAAAACTGCTTTCGAGCAAAGCTTATGAAATCCACTATTCATTGAGAAGTTTTTGCAGCCCACACAATCCTACTCAAGGTTAGTGAGATAGGGACGCCATAGAATGTGAATGTTATCTGCATTGTGAGATATACCTGTGTTTGGAACTTTTTGTTAAAACTCAGTACTTTCTGTAACATTGTGTGTTTGACATCATCAAACCACATGATAATATATAGTGGCCACCTAGTTAACCAGTGGGATGTTGCAACTTTCCCAAATTATGTTTAACAAAATTACAAATTCTTCCATGTATGAATGTCAGAATTGTGCTGATTAAAGCTGCTATTTTCTACACCAATCGGCTTCTGGTCTGACACAGTAGAATTACTTGAAATGCTTTAAAGACATAGTCCAAGCTTATAGACGCTTCAAAGACAACTTGTTTCACCACAACCCCTCAGAATGCAACATTCAGAGGTATGTTCACGTGGAACTCCACTGGCTCAATAAATATAAAGTAGAAATAATGAACATTTACTCATCCGTTGCCCTCACTATCAGTGTCGAGCACTCCCAGTCAGGTGTAACATGCAGGATAAAAGCACCTTCAGTACCTGGAGTACTGCACACAGTTTGGGTCTCCTTATTTAAGGAAGGATATACTTGCATTGGAGGCAGTTCAGAGAAGGTTCACGAGGTTGATTCCGGAGATGAGGGGGTTGTCTTATGAAGAAAGGTTGAGCAGGTTGGGCTTATACTCATTGGAGTTTAGAAGAATGAGAGGTGATCTTATTGAAACATATAAGATTCTGAAGGGGCTTGACAGGGTAGATGCAGAGAGGATGTTTCCCCTCGTGGGGGAATCTAGAACTAGGGGGCATAATTTCAGAATAAGGGGGCACCCTTTTAAATCGGAAATGAGGAGGAATTTCTTCTCTCAGAGGGTCGTGAATCTTTGGAATTCTCTTCCCCAGAGAGCTGTGGAGGCTGGGTCATTGAATATATTGAAGGCGGAGATAGACAGATTTTTGAAAGGTAAGGGAGTCAAGGGTTATGGGGAGCGGGCAGGGAAGTGGAGTTGAGGCCAAGATTGGATCAGCCATGATCTTATTGAATGGCGGAGCAGGCTCGAGGGACCAAATGACCGACTCCTGCTCCTACGGCTTATGTTCTGCACTGCCCTATTATGAGGTACTCAAGTTCATCCCACCCTAAAGCATGTAAAACTGCTGTACAAGTATACACACCTGTGCTGTGTCCAAGAAACCCCTGTAAATGCCATTTTATGAAAGTGTTCTGCATCAATATATGAACCAGTGAGGTGTATAATCTTACCCTTCCAGTAGTTTAAAAAAAAATGCTTATAACTTGAACATTTCCCATTTGGCCTTGTAATGATTCTGTCACAAAATAAAGATTTTATATTTTTAAAAATGTACTCGCAGGTTAGCCATAATAGCAATTAGATATGGAGTGAAGTCCGGGGTTAGGTCCTGCTGCAATGCATCTGCTTGCTACCCGTTTATGATTCTTTAAACTATAAAACAATGGGGAATCAAGTGAGATCACTTCTAAAGGAGCAGGAAAGGAATCATAATATTTGGTGAGTTTTCTTACCTCTGTTATTTGATTTGAACAGCACTCTGCTCAAGCGTTTGATCTGTCATCCAATACCAGCCAGGCTCCAACATGCCGCTTGAGAAAGCATGCTGTCCATCTTCTATCATTCAAAGATTTTCTTTTGCTGCTTTCTAAAATGTAGTTACTTCAAAACATTTGGATTGCTCTCTCCCAATCACACTAAGATATTTTTGAGGCCTAGTAATTACTAACATGTTACAACGGTACCTTAATCTGTTTCACATATTTTGTTAATCCCACACTCTGCTGTAATGCAGTGACCTCGACATTTATGAGAACCATTACTAACTCAAGTCAACAGTTATAGAACATAAAGTTAACAAATATTGTACTCAGTTGATTTCTGATTTTATAAAAAGGCAGCGACTGCTGCCAATAGTTGCGCATGCGCAGTCTAAGTGTTTTTTAGGTCGTTCGCTTTGCGACTCACGGCCTCTGGGGGAAAAAAGCCGGGATCAGAGCGGGCCTTCGGGACTGTAGGAAAAAAATCCGGGATCAGAGCGGGCCTTCGGGACTGTAGGAAAAAAATCCGGGATCAGAGCGGGCCTTGGGGACTGTAGGAAAAAAATCCGGGATCAGAGCGGGCCTTCGGGACTGTAGGAAAAAAATCCGGGATCAGAGCGGGCCTTGGGGACTGTAGGAAAAAAATCCGGGATCAGAGCGGGCCTTCGGGACTGTAGGAAAAAAATCTGGGATCAGAGCGGGGCTGCAGGAAAAAAATCCGGGATCAGAGCAGGCCTTTGGGGCTGTAGGAAAAAAATCCAGGATCAGAGCGGGCCTTCGGAACTGTAGGAAAAAAATCCGGGAACAGAGCAGGCCTTTGGGACTGTAGGAAAAAAATCCGGGATCAGAGCGGGCCTTCAGGACTGTAGGAAAAAAATCCGGGATCAGAGCGGGCCTTCGGAACTGTAGGAAAAAAATCCGGGAACAGAGCGGGCCTTTGGGACTGTAGGAAAAAAATCCGGGAACAGAGCAGGCCTTCGGGACTGTAGGAAAAAAAGCCGGGAATAGAGCAGGCCTGCGGGACTGTAGGAAAAAAAAACGGGAATAGAGCGGGCCTTCGGGACTGTAGGAAAAAAAAACGGGAATAGAGCGGGCCTTCGGGACTGTAGGAAAAAAAAAACGGGAATAGAGCGGGCCTTCGGGACTGTAGGAAAAAAAGCCGGGATCAGAGCGGGCCTTCGGGACTGTAGGAAAAAAAGCCGGGAATAGAGCAGGCCTGCGGGACTGTAGGAAAAAAAAGCAGGGAAGGGAGCGGGCCTTTGGGGGAAAAAAAAATGAAATATCATCGATATCAGCTTCCAGACTAATGCGCAGAACGCTTCACCGCAGCTTCCGGTCATTGGCAGCAGTCGCTGTTAAAGACCTCAGCAACATTCTGATTTTCAAGGAGAAAGAACTGGAACTTAAACTGCCACACAATGTATTGTCAACCTGTTCCAAGTTCTAAGTGTTCCATAGCAATCTCGTCAAGACTTTAAAGCCAGGGGTATACTTGCTAAGTACAAGCCATGCCAAGCCCAAGTCTGGGCATTCGAACCAACAGTTCTGCTCTAGCGAGCCTGCCAGGATTTGGAGGTGGCCCAACACTGTGTCCAAACTCTCACCTTTTCTTTTTAAATATTTTAAAATTATTTCATTTTGTTTGCTGTTATAGAATCATAGAATAGTACAGCACAGAAGGAGGCCATTCAGCCCATCGAGTCTGCGCCGGCTCTTTCGAAGAGCAATCCAGTTAGTCCCACTCCCCCCGCTCTTTCCCCATAACCCTGCAATTTTTTTGTCCTTCAAGTATTTATCCAATTCCCTTTTGAAGGCTACTATTGAATCTGTATCCGCCGCCCTATCAGGCAGTGAATTCCAAATCCTAACCACTCGTTGCGTAAAAAAGTTTTCCCTCATATAATTAAAATTTACTGCGTAAAACCTTTTTATTTCCCTCACTTTAACCCCCCCCCCCCCCCCCCCCCTCAAAAAAAGCATGCAAGTGTCATTGCATAATTCTCTTTGTGACGTATGAAGGAAGGTCAGTTTTAGGGGCTGGAGTCTGAGCTTGGTTTACACTGCCTAAAGTTTTGCTGAGAATATCTGAAAGTTGGCAACCCTGAGCAATCAGTAAAAAGTAGGAGTCAAAGCTGCTGAAGTGGGCAAACAGAGATGTAGTTCCAGCCAAGTAGATTTCCCTTCAAAAGTTAACTGTATGTAAGCACATTGGAATCATCCGTATGGGGATTTTGGGCAACTGAATGTCCTGCCTTTTCATAGAATCATAGAATCATTCAGCACAGAAGGAGGCCATTTGGCCCATCGCACCTGGGCTGGCTCTCTGAAAGAGCTACCAGTTAGTCTCACTCTGCAAAGATTGGAGCTTTGAACTTTTTTAATTGGAAAAACTGTATGCCGGTTTACAGATTACTGCAATGGTTTACAGGCATTTACAGGAGTATATATAATGTCTATTGCATAGTTATACCTATTGGTACCATTGTTGTACATCCTTCAAAATCAGGGTGGCCATGGTGGGATTGGAAGTGGGCATGGAGTCAGACATGGGTACACAGGGGCTGTCCTACCTTTTCTGGGAGTGTTGTTGTGTTGGGTCACTTGTACTGCTGGGAGCAGGTGTTGATACGGTCCCACCATGGACCTTTGAATTTCATCAATGGGCTAGAAATTCATCTCGGGCAGTGGCGCAAAGCGGGAGGTATCGGATCGGCCGTTATACGAAGCAGTCAATGGAACTGAACATCAGGCGTTGCATATAAGAACATAAGAAATAGGAGCAGGAGCAGGCCATTCGGCCCCTCGGCCTGCTTTGTCATTTAATGAGATCATGGCTGATCTGATTTTGGCCTCAACTCCACTTTCCTGCCCGCTCCCCATAACCCTCGACTCCCCTGTTGCTCAAAAATCTGTCTATCTCCGCCTTGAATATATTCAATGACTCAGCCTCCACAGCTCTCTGGGGTAGAGAATTCCAAAGATTCACAACCCTCTGAGAGAAGAAATTCCTCCTCATCTCCGTCTTAAATGGGCGACCCCTTATTCTGAGACTGTGCCCCCTCGTTCTAGATTCCCCCACTAGGGGAAACATCCTCTCAGCATCTACCCTGTCCAACCCCCTTAGAATCTTATAGGTTTCAATAAGATCACCTCTCATTCTTCTAAACTCCAATGAGTATCGGCCCAACCTGCTCAACCTTTCCTCCATAAGACAACCCTTCCATCCCAGGAACTTCAACCTAGTGAACCTCCTCTGAACTGCCTCCAATGCAAGTATATCCCTCTTTAAATAAGGGGACCAAAACTGTATGCAGTACTCTAGGTGTGGGCTCACCAGCGCCCAGTACAGTTGTAGCAAGACTTCCCTACTTTTATACTCTATCCCCCTTGAAATAAAGGCTGTATGTTAACTTTTTGTGTTTCATGTACGAGGACACCCAAATCCCTCTGTACCACCGCATTCTGTAGTCTTTCTCCATTTAAATAATATTTTTCTTTTCTATTCTTCCTACCAAAGTGGATAACTTCACATTTTCCCACATTATACTCCATCTGCCAAATTCTTGCCCACTCACTTAATCTATCTATATCCCTTTACAGACTCTTTGGGCTGGATTTTGTCAAAGGGCTGCGCGTTGGGGGCGGGACTGCTGGTTTTCGGGTTTCAGTCCCGCCCCCAACGACATCTGGCTAACCCATGCTATTTTCCCTTGATTGACCTTGTTAAGCCCGCCCTGCGGCCAATTAATGGAAAGTCAGTGACAGAGGACGTCAGCGTTTGACAGATGAATTGTCAGCGTTTGACAGCTTTGAGAAGCTGTCAAACACTGACAATCTCTGTTCTAAGGTGAGCCCTTGCACAAAGACTCACCAAGACCTCTCTCCTCAGCAGAAAGCAGATGGCTGTTGCATCTGAGAATGCAGCAGCCATTCTGTCATCTCTGCCGTTGAGATGAGGCCCCTCCAGATCCTCAACAGTTGAAGCCTGCAGGAAGAAGCAAAGGTAAGGAAACTTTTTGTAACACTTTACACTCACCTCTCATACTTACCTCTCCACACTTGCACCCATCACTCACCTCTACAGTGGACTTTTCGACCCCTCTCACCCCGGCAGACCCACTGCTCGCCTCGTTGACCCTAGCGAGGTTCACAGCCGTCAGGAAGCTCGCACTTGCAGGGGTAAAATGGGGATAAGCCTCTTAACTGCCTGTTAACAGGCAGTTAATTGGCGCTAATCCCCTTCCCGCCTCGAGGAGACGGGACCCGGCGTGCATCGGGTACCCGCCTCCCGGGAAGATGGCACGGAGGCGTGTCGGGAGCGGGGTCAGTACCCGCTCCCAGTTTCTGTCATTTTCCCAACAGTCCCGCCTCCATACCCACCTCCCCAGGGCTGGGAAAATTCCCCTCTTTATGTCCTCCTCACAACTTGCTTTCCCACCTATCTTTGTATCGTCTGCAAATTTGGCTACAATACACTCGCTTCCTTCATCCAAGTCATTAATATAGATTGAAAATAGTTCAGGCCCCAGCACTGATCCCTGTGGCACCCCAGTAGTTACAGATTGCCATCCTGAAAATGTACCATTTATCCCGACTTTCTGTTTTCTGTTAGTTAGCCAATCCTCTATCCAATCTAATATATTACCCCCAACACCATGAGCTTTTATCTTATGCAGTAACCTTTTATGTGGCACCTTGTCGAATGCCTTTTGGAAATCCAAATACACTACATCTACTGGTTCCCCTTTATCTACCCTGTTCGTTACCTCCTCAAAAAAACTCTAATAGATTTGTCAAACACGATTTCCCTTTCATAAAACCATGTTGACTCTGTTTGATTGTATTATGATTTTCTAAATGCCCTGCTACTACTTCCTTAATAATGGATTCGAGCATTTTGCCAATGACAGATGTTAGGCTAACTGGCCTATAGTTTCCTGCTTTCTGTCTCCCTCCTTTTTTGAATAAGGGCATTACATTTGTGGTTTTCCAATCCGCTGGGACCTCTCCAGAGTCCAGGGAATTTTGGAAGATTACAACCAATGCATCCACTATTTCTGTAGCCACTTCTTTTAAGACCCTAGGATGCAGGCCATCAGGTCCAGGGGACTTGTCAGCCTTTAGACCCATAAGTTTGCCGAGCACTTTTTCTTTAGTGATAGTGATTGTGTTAAGTTCCTCCCTCCCTTTTGCCCCTTGATTTTCTACTATTACTGGGATGTTTTTAGTGTCCTCTACTGTGAAGATAGACACAAAGGGCTGGATTTTGATACTGGGGTGGGTTGGGGTCGTGTCATCCGCATTTCGTGTTATCCACCCGACTGCAATTAGATGTGGGAGATTGATGCAATTTTCACTTAATTGGGCAATTGAGTTCCAGCATGTGGGAACCCATGAACCAATTAGTGTTTTCAGTCTGGAAGTCGCCTCTGATGATGTCATCATTGTTGCTGCATTGCAGGTCAGAGACTGCCTGGCCTTTGCTGTGAGAGGACCTGGATGCGGGGGATGGGGGGAGGGGAGAGAGAGAGAGAGAATGAATTTTTTTTGCAACCAGGTCCTCTCACAGCAAAGGCCAGGCAGTCTCTGAAGACATTCAATGCAGCAGCATCAGAGGTGACTTTCAGACCTAATACTACTACTACCTTCATCACATCTCCATTGTAATAGTGGACCTGCAGCTGATAGTCAGCTATCCACTTGTGCTGCCGCCAGGTTTCACTGGCGTGTTTCAGATCAGGCGTGCCTTCATGTGGGAAAAGGATTAAACTAGCTAAAACATTTCAAAATGGCATTACAGAGCCAATTTAAGGCTTGTTAAGGGCTTTAATGGCCTCTCCCGCCTCTTGGAGGCGGGACGGAGTCGGGAACACCGCTCACGATTTCATCAAAATTGCGTGGAGGCGGAATGGAGGCGGGATCGGGTCCGCCCGCCACTTTTCGCAATTTTAACCCCCCACACGCCTCCAAACCCGCCTCCACGGGTCTATGAAAATCCAGCCCTTTGTTCAATGCCTCTGCCATTTCCTTGTTTACCATTATAGCGGGCGGTCGATCCAATGCCGCCCATTTTGCCCCACCACTGAGACGCATTTTTAGGCTAATATCTCAAGCTGGTGTGCCGCTGACTATGTACACTATTAGTTATAGTATCGCTTGTCTCAGCTTGTTTGACTTGCAAAGAAAGATTGAAATATAGCAGCAGTCCGTAAGAGTTTGATGAGTGACTTTCACTCAGGATTGAAATGCTTCACTCTAGGAATTATAATTTACTGATGAGACCAATTCAGCAGATCCCCGGACTGGAGATGGTTACAATTGTACTCAGTGGTAGAATCAGTTCCTTGGTTCGAATTCTCCCACCTCACTGGCCAAGCCCATATTAAAGTTCTAGTTTAAAATAAAATATACATTCCAACATACAGAATTGGCAAAAATTACTTACAGCTTCAAAAAAGTTAAGACAGACCCCCAGAAAGCTGACAATTCAGTAAAGACCATTAGCATAAGCTTATCACATATGAAAACAAATAATAACACTGAAATTGCAAAGGGACACAGTTTTGTAACTTAAGCTGTAGTTAGTTTGCCTCACTCATTATTGCAAAAGAAAACATAAGTGCGTTAATGCTGGCACTCTCCTTCCTCGCCACCCGTCACTTAATACTGCCACTCTCCTTCCTCTCCACCTGTCAGTTAATACTGCCACTCTCCATCCTCTCCACCTGTCAGTTAATACTGCCACTCTCCTTCTTCTCCACCCGTCACTTAATATTGCCACTCTTCGTTCTTTCCTCCCTCCCAAAGTGCTGCACCAAGTACTATTTTCCTATCTCCCAAAAATGCTGCTCCCAGCTTCTCCCTCTTCACCTACCACCCTGGCACCACTCCTTGCTTCTCCTCGAGCACAACTCTGTACTTCATTGACTGTAAAGCGCTTTGAGATGTCCGGTGGTCGTGAAAGGCGTTATATAAATGCAAGTCTTTCTTTCTTTCTTTCTCTCCTATCTTTAGGATAGGACAGAGTCAACATGGATTTACAAAGGGTAAATCGTGCTTGACTAATCTATTAGAATTTTTTGAGGGAGTAACTGGTAAAATAGATGGGGGAGAGCCAGTAGATGTGGTGTACCTGGACTTCCAAAAGGCCTTCGATAAGGTCCCACATAAAAGATTAGCAGGGAAAATTGAAGCTCATGGGATAAAGGGGAAAGTATTGACGTGGATAGAGAACTGGCTGTCAGATAGAAAACAGAGAGTTGGAATAAACGGCTCATTTTCTGAATGGCAGGCAGTAACAAGTGGGGTACCACAGGGATCTGTCCTGGGTCCCCAGCTGTTCACAATTTACATTAATGACCTGGATCAGGGAGTCGGATGCAGCATTTCCAAATTTGCAGACGACACTAAACTAGGAGGGGGGGTGGGCTCAGAGGAGGAGACCAGGAAGCTCCAGAGCGATTTGGACAGACTGGGTGATTGGGCGGATAAATGGCAGATGCACTATAATGTGGACAAGTGCGAAGTTATCCACCTTGGGTGCAGGAACGGGAGGGCAAATTATTATTTAAATGGCAATAAATTGGGAGAGGGGGAAGTACAGAGAGACCTGGGTGTTCTTGTACACCAGTCACTGAAGGCGAGCATGCAGGTGCAACAGGCGATCAAGAAGGCAAACGGTATGCTGGCCTTCATAGCAAAAGGGTTGGAATACAGGAACAGGGATACCTTGCTGCAGCTGTACAGGGCACTGGTGAGACCACACCTCGAGTACTGTGTACAGTTTTGGTCGCCTCATCTGAGGAAAGATGTTCTTGCCATGGAGGGGGTGCAGCGGCGATTCACCAGGCTGATACCAGGAATGGCGGGATTGACCTATGAGGAGAGACTATGTAGTTTAGGGATGTACACACTGGAGTTTAGAAGATTGAGAGGGGACCTCATAGAAGTGTATAAAATTCTGACAGGTCTAGACAGACTAGATGCAGAAGGAATGTTTCCCTTGGCGGGTGAGAACAGAACTAGAGGACATAATTTAAGGATAAGGGCTAAACCATTTAGGACAGAAATGAGGGGGAATTTCTTCACTCAGAGGGTGGTGAACCTGTGGAACTCATTGCCACAGAGGGCAGTGTACGCCAGCTCATTAAATATATTTAAGAGGGAATTAGATATATTTCTACAGGCAAAAGGGGTTAAGGGTTACGGAGAGAAGGCGGGGACGGGATACTGAATTGGAGGATCAGCCATGATCTCATTAAATGGCGGAGCAGGCTCGAAGGGCCGGATGGCCTACTCCTGCTCCTATCTTCTATGTATCTATGTATCTATGGCCGGCGTGGACACGATGGGCCGAAAGGCCTCTTTCTGTGCTGTATAACTATATGACTCTATGGTCCGAGTTAATCGGGGCCTTCTGGCTGCTTAAACTTCATGGCCCTTCTGCCAGGGGTGTGCCTGTGCTGCGGATGCCCCCTGGCCATGTTGATAGCCTGGACCAGGAACTACTGGTGGTCCTAGGCCTGTCCAGCACCAGAGCAAAGCGGACCCAGGAAATTCTACCTTTGAATGTAAAGGCACTGCAACAGACCACCAAGGATTTTTTAAACTCTTATTTTTAAAGTTTCATAAAAGTACTTAGGATCAGTTCTAGCTATATTACAAAACCAAAATACTGCAGATGCTGGAAATTTTAAATAAAAACAGAAAATGCTGGAAATACTCAGCAGGTCAGGCAGCATCTGTGGAGAGAGAAACAGAGTTAACGTTTCCGGTCGATGACCTTTCGTCAGAACTAGAAAATGTTAGAGTAAGTTGGGTGGGGAGGAAAGTAGGCTTTGGGACCCCTAATTTGCATAGGCAATGGGCCTTACGTCTGTTTCAGGCAGACATCCTGAATGGCTACAGGGTGCCTTAACCAATGTAGCATGCACTTCCAGCGCAGACAGTGTCAGCCAGTGGCTCAGTGGATAACACCCTCGCCTCTGAGTCAGAAGGTTGTGGGTTCAAGTCCCACTCCAGAGACTTGAGCACAAAAATCTAGGCCGACACTCCAGTGCAGTGCTGAGGGAGTGCTGCACTGTCGGAGATGCTGTCTTTCAGATGAGACGTTAAACCGAGGCCCCGTCTGCTCTCTCAGGTGGACATAAAAGATCCCATGGCACTATTTCGAAGAAGAGCAGGGGAGTTATTCCTGGCCAATATTTATCCCTCAATCAACAGTACTGAAACAGATTATCTGGTCATTATCACATTGCTGCTTGTGGGAGCTTGCTGAGCGCAAATTGTCTGCCACGCTTCCTACATTACAACAGTAGGAAATGCAGCAGCCAACACTTCAAAAACGATTTCATTGGCTGTTAGGCGCTTTTGGATGTCCGGTGGCCGTGAAAGGTGCTTTCTTTCTTTCTTTCTTTCAAATTGGACCTTCATTGTCTGTTTTTCACCTGAAAAATGGGTGCTGCGTGATCCAGTTTCTTGGCCCACATGTCCACATCAAACACGGATGGTTAGCATATATCTGCAAATCTTTGCAAGAACATACCTGCCCTTTTTCATTGCCGTTCCTTGCTTTGTTTTTTACCTGTTACAACAGCTCACTGTATTGGCCAGATAGCGCCCATACACGGCTGTGTCTCTCATCTGCTGACAATAGAACAAAAATCTTAGAGGACAATTCCACTGTTATTACATTAGTGGAAGGTCATCTATATTGAAGTAAGCGCTCACTTGTATGTAACGTAGCTAATAGCAATGTTACTTATTTGACACAAAGTAATACATTTTTTTAGCAACTCTGATTTTAAGGGTGATGTCGGGGAGTTTCCAAGCTGGTTAACTTCCTGGAACTACCTCCAATAAATTACTCCATAAACAGCTCAAGCCCAGGTTTACCCCGGGCAATCAAAGCGTCAGAAAGATCTCTCAAATGATTATAAATCTGTAGGATAGAACCTCTTCAATACTGGAAAGTTGCTGAATTATTTCAGGGAAACCGAGATGGAAAGGGCGACTGCTTTGGCGTATCAACGTTCGTCACCACTAGGCTGCCTTGGTTATTTTCCAATGCTACGTGAATGTCTGTGTGTTCTGTTCTGGTTGGTAGAGTGGGGCTTTTTTTTGATTCATTTTCCAAACTGCTGTTCAATCAGCGCTGCACCCGGAGTGTATTTTCTGTTTCGCTAAAATGAAAAGCTCAGTGTCGCTGCTTTTTTTTCCGTTCACCAGGCAAGCACTGTTCTGCTTGTCAGTAGTTCCTCTGCTGCCATCTCTTTCATTATCCCATGTGCATACACAGCTCCTGAGCTTGGAAGTTTGTAAGATTTGTTGGGGGGAGCATGTGGGAGCTCTTCCTAAACAGAGAAGCATGTGCAGGTAGGACCAAATGAAATAGGATGGGAGGAGGCTCGTGTGGAGCAAAAACACCGGCACAGACCAGTTGGGCTGAATGTCCTGTTTCTGCGCTGTAAATTCTATGGTAATTCCCCACCCCATAATCATAATGAGCATACAGTGCTAGAATACTCCATATTGATTCTGCACTGTGGCTGCCTCTTTGCCTACAGGACCCTGGTTGAAACATGGTGGAGGTCCCTCAGCCATGATGATGTCCACTGTCCACCGCCTCTCCAGTCTGAGAATGACGCGCCCGCAATTTCCTCAAATGGCAAAACTAACAAGTTACACCTAAACCTATGCCAATCATGCCGTTGGAAACTTGCGGTGAAATTTCCTGAGAATCTCATTAGCATACGCCAGAACGTAAAAACCGCCATAAAACAAACAGAAATCAGCATAAACAATTGGGGCCTGAGGATAGCACGGAATTTACGTCACATGCCTTCTCTTATGTATGAAAATGAAACGTTGAAAGCCATCAGACCATCCTTAATGCACGTTAGGCACAGATGTTTACAACAACGCAATCGTGTAAGCATTTCAATTTGTAAAGCAACTCCTTCTGATGCCGTAACAATTCATTCAAAGTTCCAGAAAGGGTCTCAGCAAGGATACATTTTTAAAAACTGCTTAAAAAGTCAGCATGTAACACTGGAAATATGACTTGGGTCCTGCTGTGCCTATAGATTTAGTCATAAGTTTATGCTCGTTCAGAATTGCTGCAGGAAACTCACGTTCGCTCGTCTTTTGCATGGGGTGGGACTATGCTAATGAGCGGCAGAAGGTTTCAGCGGCGTTTTCACTGAATGGCGACAATGGTCGAGGAAATTCAGGCGTAGCATAAAAATGGCTATAAGTCTCTTATGCCCGAACTTCCTTGATCCGTGTTTACACCATTATTTCAGCGCCAGTTTTCAGGAAATTCCGGACCAGGGCCTTTAACCTAATATAAAGGAAAAGTTATACTCGACTAATGCCATGGCTGTCCTTATCATCGTTATATTGCATGAATAACTATTTGGCGATCTTTTAATTACAGCAGTGGCCTTTGTGTAACAACATCTTGTGTGTATGTCTTGGGAGATCAATAAACCCTGTTTGGACCACTCACACACCGTGTGTAACTGCAGCAATTATCCAGCAGAACATGAGCACGCTCATCTTTGAAAGCAAGTGACCAAGACAACTATTGTGAGCCACAATATATATGACCAAGCCACATTCAGTTAATATAATGCCTTGGTCCTGTAAACCCTAGACAATAATATTTTCCATTTTCCTTTGTAGTGTAAGTGCAGATTACACTTGCCACTTTCAATGGCATAATTATGAGATGCCGGTGTTGGACTGGGGTGGACAAAAATGAGAAGTCGCACAACACCAGGTTATAGTCCAATAGTTTTATTTGAAATCACGAGCTTTCGGAGCGCTGCTCCTTCGTCGGGTGAAGTAAAGAGATACAGAATCGCCAAAGCATATATAGATAGAGAACAATGCATGTGTACCTTACAATGGTAGATGACTACATTTAATCATCCTGACTGTTTATCTGCCGAAGTGTGACAAAAGGCAATCAGGTCAGCCAGGAAGGTATCACATCAAAGACATAGCAAGATACATGTTAGACCCCCTGTAACTCCACCTCATTGTCTCAGTTGTATTTTGCTATGTCTTTGAAGTGATACCTTCCTGGCTGACCTGATTGCCTTTTGTCACACCTCGGCAGATAAACAGTCAGGATGATTAAATTTAGTAATCTACCATTGTAAGGTACACATGCATTGTTCTCTATCTATATATGCTTTGGCGATTCTGTATCTCTTTACTTCACCCGACGAAGGAGCAGCGCTCCGAAAGCTCGTGATTTCAAATAAAACTGTTGGACTATAACCTGGTGTTGTGCGACTTCTCATAATTATGAGAGGAATGCAAAGTAGACATGAATGAACAAAAGCCCAGGCAAAACTTGTGGTTTACCTAAGGTCACTTTTTGTGTTACACCCACAGCTTTGGTCATAGATAAAAAATTATTTCATAAATGCAGTGGAATGTTTTGCCTCAGAAGGAAAGGGTTAAGAGGGAGGTAAAATTTGAGAGAGGCCATTCTTTCTTGTGCTGTTTACATTCCCCCAAATTAACATTGAATTACCAAGTGGGGCAGAGCTTAGAAGAACTAGAACAAATATTCAACCAGTAACCTATAACTCTAACCAGCTACCCACTGGCTCTTTGTTCACCCCTTCTGTTATGGGATGGAGGCCGCCGCACAGTAAACATTTCAATCTTTTTCCTCGATTAGACAAATCCACTATCACTTCATTCTGAAAAGTGGATACTTAGAGTAGGATTTTTAGGGTGCATTTTCTGAGACAAGAAAGAAAAAAAAACTTGCATTAATATAGCGCCGTTTACAACCTCAGGACGTTCCAAAGCGCTTGACATCCATTGAAGTATTTTTGAAGTGTGGTCACTGTTGTAATGTAGGAAACGCAGCAGCCAATTTGTGCACAGCAAGCTCCCACAAACAGCAATGTGATAATGACCAGATATGAGATACAGCCAGTACTTGGTTTTAAAAGCAAATTATCTGCATGAAATTTGCATATATTTGGATTCATCAAAATTACAAAGCATTGAGTAACTGTGCACTCTGACTGAATACTCCTTCGGAACTAAAGGGAAAGAACTAAGACTCACTTAACCATTCAGAGCCATTCCAGACTGGATTTGAATTTGATTCCTCAGAGGAGTATAGACTGATGAATTTATGCCATCTAATGGACACAGTTTTCTGGCTGTTGTCTTGCCAAAACTGTTGCTGGGTTTATGTAAAAAAAAAACAATTGCAGGAAATTCAAAACCTTATTTGGAAAGGATTGCAAAAGCAAGTTCATCGCTACTAAGTTCTAAGTCTCATTTTACGTGTCCAGTGAATTGTCTATTGTTAAATGCACAAAACATAATTTTTCTTTGGCAAAGCTGTCAATAATCCATGCCTAACGTGTTGAAATTTTTTCAGCCAAGCTGCATAGGATATCACACCAAAAAAAGATAAATAGACACTTTGCAACGATATGCCTACAAAAATTTCATACTGCTTCACAATAAAATGCAGATATAAATTTTTTAAAGGCAGATGCTCTAACGTGAAAAGATCTCCCTCCAGCTAACCTCTGAATTATAATAATGCAAACAGTATCTTTTTTGTTAAATATGTGGCATATCT
The DNA here is from genome assembly GCA_030390025.1 of Squalus acanthias. Taxonomy (NCBI): domain Eukaryota; kingdom Metazoa; phylum Chordata; class Chondrichthyes; order Squaliformes; family Squalidae; genus Squalus; species Squalus acanthias. The sequence goes on from CM059430.1 coordinate 5,867,299, forward strand.
CGGACCACTGGCTGCTGCCAGTTATGGCCTGTGATCCTGGTAATACTCACATGGCTCAATGTCCATTCAAAAGGTAAACAAATACACGTGGGTGATGATTGGATTATCAGTCCACTGCTGCTAAACAGCCTGTGACAATGTGCGGTGCTGATTTCACTTAGTGATGTGCAAACACAGCACCAGATTTCAGTCGCCCTTCCTCCCCTCCTTAGGAGGGGATGCCTCACTTTCTGTTGCGTTAACTGGCCTTATGTTGGCACTGTTTTGATTCAGTTCCGGGAGACCAGCGCCTGCAAGCCAGTTCCTGGCGTTCACTCTGCTAATTCCCTGATGGCTGCAGCAGACTTGCAGGACCAGCTTGTATGGCTCTACACCATTGCTGCGGGGATGAAAGAGCCGGATTTAGCAACATAAACACCGGAAACCTGCTCACAGCCATTAGTGGCCTAGAATCCAAACTAAAATGACGTCAATATAAAAACAACTGTTGAGGAGGTAAAGAGAGCCAAATGAACAGTGTAATACAGCAAGTATAGCACTGAGATGGGTACTGTGGAGGAAGTATGGCACAGACCAGAGACTGGTACTGTGGAGGAAGTATGGCACAGATCAGAGACTGGTACTGTGGAGGAAGTATGGCACAGACCAGAGACTGGTACTGTGGAGGAAGTATGGCACAGATCAGAGACTGGTACTGTGGAGGAAGTGTGGCACAGATCAGAGACTGGTACTGTGGAGGAAGTATGGCACAGACCAGAGACTGGTACTGTGGAGGAAGTATGGCACAGATCAGAGACTGGTACTGTGGAGGAAGTATGGCACAGACCAGAGACTGGTACTGTGGAGGAAATATGGCACAGATCAGAGACTGGTACTGTGGAGGAAGTATGGCACAGACCAGAGACTGGTACTGTGGAGGAAGTATGGCAAGGACAATGGCCATTCTTATCTTCACAGAAAAATGAGTTTCCAAACAACCTTTGCACTACTTCCAGCACTTTTATTTTCATTGATTCTGTTATGTGGTCGACGGGAGGTGAGAAGTGGCAGGGAATTGGCCTGCTCAATTATTATTGCTATTTGTGGCTGTTTGTCATCAGCTCTCCTCTAACATAACTGGAGAGTTGCAAAAGTACAGTAACAAATGTCTTTAAATTAGAACTTTGAGATTCACTCACCAGATATCAGTCAAAATACTTATTTTGTCCTTTGGCATATAAAATACAGTTAATATTGTTCACCGTGATTGACAAAAATTGTTTTACTGTCGGTGGTTATTTTGGAAGTGCCTTTAGAATTGAAGACAATTGTGGATTCAGACAACTTTTAGAAAAACACAGCAACACTGCAAGACAGTAACTAACAAAGGGCATGCATTACTACAATAGCAAAATACTGCGGATGCTGGAAATCCGAAGTAACAACAGAAAACACTGGAAAAACTCAGCAGGCCAGGCAGCATCCGTGGAGAGAGAAACAGAGTTAACGTTTCAGGTCGAAGACCTTGCGTCAGAACTGGAAAAAAGCAGGAAATGGAATAGATTTTAAAGCAAGTTTAGGGGCTGGGAAAAGGGGGAGGGGATGAAAGAACAAAAGGGAAGGTCAGTGATAGGATAGAAAGCAGGAGAGATTAAGGGACATTGCGAGACATTAAGAGATATTCAAGGCAAGAGGAGGTGGTAATGGGACAGGTTAAGGAACAAAGGATGGCTCTAGATGAAGGGCATACATTGTTTAGCTGGGCTTTAATTTGAGATGTCAGGTTTCACTGAGGCCAATTAGAGCGCCTCCATCACTACTTCAGTTGAGATTGAGAAAGTCAGCACAGTATTATTCATGTAATATTCAGGTGAAATGTTACTGGGGATTGAACCTGGAACATTCCTGGTGTGTGTGACTGTACTACACATTTGATGCATTTACCCAGAGAGCTAGCAGGAACCGTATGTTCCATTTTAATATTTGGTCAAGTGTATACGTTTAAGGAGTAATTTTACGAGCCCGCACTGCTGATGAGCAACTTCACCCACCGGCATTGCAAATCATAAGTTTGGGTGTACACTGCCCACAATTTCCAGTTTTTAAAAAAAAGTAAAAAGCTTAACTGCAGACTGCAGCATTTGACACGTTGGACCCCCTGTGGCCCCACCTCATTGTGTTAGCTGTATTCTGATGTGTCTTTGATGTAATGCCTCCCTGACGGATTGTATCTCTGCAGACACATTGTTCTCTGTCTATATATACTTTGTAACTGATTTGTATTCCCTCACTGTACCTGACGAAGGAGCAGCGCTCCGAAAGCTCGTAATTTCAAATAAAACTGTTGGACTATAACCTGGTGTTGTGCGACTTCTCACAATTTTCAAACCACCCACCTCATAAAATTACCCCCTTGGCATTTTCGCTCTGGGTTAGAGGATTTTTAAAAATACCAGCTCTACAGAATTGTACTAACGTGGGCCATTTGCGTGAGATCAAGACCTCCAGGTTAACAGGACGGTTTTATTTAGGTTACGTGTTACTGGGGATGAACTCATCAGATCGAATAGTCTTGCCCATCAGGTGTATAGTAGATGTATAATGAAAATCCTTATTGGGGCTTATGAGCTATTCCATAAGTTCCCCCGGGCGGACTTGGTTAAGTGTTTGTAATAATAAACATTGGGTTATTTAAGAGAGAAAATTTATGGAAAATTGTGCACAGATCACAAGCTGGTCACAGTGTCATTCTACCCATAGTCCACAGTGGAAAGAAAGAGCAATGGTTGGTAAAGAGAAGCAATTTTAGAAGGTGGGACTCTTCCCATTGCTGCAGTTCTGTACACTGTTAAGCTATTCAAATGTTACATTTTTCAAGGGAGTTCAGTTTCCCTTTAACAAAAATCAGCTGGCTCATTGTAGAACAAGAGTGAGCTGTTGTAGGCTATTACTCTGAATAGAGCTTGGGCATGCACAGAGTATGTTTAAGCTCCTCCCCATACTGTGTTGAGTAGTATAACAGAATGGCACTAGGTTTCACTCTCTGTCTACATTAATGTCAGTGTATCCTCAAAGTCAATACTTTACCAATGTAACTTTGGTGACTGCCTAACATTTTGACAAGGTTCATTGTGGGGATCACATATTCAGATGGTCAGTAATTTGAATTGATGATGTGGATGCACCTCCTCCCACACAGAAGGACTGTCAACCCTTCTTAAAAGGGGTATGAAAAAGTTACTTGCCAAACAATTTGTTTACTTGCTTGCAAACGCAACCACATAAATTGTGTCAAAATGCAACACTGGACTGTAACAAAAATGTTGAATGGCTCCTCTGTCTCATCCCTCTGCCCAAACAAAAATAGGTTTGCCCAACCCTTGCTCATGAATTTGATGCCCTGTTTTAAGGCCTCAATCATAAGATCAAATGGCTTGCCAAACTAAATGGAAATCTTTGTAACATTCATTTCTTCGACCTTCATCTCAAGTTTCAAGGGCTTTCCGTTTTCTCATTAATTTTTTTTTCTTGTCCTTCCTTTCAGAAAAAGATTTACAAGTACAAGAAGGTACTTAGTAACCCGAGTCGCTGGGAGGTTGTGTTGAAGGAGATTCGGACTCTGGTGGACATGGCACTTTTCTCACCACTTCAGGATGATTCCATTCACCAAGCACCACTGGAGATAGTCTCTAAACTCCTCTCAGAGGTATGGACCAACTAAAAGTCAATCAAGATGATTTGGAGGTTGGGAAAGTGGGCCGGTTTTGGCACAGGTCATGCCAATTCAAATTAAGGTGATTTCTGGTGCCTGTTTTAGTATGTGAGAGCTATCAATGGCGGTGAAGGCTTTGAAATGAAATGGAGGAAGGACTATCTTGTTAACCCGTTACTGACATCAAAGGGCAGATTTTGCTGACCCTTGCTTCTGTGGCATGCCCATTTTGCCAGGTCTCTGTCCAATGTTCCCTTTAAGCTGCGTGGCCGTGCGATTGCGCGATTGCGCAGCATTCTGAACGGTCCCGCGCAGGACGCTCGCCAGCTTTTCCATTGTAAGTACCGTGCATGCGCAGAAATTTAAAGGGACCGCGCAATAAAAGAAGCAGGCCGCGCAGAACAAAGCGCAGCTTACAGGGAGCGTTGTCTCTGTCCCTTTTTGGTTGTCTTGGTGATTTCTGGGGCTTCTCTGGGGGGGGTTGGGAGTAAATGCAGACCCCTCACTGAAATGCAAATGAGACGGGCGGGGTGTTCCCAGCCTGCTGACTTATTTTCCTCGCGCAAAGCTCACTAAGCACCCATGCCCAGTGAAACATGGTGCTGTGGCTGGACGCTGGATCTTCACCAGCTCGGGGTGCTGTGGGCAGGCCAAAGACAGGAAGATAAGTGTCCCTTTTGATTTTCTCCAACCCTTCCAGAATGGAACTTGAAACGCCATAGCATACAAGGCTACGGACCAAACAGAAAGCAAAGAGTTGGAATAAACGGGTCTTTTTCCGAGTGGCAGGCAGTGACTAGTGGGGTACCTCAGGGATCGGTCCTTGAACCCCAGCTATTCACAATATATATTAATGATCTAGACAAGGGAACTAGATGTAATATCTCCAAGTTTGCAGACGACACAAAACTGGGTGGGCGTGTGTGCTGCAAGGAGGATGCTGAGAAACTCCAGGATGATTTGGACAGGTTGGGTGATTGGGCAGAAGCGTGGCAGATGCAATATAACGTGGATAAATGCGAGGTTATCCACTTTGGTGTCAAAAACAGAAAGGCAGATTATTATCTGAATGGCAATAGATTGGGAGAAGGGGAAGTGCAACGAGACCTGGGTGTCCTTGTGCACCAGTCGCTGAAGGTAAGCATGCAGGTGCAGCAGGCGGTTAAGAAGGCAAATGGTATGTTGGCCTTCATAGCGAGAGGGTTTGAGTACAGGAACAAGGATGTCTTGATGCAGTTGTACAGGGCCTTGGTGAGACCACACCTTGAGTACTGTGTGCAGTTTTGGTCGCCTTATCTGAGGAAGGATGTTCTTGCCATGGAAGGAGTTCAGCGAAGATTCACAAGGCTGATACCTGGGATGGCAGGAATGACGTATGAAGAGAGATTGGGTCGATTGGGCTTATACTCGCTGGAGTTTAGAAGAATGAGAGGGGATCTCATTGAAACTTATAAAATTCAGACAGGACAGGACAAACTAGATGCAGGAAGGATGTTCCCGATGGTCGGGGAGTCCAGAACCAGGGGTCACAGTCTAAGGATAAGGGGTAAGCCATTTAGGACAGAAATGAGGGGAAATGTCTTCACCCAGAGAGTGGTGAACCTGTGGAATTCTCTGCCACAGAAGGCAGTTGAGGCCAATTCATTAAATAGATTCAAGAAGGAGTTAGATATATTTCTTAAGGCTAAAGGGATATGGGGAGAAAGCAGAGACAGGGTACTGAATTTGGATGATCAGCCATGATCGCATTGAATGGCGGAGCAGGCTAGAGGGGCCGAATGGCCTACTCCTGCTCCTATCTTCTATGATTCTATGATTCTATGCTGGAAAATGGGATTAGAATAGATAGGGCTTGATGGTGGAGCTAAGAAATAGCGAGGGGCGAAAAACATTAATAGGAGTGGTATATAGGCCTCCAAATAGTAAAATAGAGGTTGGGGAGGGCATCACGAGGGAAATTAGAGAAGCGTGCAATAAGAGCACAGCTGTCATCATAGGTGACTTTAACTTACATATAGATTGGAATAGCCTAATCAGTAAAAATAATGAGGAGGAGGAATTCCTTGAGTGTTTAAGGGATGGTTATCTGGATCAATATGTCGAGGAACCAACTCGGGAACAGGCTATATTGGACTGGGTACTGTGCAATGAGAAGGGACTAATTAGTAATCTTGTTGTACGGGGACCCTTGGGTCAGAGCGATCATAACATGATCGATTTCTCACTCGAAATGGAGAGCGAAGAAATTGACTCAGATACTAAGGTCCTGAATTTAAACAAGGGGAATTATGATGCCATTAGACGGGAACTGAGTAGGTCTGATTGGACAACGTTCCTGGGAGGACTGGAGGTAGATAAACAATGGCAAGCATTTAAAGGTAGAATGACAAAATTGCAAAAATTGTTTATACCAATCTGGCATAAAAGGAAATCTAAAAAGGTGACTCAACCGTGGATAACAGGGGAAATTAGAGACAGCATAAAATCCAAAGATAGGGCGTATAAATTAGCCAAAAAAAGCGCCAGAGCGGAAGATTGGGAACAGTTTAAGATAGAGCAAAGGAGGACAAAGGGCTTAATCAAGAGGGGCAAAATAGCTTACGAAAGCAAGCTGGCGGAAAATATAAAAACTAACTCCAAAAGCTTTTATAAGTATATCAAGAGGAAAAGACTGGTGAAAACCAAAGTTGGCCCATTGCAGTCAGATACGGGGGAATATATAACGGGAAATAAAGAAATGGCAGACCAACTAAATGCATACTTTGGGTCAGTCTTTACGAAGGAAGACACAAAAAACCTCCCTGGGATATCGGGAAAAATAGGGACATTTGCAAAGGAGGAACTGACGCAAGTCAATATCTCTAAGGATATGGTGTTAAGGAAGCTAAAGGGATTGAAGGCGGACAAATCCCCAGGGCCTGATAACATGCATCCTAGGGTGCTGAAGGAGGTGGCCCTAGAGATAGCGGATGCACTAAGTATGATTTTTCAGAATTCATTAGACTCGGGAACAGTGCCCATGGATTGGAGGGTAGCTAACGTTACCCCACTATTCAAAAAGGGGGGTAGGGAAAAAGCAGGTAATTACAGACCTGTAAGCCTTACATCAGTTGTGGGCAAAATGCTGGAGTCCATCATTAAGGATGAAATAGCGGAGCACTTAGCAAATGGGGACAGGATAGGACAGAGTCAACATGGATTTACAAAGGGTAAATCGTGCTTGACTAATCTATTGGAATTTTTTGAGGGAGTAACTGGTAAAATAGATGGGGGAGAGCCAGTAGATGTGGTGTACCTGGACTTCCAAAAGGCCTTCGATAAGGTCCCACATAAAAGATTAGCAGGGAAAATTGAAGCTCATGGGATAAAGGGGAAAGTATTGACGTGGATAGAGAACTGGCTGTCAGATAGAAAACAGAGAGTTGGAATAAACGGCTCATTTTCTGAATGGCTGGCAGTAACAAGTGGGGTACCACAGGGATCTGTCCTGGGTCCCCAGCTGTTCACAATTTACATTAATGACCTGGATCAGGGAGTCGGATGCAGCATTTCCAAATTTGCAGACGACACTAAACTAGGAGGAGGGGTGGGCTCAGAGGAGGAGACCAGGAAGCTCCAGAGCGATTTGGACAGACTGGGTGATTGGGCGGATAAATGGCAGATGCACTATAATGTGGACAAGTGCGAAGTTATCCACCTTGGGTGCAGGAACGGGAGGGCAAATTATTATTTAAATGGCAATAAATTGGGAGAGGGGGAAGTACAGAGAGACCTGGGTGTTCTTGTACACCAGTCACTGAAGGCGAGCATGCAGGTGCAACAGGCGATCAAGAAGGCAAACGGTATGCTGGCCTTCATAGCAAAAGGGTTGGAATACAGGAACAGGGATACCTTGCTGCAGCTGTACAGGGCACTGGTGAGACCACAGCTCGAGTACTGTGTACAGTTTTGGTCGCCTCATCTGAGGAAAGATGTTCTTGCCATGGAGGGGGTGCAGCGGCGATTCACCAGGCTGATACCAGGAATGGCGGGATTGACCTATGAGGAGAGACTATGTAGTTTAGGGATGTACACACTGGAGTTTAGAAGATTGAGAGGGGACCTCATAGAAGTGTATAAAATTCTGACAGGTCTAGACAGACTAGATGCAGAAGGAATGTTTCCCTTGGCGGGTGAGAACAGAACTAGAGGACATAATTTAAGGATAAGGGCTAAACCATTTAGGACAGAAATGAGGGGGAATTTCTTCACTCAGAGGGTGGTGAACCTGTGGAACTCATTGCCACAGAGGGCAGTGTACGCCAGCTCATTAAATATATTTAAGAGGGAATTAGATATATTTCTACAGGCAAAAGGGGTTAAGGGTTACGGAGAGAAGGCGGGGACGGGATACTGAATTGGAGGATCAGCCATGATCTCATTAAATGGCGGAGCAGGCTCGAAGGGCCGGATGGCCTACTCCTGCTCCTATCTTCTATGTATCTATGTATCTATGGCCGGCGTGGACACGATGGGCCGAAAGGCCTCTTTCTGTGCTGTATAACTATATGACTCTATGGTCCGAGTTAATCGGGGCCTTCTGGCTGCTTAAACTTCATGGCCCTTCTGCCAGGGGTGTGCCTGTGCTGCGGATGCCCCCTGGCCATGTTGATAGCCTGGACCAGGAACTACTGGTGGTCCTAGGCCTGTCCAGCACCAGAGCAAAGCGGACCCAGGAAATTCTACCTTTGAATGTAAAGGCACTGCAACAGACCACCAAGGATTTTTTAAACTCTTATTTTTAAAGTTTCATAAAAGTACTTAGGATCAGTTCTAGCTATATTACAAAACCAAAATACTGCAGATGCTGGAAATTTTAAATAAAAACAGAAAATGCTGGAAATACTCAGCAGGTCAGGCAGCATCTGTGGAGAGAGAAACAGAGTTAACGTTTCCGGTCGATGACCTTTCGTCAGAACTAGAAAATGTTAGAGTAAGTTGGGTGGGGAGGAAAGAAGAAAGGGAAGGTCTGTGATAGGGTGGAAGGCAGGAGAGATTAAATGACAAAAGGGATGATGGTGCAAGGCAAAAGGAGATGGTAATGGGACAAGTAAAGAAACAAAAGATGAGTCTCGAAAAGGTGTAAATGGGAATGGCAGAATCATCAGCAACAGCTGACGACTGAAATATTGGGGGCGGAGGTTATGATCTGAAATTGTTGAAAACTCAATTTTGAGTTCGAAAGGGTGTAAAGTGCCTAATAGAAAGATGAGGCGCTGTTCCTCAAGCTTACGTCGAGCTTCAGTGGAACAGTGTAGGAGGCCAAGGACCAAGAGGTCAGAGTGGGAGTGGAGCGGAGAATTAAAGTGACAGGCGACCAGAAGCTCGGGATCACCCTTGTGGACTGAACGGAGGTGTTCCACAAAGTGGTTAGCCAATCTCCGTTTGGTCTCCCCAATGTAGACAAGACCCCATCGTGAGCAGCATATACAGTATACTAAATTGCAAGAAGTACAAGTAAATCGCTGTTTCACCTGGAAGGAGTGTTTGGGGCCCTGGATTAGGGAAGGGAGGAGGTTGCACCTCCTGCACTTGCACGAGAAGGTGCCGTGGGAAGGGGAAGGGGTGTTGGGGGTGATAGATGAGTGGACCAGGGTGTCGCGGGGGGAATGGTCTCTTTGGAATGCTGAAAGGAGGGGAGGGGAAGATGCGTTTGGTGGTGGGATCACGCTGGAGGTGGCAGAAATGGCGGAGGATGATCCGTTGAATGTGGAGGCTGGTGGGGTGAAAGTGAGGACAAGGGGAACCCTATCGTGGCTCTGGGAGGGAAGGGAAGGGAAGGGGTGAGAGCAGAAGTGCGGGAAATAGAACGGAGACGGTCAAGGGCCATGCCAACCACAGTAGAGGGGAATTCTCAGTTGAGGAAAAAGGAAGACATATCGGAAGCAGTAATATGGAAGGTGGCATCGTCAGAACAGATGCGACGGAGATGGAGAAACTGGGCCAATGGAATAGAGTCCTTACAGGATGCAGGGTGGGAGGAAGTGTAGTCAAGGTAGCTGCGGGAGTCAGTGGGCTTATAGTGGATGTTGGTCGATAGCCTATCCCCAGAAATGGAGACAGAGAAGTCGAGCAAGGGAAGAGTCGGAGATGGACCATGTGAAGGTGAGGGAAGGGTGGAAATTGGAAGCAAAGTGAATGACATTTTCTAGTTCAGGGCGAGAGCAGGAAATGGCACCGATACAGTCATCAATGCACTGGAAAAAGAGGTAAAGGGGGACGACCTGAGTAGGACTGGAAGAAAGAATGTTCCACCTATCCCACAAAAAGGCAGTCATAGCTAGGACCCATGCGGGTTCCCATAGCAACACCTTTTATCACTAGCTATATTACAGTTGGGTGAATATATGTGAGACTATTTGCTCAAGGTTCTCTTGTATTGGTTGCCAAAATTCAAATTGCCTGCAAATAAGTGGCTTTGAAACACAATGGTACCGCAGTTTCTGCATTGATATGATATATTTTCACAGTACAATGATCCAAACTGCAGTATAATTGCACTATTTGAAGCAGAACATGCAAGTTCTCCCAATTTTATAAGATGTACATTTATATATAACCTATATATTCCTGTATATTTCAAAAAGTTCAGCATTGTCTTTTGTCTGTGGTTGTGTCATTAGTAACCTACTATTATCGAGCAATGTATGCAGAGTGCATTAGCGTAGCAAGCATCTCACATCATAAGAATAATGCTTGTTACTCTTAGCCTATATTTGTGAGTAAAATTGACAGAAATATGCCCAAAGTTCTGCAAGATGAGAATGGCTTTTGATTTTGATGCTGAATATTGCTTATATTAATCTTACATTATATTAATTTTATCAATATTGCTCTCAACGGGTGATTTTGTTTTTACTTTAAGTTCTCCCCCCACCTTCTATTTCTAATTGTAATGTATATCTACCTCCAGTTCCGTACAAAAAAAGCTCTTATGCAGTCCTGCACTTCCTTCGATGTTAGGCATTCTGCCCTGTTTGGGGGAGGGGGGGTTGCAAAATAATGCAATATTTGTATATTCCAAATGCAAGATTCTTAATTTCTAACTTGGCATTCTGTGCACCAGCCTGGTGAATAAGTTGACTAATGTCTCCCACATTTTTTGTTGGACTCATACATCCACCATACCTCGAGCTCAGCCAAGTCTTCCCACTAAGATTAAATAATAAGGATTTATAAGAAGACCCATTATAAAAAAAAATGATTTAACAAAAACAGAGAACTTGTTCTCACTTTCGTATTCTCACAACAAAAGCTTCTTTATTTTCTTCAACCGAATTGCATTTTTGTTTTAATTTATAGTAATTAAGTGTCCTAGGCCCAATCATCTTCAGCTGCTTCATCAATGACCTTCCCTCCAACATAAGGTCAGAAATGGGGATGTTCGCTGATGACTGCACAATGTACAGCGCCATTCGCAACTCCTCAGATAATGAAGCAGTTCATGCCCGCATGCAACAAGACCTGGACGACATTCAGGCTTGGGCTGATAAGTGGCAGGTAACATTCGCGCCACAGAAGTGCCAGGCAATGACTATCTCCAACAAGCGAGAGTCTAACCACCTCCCCTTGACATTCAATGGCATTACCATCGCCGAATCCCCCACCATCAACATCCTGGAGTCACCATTGACCAGAAACTTAACTGGACCAGCCACATAAATACTGTGGCAACAAGAGCAGGTCAGAGGCTAGGTATTCTGTGGCGAGTGTCTCACCTCCTGACTCCCCAAAGCCTTTCCACCATCTACAAGGCACAAGTAAGGAGTGTGATGGAATACTCTCCACTTGCCTGGATGAGTGCAGCTGCAACAACACTCAAGAAGCTCGACACCATCCAGGACAAAGCAGCCCGCTTGATTGGCACCCCATCTACCACCTTAAATATTCACTCCCTCCACCACCACCGTACCGTGGCTGCAGTGTGTACCATCTGCAAGATACACTGCAGCAACTCGCCAATGCGTCTTCGGCAGCACCTCCCAAACCTGCGACCTCTTCCACCTAGAAGGACAAGGGCAGCAGGTGCATGGGACCACCACCACCTCCAAGTTCCCCTCCAAGTCACACACCATCTTGACTTAGAAGTATATCGCCGATCCTTCATCGTCGCTGGGTCAAAATCCTGGAACTCCCTCCCTAACAGCATTGCGGGAGTGCAAATCCATTGGCAGGATAGGCGCACCAATGTCAGTGTTCTTGCTCAGGCCAACATCCCCAGCATCGAAGCTTTGACCACGCTCAATCAGCTCCGATGGACAGGTCACATTGTCCGCATGCCCGATACGAGACTCCCAAAACAAGCGCTCTACTCGGAGCTCCAGCACGGCAAGAGAGCCCCAGGTGGGCAGAGGAAACGCTTCAAGGACACCCTCAAAGCCTCCTTGAAAAAGTGTAACATCCCCACCGACACCTTGGAATCCCTGGCCCAAGACCGCACAAAGTGGAGGAGAAGCATCCGGGAAGGCGGCGAACACCTCGAGTCTCTTCGCCGGGAGCAAGCGGAAACCAAGCGCAGGCAGCGCAAGGAGCACACGTCAACCCAAGCACCCCACCCACCCGCCCCTTCAACCACCGTCTGCCCCACCTGTGACAGAAACTGTAGGTCCCACATTGGACTCATCAGTTACCTGCGAACTCATTTTTAATGTGGAAGCAAGTCATCCTCGGTTCCGAGGGACTGCCTAAGAAGAAGAGTGCCTTTACCACACGGACTGCAGCGCTTCAAGAAGGCGGCTCACCACCACCTTTTCAAAGGCAATTAGGGATGGGCAATAAATGCTGGCCTTGCCAGTGACGCCCAGATCCCATGAACAAATAAAAAAAAAAAAATTATATGTCTGCAAGTTCTAACTTTGCATTCTTACTTTCTTCTTTTTTCTTTTTCTTTGTCTTTGTCACAATTCTCTGCACATTCCTAATATGAATGGGATGGAGGGGACTTAGGGGGGAAAATTGACTCGCGCCCCCTTTGGGGCAATATTCTATTAAAGAATATGCAATGGTGCATCATATAAAAATAAAATATACTGACATTCTCTGTTAAAATGGTTATAGCGCGCAATCCTTTATTTACTGCAGCCTGCTCTACCTTTACACAACTACAATCGCACTACAATATGATATTGTCCAGTCTAAATATTTTTGCTTGGTACAGCAGATGTGATTTTTAAACTCTAAATGTTATCATAATTAAGCTGGGTTTTTTTGGAATTTAATTTTCTTTTTGTATCTCCTTCCAGAACCTCAAGCTAACAACCCAGGAGCATGAAAATATCATCGTGGTAAGTCTCCAATTATGAGTGGTGTTCAATGTGTTGTGTAGATGAAGCACAGGACCTACAGAGACCTCTGATACAGACGGCTGCAAGTTTTGGGCAAATTTTACAAGGTCCTCGCTCAATAGAAGGACTGATTGGACATCTGTGCATGGAGGTCAATGCACACATTTCTCAGCCCTCTCAATTTTCTGGTTATTATTTTAATGAATGGAAAATCATTAGGGATGCTGATTGGGCGCGCAGACCTCCACGCCTATTGTCCAATCTGTTCTCCCGTCCAATGAAGTCTCACGCCAGGAGAATTTGTTCCTTTGTCCCAGTCCTGCTGCAAGAGTAGCCTTTTGACCAAAACAAGACAGAAAAAATTAATGTGTGCAAATATTTGAGACAGTAATTATAGCCAAATAGATGAGTGTAAACTACTTGAAGTTAATTTGAGTGCACTTTCAGAGCAGTGTGAGAAAGTGGGAGCCTTGGGTTAATACTGACCTGTTTGACCTCCTGTGAATTCCAGTGTGTATGTCATATCCCTTCATTGTATTTGCTTATCATCATATATGTCATGCTGATCAGTGCAGATGCTGAATTTCCAGTTAATCCTACTTGGTTTTCCACATTTAGAGGCTCTGTCACATTTTCTAATACTTTGTCAAAATTAGAAAATGCACAGAGCCAGATGTTTAGTGCGCCTGCTCTGTCTATTTGGAACTGCATTTTTCAGACATTTTACTGCCAATGGTCACTCACAAGTGAAAGCTCAAAATGTCTTTAAAAACACCAAATTATGCCATTACTATTGAGTTGGCTTCACTAACAGGAGGTCAGTGTTCATGTAAGTGTGTCCAACAGCTTGCATTTATGTAGCACCTTTAACATAGAGAAACACCCCAAATGCTTTGTAGAAGTGCAATCAGACAAAAAAAGAGTTATTCGGAGAGGTGATTAAAAGCTTGGTCCAAATTTGAAGGAGGGCCTTAAATGAAGAGAGCAAGGTGATGAGGCAGAGGGGTTTAAGCAGAGAATTCCAGAGTATGGGGCCTAGGCAGCTGAGGTCCCGGCCGGCAATGGTTGGCTGTAGGAAGTGGGGAGATGCGCAAGAGGCCAGAGTTGGAGGAACACAACGTTTTCAGAGTTGTAGGGCTGGAGGGTTGCAGAACCCTTACAGAATTGGGGAGAGGCGAGGCCATGGAGGGCTTTGAACACAAGGATGAGAATATTACAGTTGAGGCATTGGTGGATAGGGAGCCAGAGTAGGTCAGGGGTCATGGGGGAGCGGGACTTGGTGCGGGTTAGGATATAGTCAGCAGAGTTTTAGATGTGCTCAAGTTTATGATGGGTGGAAAATGGGAGGTCGGCCAGGACAGCATTGGAATAGTTGAGTCTACAGGTAACAAAAACTTGGATGAGGGTTTCAGCAGCAGATGAGCTGAGGCAGAGGCGGAGACAGGGCATGTTACAGAGGGTGAAAGTAGGCAGTCTTTGTGATAGGGAGTATGCGGGGTCAAATAGGACGTCGTGGTTGCCAACAGTCTGGTGCAGCCTGAAACAGTGGCTGGGGAGGGGTTAAAATTGGTGGCGAGGGAAGAGAGTTTGTGGTAGAGGCCGAAGGCAATGGCTTTGGTCTTCCCAACATTTAATTGGAGTAAATGGTGGCTCATCCAAGACTCCATGCCAGAAAAGCAAGCTGTCAACACAGAGGCAGTGGGGGAATCGCGAGAGTGTGTAAGGCAGTAATTATATTTTGAAAGGTGTTCACATCTCTTGCTGAGTGCTTTCCATTTTCACTCATATAATGTCAGGTACAGAATTCTGCAGCAGAGTTACAAAGCTGTTTGTGGGGCATTGCTGTTGCAGAATGGCTGCTGCATTTGCCTACATAACAGTCACTGCAATTCAAAAGTAACTCCTTGCGTGAAGTGCTTTGAGATGTTTCAACCTGATATTTCAGTATAAATACAAGAATTATCTATTATAATGCAGGCATGTAGACAACGTCACTGGATAACTGCAATGTGAGAAACCCAATTGGACATTTGCCCCATTCGTCTCCACATTCTTGTATAAATTTATCTCTTATACCTGGCGACACACACTGGTATTCAGGGCTTGATGCCTACCATGATTGGGTTGCAATGAGGGGAGCCAGCTGCCGTTGAATCTAATATTTGAGCCAGGCAGGTCCGCAGTGCTTCGGAGCACTGTTGATGATCAACCAGCCAGCCTGGTTCACTAATGGATACTGGTGGGGGTAGACCTGTCACTCGGGGCTAGGATTCTTCCCACTCAGCTCTTAAATGGAAGCAAAGTCTCAAAGAGTAATTACCAGTGATCTACTTTGGTGACATCTCCGCAATGTTCAACTTATTGGTGGGGAACTGGGATATAAAAACTGGGATACAAAATGTTTATGACCGACTGCTATAACCTGTGTTACCAGAAGGAAGCACATTGAGGATATTTACAACAAGATAATCAATATAATTATACTGTTTTAGGAGAGAGCTGGTGAGGGAATTACATTGAACTTCCCTAGATATTTTCCTTTTTAAAGCAATAACAAAAATATTTGAATAAGGATAAACAGATTTGCCAAAACCAGGAATGTGGAATAACGTGAACTGTCTCATTTCTGTCCCTCAGGCAATAGCACCTTTGCTGGAAAACAACCACCCTCCTCCAGATCTCTGCGAGTTTTTCTGCAAGGTACTTATCTCTAATTCTTTATGTATATCCATTCATGCTGGGAGGGATGGGGAGGGAGGCTGGACCAGTTCTTGTGCAACACAATTCAGTTCAAATTTGCATTTGCTGCTGATTACATTGAAGCAAACTTTGTGCTTTGTAAAAGGTTCAGCTGCTAATAAAAGCAAATCATATGAAAATATACATCATTTCGCAAATGTAAAGACTGATCTTAGTAACCATCCCTATATTATTAATCATAAGCAAATACAAACTGAAGGATTCTCTTGGAGATCTAGATTGTGGAGCTAGATCTTGATATGGAGAGACTAGAGAATCTGGGATTGTTCTCCTTAGAGCAGGGAAGGTTAAAGGGAGATTTAATTGAGGTGTTCAAAATGATGAAAGGTATTGATAGAATAAATAAGGAGCAATTGTTTCCACTGGCGGGGGGGGGGGTCAGTAACCAGAGGGCACCGATTTAAAATAATTGGCAAAAAAAACAGAGGGGAGATGAGGAGAATTTTTTTTACACCGTGAGTTGTTATGATTTAGAATGCACTGCCTGGAAGGGTAGTGGAAGCAGATTCAATAGTAACTTTCAAAAGTGAATTGGATATATATTTGTAAAGGAAAAATATGCAGGGGAATGGGACTCATTGGAGAGCTTTTTCAAAGGACCAGCGCAGGCACGATGGACCAAATGGCCTCCTCCTGTGCTGTATGATTCTATGACTTGCTCCATGCAGAATAAGCTTCAAATGTGTTTTCTGTTGCAGCACTGCAGAGAGCGGCCTCGATCGATGGTTGTCATAGAAGTGTTCACACCTGTGGTTCAGAGAATCCTCAAACATAATATGGTATGTTTCCATTAAATCTGTATCATGCGTATGCAAAGTTGTCCGTGCTCAATAGCGAAACATATCTTGCAGATTGAGAAATGTTAGGGTTCTTCTGGTCTGTTTCTTTTGGTACAGGTTCTTTAGTCTGAAATATTAATACGACAGAAATTTTACGATGCATCATGTAACCTGATAGCAATTGGAGGAGAAATTATATCATACATACTTCTAATTTACCACAGAACAAATTACTCAAAAACGGTATTTGGTTGAAACAGATTTTCAAGGTGTCGTAGCCAGAAAAGATGGTGGCCACTGGCTGCAACAGAAATATTTATAGTGTTGATTGGGATTCTGTTAACTCTGGGAGTGCTGGTGACCTCCCTCTGCCCCCAACCACAGAATGAGATTTCTGTGACTGTTCTGTATATTTTTACAGTGATAAGTTTTACAGTCAGTTTATACTATAATCAAATTTGAAATAATGGTGAGATGGGTACTTAAATCTTACTTATCCCATTTAACAAGGGTAACAGTGCTAGAGAAGTAGTCAGTATGTTTATTTGTGGAATATATGTAGGTGGACAAGACAGAATAAAGTAATGCTCAAGAGGCCAAGGATTACATTTCCCATTTTTTTCTGTTGTTATTGGCAGCGTTGCGGTGCAGTTGGTTCATAGTTTGGCGACAACCAGAGTAAAATATACCCTGATGGAATTGAAGTTTCATTTTCCTTGGCATTGAAAAGAAGGAATATTTATAAAATGGAAGAGTTTCATTTGCTCTTTCCTGCATAATTGAATATCGCTTGACCGCAGTGTATTAAATTGCAGCATTAGAGAATCCTGGAGGTAACTGTGTGGAGAACAGCTCAAAATGGGATTGCTATGTCAAATTGTAGTGTGTTATGTGGAAGCCATTTTGAGTTTTTTTGCACAAGTTACATTTGAGTATAAAGTAGAACAACACTGCTTCAAAAACAAGGGTCTTATGTAACAATTTTTAAATCTTGGAACAAACAACTCTACAAAGGAAACCATTAATAATTTGGCCCTAAGTTGACAGTCTCACTGAAGGGCGCCAAAAGAATGAGCGTTTGTTGGAGAATGGGGTTAAAATATAATCTAAGGGCAGTGCAGTGGAGCTTTTATTATTTATCTAGACCATTCTGTGCTTGATGTGAAAATGTTTGATGCTAACACTGGGTACAAAAGAGGGAAATGTTTCATTCCCAGCCTTGAAGAGCACAAAAGAATGGGTGTAAAATGGGCAACTGTTATTGCCAATTCATTATTTTATATATTATTTTGGAAGGTTTAATTACATTTCCGCTGTGATATGTGCAGTACAGAAACAACAGCAACTCCTATAGAATAGCAAAATACTGCAGATGCTGGAAATCTGAAATAACAACAGAAAATGCTGGAAACACTCAGCAGGCCAGGCAGCATCCGTGGAGAGAGAAACAGAGTTAACGTTTCAGGTCAGAGACCTTAAGGGTCATCGAGCTGAAACGTTAACTCTGTTTCTCTCTCGACCGATGCTGCCTGGCCTGCTGAGTGTTTCCAGCATTTTCTGTTGTTATTTCAGCAACTCCTATAGGTTTCCCAACACAACTAAAGTATGGTTAATGAGAAGGTGGATCTAGTTAAAAGGCAGATGCCAGGGTCATGCCATTTTGTCTCCATTCTGCCTAACTGATCCTCTTGAATGTCCTGTAACAAATTTTCTATTGTGAGCTCTACCAGACAGGTGCCAAAGTGGGTAGGCAGAGGGATTACAGCTGTAAAAGATGGCATATAAAATAAATGATTCACATCTATTGTAATTAACATAGAATTCACCTATCAAATGTTTACATTTGTGTTAAAGGTGGATATAGTGCCATTAATCTTGCTGCACTATCTGCTTTTCATCCTGAAGTTCTGGGATTAGGGACACTGCAAATGTTGCTGTTTTCCAGCAGTGTTTCCAGTATTTATGGGAAGTGTGATATTTGATGGAGCCTCTTTTCTCAGTGGGCTTATAAAAAAACACTCTTCTCTCTTTGTTTTAATAAAAGTAAATTAAACAAATATTTTAGACTGTCAGAAGACTAAAGTCTGTGCCAACTGAAGTGTGAGTCTATTTGAGTAGCTTTGTATGATTAAGTATAATGCCGCAGGGATAACTTTAAAATATTGGTGTGAATTTGATGACGTGATAAGACATCCTCTAGTCAGGAGAGTGATGCTGGAAGCCATGGCATGTGTCCAGCAATGGAATCTGAGCCCAAACTTTGTTTGATGCCACTGCTAGTAACATTCAGAATTGCTATTTACAATCTATATCAACGACTCAGATGAGGGGACCGAGTGCAATGTATCCAAGTTTGCTGACGATACAAAGCTAGGTGGGAAAGTAAGTTGTGAGGAGGATGCAAAGAGGCTGCAAAGGTGTATAGTCAGGTTAAGTGAGTGGGCAAGAACCTGGTGACGTAAGAAAACTACTAGGCACTTGGTCTAAGCGTTAAACAAGGCTTTGATCAACTGTTTTTCAACATGGAGATTTAGTTGTGTCCTTCACTAGTTCCTGTTAAAGAATGTCCTGAGCAAGCTGGGCCCATGCCCGAGCATTTATACTCTCCCTGGACAGCGCCACCAGCAGGCCGCCCAGTATTATTTCATAAGTCATTTCCACATGAATGACAAGATTCATGTCACCTGGCAGATGGAATATAATGTGGAAAAATGTGAAGCTATCCACTTTGGTAGGAAAAATAGAAAAGCAGAATATTTTTTAAATGGTGACAGATTGGGAAATGTTGGTGTTCAGAGGGACCTGGGTGTCCTTGTACACGAATCACAGAAAGTTAACATGCAGGTAAAGCAAGAAATTGCAAAAGGTTTGGAGTATAAGAGTAAAGAGGGCTTTGGTGAGACACATCTAGAGTATTGTGTACAATTTTGGTCTCCTTACCTAAGGAAGAATATACTTGCCATAGAGGGAGTGCAACAAAGATTCACTAGACTGATTCCTGGGATGGGGGGATTGTCCTATGAGGAGAGATTGAGTAGACTAGGCTTATATACCCTAGAGTTTAGAAGAATGAGAGGTGATCTCATTGAAACGTAAAAAATACTTAAGGGGATTGACAGGGTAGATGCTGGGAGGATGTTTCCCCTGGCTGGGGAGTCTGGAGCTAGGGGTCACAGTCTCAGAATAACTCCTGCTCCTATTTCTTACGTTCTAAGAATGTAAACATTGTTTGAAGTACAATGTGTATATATACATATACAGTAGACCCACTTCATAAGGTTTTCTGATGTAAAGCACGTAGGTGCAGAGGGAAATTGCACCAGAATGTGCTTGAAATTGCACTGGCTAGGATACACTTCAGGTTTTTGGTAAAGTAAATTTGCATAATCACAAACTTTAAATCTTCCATCAACCAGCACAATTGGACAGCGTAACAGAATGCAAATTTTTTTTTTTTCTTTCCATTAAAATGTAATTCCTTGATGCATCTAAGGGTGGTCACCTGCTGCAATTTTATTAATACAGCTGAAAATAGATTTATCACCAAAAATTTTCATTTTTAATAAGGGTGTCCAGTCCCCACTGAAAATTACTTAAAAAAAATACTAGACTGAACCATTTAATAGTTTCATGGGTGTACACTAATACATTACATATTTTTTGGGTGAAATTTTGTTTTTAAATTGTACCGAAGAAAATGAGCACAATTTGAAGAGCCTTTCCGAACCAGCAGAATCTCGAAATTTCGACCTGGGGGGTGTGGCTAGTTTTATGGACGGCCCTGATTCGGGTGAATTGAATCTTGAATCAGCGGAAAAGATTGCTGAAAATACAAGCGGAAGTGGTTTTGGGCGTAACTCACTTGCCCGATCTTTTGCACTGTTTCGGCCGATTCCGTTGATATGACTAGCGGAAACTCTACCCCATTGTTTACAAGTAATGTAGAGCTCTTATAAATTATCCCATTTATAGTTGGCTTCCATTGATACTATTATACTGAGGAGGCTTAAAGCAATGTCTATTCCATGAGCGATATTTTCATTTCATCTCATTCCTCCGTGACATAGCTGCCTGAAGTGACAAAAAATAGCCCCGTATCTACCCGTAGCTTGTTGTTGTATGGCTGACAGCACTGTTTAGAACTGATTTAGAATGCCACTGTAACATAAGAACATAAGAAATAGGAGCAGGAGTAGGCCATTCAGCCCTTCGAGCCTGCTCCGCCATTCAATGAGATCATGGCTGATCTTCTGCCTCAATTCCATTCACCGGCCTTATCGCCATATCCCTTGATGCCCTTACTCGTCAGAAATCTATCGACTTCTGTTTTGAATATACCCAATGACTGAGCCTTCACAGCCCTCTGGGGTAGAGAATTCCAAAGATTCACCACCCTCTGTGTGAAGAAATTTCTTCTCATCTCAGTCCTGAATGGTCTACCCTTTATCCTGAGGCTGTGGCCCCTGGTTCTAGATTCCCCAGCCAAGGGAAACATTCTCCCAGCATCCACCCTATCAAGCCCTGTAATCATTTTGTATGCTTCAATGAATTCCCCTCTCATTCTTCTGAATTCAAGAGAATACAGGCCTAGTTTACTCAATCTCTTCTCATACGACAGTCCCGCCATCCCAGGAATCAATCTCGTGAACCTTCGTTGCACTCCCTCCATGGCAAGTATATCCTTCCTTAGGTAAGGAGACCAAAATTGTACACAGTACTCCAGGTGTGGTCTCACCAAGGCCCTATATAATTGAAGTAAGACTTCTTTACTCCTGTACTCAAATCCTCTTGTAATGAAGGCCAGCATACCATTTGCCTTCCTAATGGCTTGCTGCACCTGCACATTCACTTTCAGTGACTCATGTACAAGGACACCCAGGTCCCTTTGAGCATCTGCATTCCCCAATCTTTCACCATTTAGGAAATACTCTGCCTTTCTGTTTTTTCTACCAAAGTGGATAACTTCACATTTATCCACATTATATTCCATCTGCCATGTTCTCGCCCACTCACTGAGCCTGTCGAGATCCCCTTGAAGCCTTTTCACATCCTCTTCGCAACTGACACTGCCACCTAGCTTTGTGTCATCAGCAAATTTGGAAATGTTACATTTAGTCCCCTCATCCAAATCATTGATATAGATTGTGAATAGCTGGGGCCCAAGCACCGATCCTTGCGGTACCCCACTAGTCACAGCCTGCCATCCTGAAAAAGACCCGTTTATTCCTACTCTTTGTTTTCTGTCTGTTAACCAATTCTCAATCCATGCTAGTATATTACCCCCAATTCCATGTGCCCTAATTTTGTTCACCAACCTCTTGTGTGGGACCTTATCGAAGGCCTTCTGAAAATCCAAATACACCACATCCCCCGGTTCCCCTTTGTCTACTCCACTGGTTACATCCTCAAAGAACTCCAATAGGTTTGTCAAACAGGATTTCCCTTTCATAAATCCATGTTGACTCTGCCCAATCTTACTATTAGTTTCTAAGTGCCCAGTTATTGCATCCTTTATAATGGAGTCCAGCATTTTCCCAACTACTGATGTGAGGCTAACAGGTCTGTAGTTCCCCGTTTTCTCTCTCCCTCCTTTTTTAAATAGCGGGGTTACATTTACTATCCTCCAATCTGCAGGAACCGTTCCAGAATCTATAGAATTTTGGAAGATAACAACCAATGCGTCCACTATCCCAATGGCCACCTCTTTCAAAACCCTAGGATGTAGGTCATCCAGTCCTTGAGATTTATCAACTTTTAGTTCCATTAATTTTGCTAGTACTGTTTTTTTCCTAATAATAATTTCTTTAAGTTCCTCATTCTCGCCACACCCTTTGTTTTCTCGTATTTCTGGGTGTTTTTTGTGTCTTCCTCCGTGAAGACAGAAACAAAGTATTTATTTAATTTCTCTGCCATTTCCTCATTATAAATTCTCCCGTCTCTGACTGTAAAGGACCTACATTTACCTTCGCCAGTCTTTTCCTTTTCACATACCGATAGAATATTTTGGATTGCTGATATGCTGTGCTGATCTGAACAGAAATGGAATTGTCAAGAAAAACAGTCAAGAAAAAAGTGCCACAAACACAAATTATGTCGTAAATAGGATATCACACACTTGGCAAGACATTACCACTTGAATTCACACGTGAAAACAACTTCCTGTGAATGATTTCCCTTTTACAATCATGAATTAAAGATGTTGAAAAAAATCTAATATGTTTGTGAATACATTTATACTCTGTACACGTAGAGAATTCACTTGACAAGCCATGACTTAATAAAACATAAGAATCCACACAAGTCAATGCTGGCTTTTCTGAGGTGAGTAACATATACCTGTGAAACCTCCTCTTTATTTTTCTGGGTGGGGGTGGGAGGACAGAAGAATATGGGCAACACGGTGGCATAGTGGTTAGCACTGGTGCCTCACAGCGCCAGAGACCCGGGTTCGAATCTGACCTCGGGTGACTGTCTGTGTGGAGTTTGCACATTCTCCCCGTGTCTGCGTGGGTTTCCTCCGGGTGCTCCGGTTTCCTCCCACAGTCCAAAAATGTGTGGGTTAGGTTGATTTGGCTATGATAAATTGACCCTTAGTGTTAGGGGGGATTAAATATGTGGGGTGATGGGATATGTTAGGGGGAATTAAATACGTGGGGTTACGGGGGTAGGGTGGGATATGTGTACTGTGGGGATTAAAGCAGGGACAGGGTACTGGATTTGGATGATCAGCCATGATCGTATTGAATGGCGGAGCAGGCTCGACGGGCCGAATGGCCTACTCCTGCTCCTAGATTCTATGTTTCTAAAGCCATTCAAAGGCATCATGCCAATTTCCTTAAGGCCTCCTTTTTCTTCAGAATTAGCTATTAAGTAATGGGAATGTTTCAGCAGCGGAAATAGCCAATTACATATAGCTCCAAAAAAATTGATTAGATTGGTTAATCAGTCACTGCAGTTGAAGAGTGCGACCCCTTAAACACTGTGCAACCAACAATGAAGTTTGATTGAAACATAAAATGCTGGAAATACTCAGCAGGTCAGGCAGCATCTGCGGAGAGAGAGAAACAGAGTTAACGTTTCAGGTCGATGACCTTTCATCAGAACCCTTCATGAAAGGTCATCGACCTGAAACGTTAACTCTGTTTCTCTCTCCGCAGATGCTGCCTGACCTGCTGAGCAATGTCCCTTTAACGGGCCACGCAGCACATTCAAAAATCCACACACACGCATACATGGCCGTGCAGCTTAAAACGTTGCTGCTAAGTATTTCCAGCATTTTCTGTTTTTATTTCAGATTTCCAGCATCTGCAGTATTTTGCTTTTGTATAAAATATGATTGGCTGCATAGTGACTGTCTGCTATACTTCAACCTTTTGTCCCCACAAATTTTGTTATTTTATTTTATCCTTTCTGCAAACCCCCAGTGCTGTGTATTATTGTTCCTGATTAAGTTGAGAAAATAATCAGGCTCCTTTGCTCTTAACTATGTCTCTGAAAATAGTATGGCCCTATTTTTGTGACTAATTTTCCATTCCTCTCTATGGGGGAGGTATTTCCTCTTTAATTTCCCTAACAAGCATTAACTTGTCTTGTGGATAGTCAGTTACAAACCCACATCCTAACACTATGACGCAGCCTGTTAGGACGCTTTATGCATTGTACAACTAATCTCCCTTTAGCGAGTCCATAGTTAATTTTGCAGCCAGGTGTGGGACCCTTTTTCCTGCAGCCAGTTCCAGCTCTGGTTCTGTTTATCCTTCACAGCCTTTGAACATATGGGACCAAACATATAGGACCAAGCTTATAGGACTAAACTTATGAATACGTGTGACCGATGGGGAGCCTTGCCTATTAGCCACACATATCGGGAAATCACAGGTGTGCTGCCCATGATTTCCATTCATTAAAACTGATGGCCTCACAAATTTGAATATTTTACAATTTGCATACCAAAGTGATCACAAATACTTGTTTTGTGTTGTCTTGTTTGCATGCAGTCAACATTGCATGAGCCTATGGATTCCAGTGTCAAATAAAGCCCATCAGATTGACAGATGTGGATAAGGTGTGCAGTCACGTATCATTTAGGTCATTCGTGGTCAAACAAGCAAAACCACCAGTGTGAGATATGACACGTTTGATTGTCTCACTTCCATAAAAAAAACCGCATTGCAACGCAAAAAGCCCTTTTAATACACACTGGCCCTGAATTCGTGGTTGGTATGACGGTGTACTATCTGAGTACGCCATTGTACCACCTTTAAAATTGACTGCAAGTTCAGGATTTCCACATGCGCTAAATCCTGAACTTGCGATCTGTCAAGTTTCAACTGCACATGAGCTTTGCTGCACGTTTCACCTCCTCATTCAAATCAATGTGCTGGCGAAACGTTGGGCTAATTGCCCACCTACTGTGAGTTAATTACGCTGAAAATTTTTACGTCTGGTGCAAACAGGCGCAGGAAGCCTGTTGCATAGCGTAAGGTGAGAAAATTGTATTATAAACCTGTTCCAAACATTGTTGCTGTCACACAAAAAGGCCAATTTGTATTTAATCTCCCATTGTCTTCCATATATGATTTATCGAGGGAGCTCTTTCTGTCCACTGGATGATTTGTATTGATAAACACATGGCAAATTTTGTTTCCAGCAGATTAGGTTATTCATACTGAAAGAAAGAGATTGTCTCCATTATCCCTGCTGTGTTTTGCTTTTAGAAATAGTGGTAACATCGTATCTTGATTATTGGATAGAAAATAGCTTGAGAAAAATGAATGGGACTAATATCACCGCTACGTTTTATTAACAGACAATTGTTTTATATACTTGATATGAAATACATCATTTCTATTCTATTTGTACAATGAACTATTCATTTCTGTAACTGAATGGCATGCATGTTTTAATAGTCTTTTAAAATGAGTTGTGGGCAAATCAGCAATCTCTGGTTCCTGATTGACTAAAAGTCAGGAAGTGAAAGGAGCACCACCCCACGTGATCCCAGGTTCTTATACGCACAACGGTACACTCCTGGGCTCTGTGGGGCACTGCGCTGTGCACAACTCTGCAGCGTTTGAAAGCAAGTTCTCGAAGTGGGGTTCGCACGGGGTAAGTGCGGATTTCCTTCAGGTGTCGACGGCGTACTCCTTAGCTATACCGCCGACCGTGATTTCAGGATCAATATAATAAGGGTAACTTTCACAGGCTTCCGGAACAGATTTTCTTTGCACAGTCTTGTTAAACTGATCGATCTAAGTACATGAATGTGGCTGCGAAGTCTGGCCCCAGTCGGCAAATCGCACCACATTTGACAAAGATTTGGCTTGCATGTATAGGCGCTCATCTGTCACTGAGATGATGTACTTTCTATGTTAGATGTGAGCACTAAGCCACATTTGTAACTCCCAACTACCTTGAGTTTGTGGACCATTCACAAATACTTAACTTTGGCCTAACATTGGCCACGTTGAGTTCAGGGTAAGCTAGCGTCCAATCCCACCTTCACAAAGAATAATGGTTTTGAGCGATCTGATTGTCAGAGTTTTGAAATGCTACCTGGACTAAAGAATCCCAGGGTAGATTTTCTGATCGGGTGTTAGTCAGGTGATGTGCTATTAGCACCAGCCAAACTGGGAGTCTGCTGATCCTGCCTTATTTTGCGAGATCAGCTTCATTTACATGGTATGGGCAAGTTCTCACTTGGGAGTTCACCAATGGGGTGGGCGGGGCAGGGGATAAATTGTATGTAAGCAGGTTTCAGGGGCTGTTTACAAGGGAATAGGTACATTTAAAGGGATGCAGTCACTTAAAGGTGGGTGGCTTTCTATGAGATAAGAATGGTGGCAGATTTTACAAAAGCTGCGAACATTTTAACGTTATATTTGAACCTTACAAAATGTTGTATGGGTAACAAAAATTGCTGGTAAAACCCAATAGCTGATGCAGTGAATGTGGAGGTAGGAAAACGATTTTTAAAAAATTCATTCTCTGGATGTGTGCGTCGCTAGCAAGGCCAGCCTTTTTGGCCCATCCCTAGTTGCCCTGAGAAAGTGGTGCTGGTCGTGGGCCTTCTTGAACCGCTGTGGCAGTTTGATAATGAGTGGCTTGCTAGGCCATTTCAGAGGGCAGTTCTGCGTCAACCAGATTGGTGTGTGACTGGTATCACAGATAGGCAAGGCCAGATAAGGGCAAGCAGGTTTCCTTCTCTAAAGAACATTAGTGAACCAGTTTGGTGGCATAATACTCCAGTTTGGTGGCTGGTAAAGTGGAGATGGTGCAGAATGATATGTTCACAAGGAGAATGCTCCTGCCTGCTACTCCAGGGAATCCTGCCCTTTGGACAGCATTGCAGCATGTCTGGAAGGAGGTGGAGAAAGAGGACTTGAGGGTATAGCTGAACATTACTGCCACTGCAGTGTCAACCCTGTGGTGCATGTTAGCTTCAGGTCTCCTTGGAGAAGATGACACAGCTCTGGCTGTCTTCTGACCCAGGGCCTCTTTAGCCAGTTCTGTGTGGCCATTGTCAGGTACAATAGAAGCTTACAGCACGAAAGGAAGCCATTTGGCCCATCCACTTTTCCTTCTAAGAGATGCAAAGGTCCCCGCCTCAACTATTCCCTGTGGTAAAGCCTTCCATGCTCTAACAGCTCTGCATAATGAAGATAACACCTCTGAAAATGCTCCTCTGCTTGTAAATGTGGTTGGGAGGGTGTCAGCAGGTGGGTGCAGTCTGCATTTGGTGCCGCTTGACCTGTCTTCCATCCTCCATTGCTTCTTTCTCCAGCAATCATAAAGGAGAATTCCCATTTGGAAACCCAATGTCCCAATATCATGGGCGTGTACTTTTTAAAAAGCAGCATCAGTGCACTTGGCACGAAGCCTCCTGACCAACTCGGTGGAAACAGGAAAGAAACAAAGCAAACAAGGAAAAAAAGTTGAGAAAAAGCCTCAAAATGGTGCTATAAATCTTATTATATCGGACTTTCTAAATGCACTTTTGTAAACAGCACACTCTAGCAGCCTGGATGCCTGTTCTATACGGGCGGGGAGATGCCTGAGTGCTCTGCTCGCGTAAATGCTGGGAAATTGCACGGATATCTAACTGACATTATTGGAGCTCTTAATTTTAATATAATTATCTGCAAAGTGGCCAGTGCTTCTGGGATCAGTACAATCCCCAACCAGAAAATTGGATGAGGAATGAAATAGGCAGAAATGCGGCATAGATGATCTCCGCCAATTTTTCTGCTGGGATAAGCCCACATTATGCCAATAATTTTAAAGGTGATTTAGCCCTTTTCAAATTGACACCATTGTCAACTTGACATTAGTGGCCAAATTAAGTGTTCTCTGAGTTTATGTTTAAACAAAAAGCGTTTCTTGAAACTGCCAAGATGGT
This sequence comes from Squalus acanthias, assembly GCA_030390025.1. NCBI lineage: Eukaryota > Metazoa > Chordata > Chondrichthyes > Squaliformes > Squalidae > Squalus > Squalus acanthias. The sequence goes on from CM059430.1 coordinate 5,895,250, forward strand.
CCATTGATAAATAATGTTCCAAGTGTAAATATATTTTTTTTCTTTTCAATGTATAACTAGGAAATTGATTGGCGCACTGTGAAAGTTTTCCATAATATTTGCTTAAAATTGACCCTTACAATCTAATAAGGAAGGACATGTTTTTTTACATTTAACTACAGTACTGTAGAACTGGTACCACATTCAAGCAAACCAGTTTCTAAATAGCTATTTTAAAGTAACACTAGCCCAAGAATCTGGATTTATTTAGCTGGCACTATTCCCAGCAAGACCAGAGTTTACTGTCCCAAAATTAAGACTTACCACATCTAAAGGAGAGGTTTTCTTATTTCTTTATTGTTTATAAACAATTATGTTCATTAGCAAAATGCTGTCAGTAGCCATTTCCAGTTAATATAAAACTTACCTGTCGAACCTGAACATCATGAAGTGGAAAGTCAATTAGTAGCAGACTCTGAATCTGCCAGTAGTGACTGGTACCTGTTTTTTTTATCTGACCTCTGCTTATTCAATAATCTGGATTGTATCAGTGTCTCAGCTGTCAAAGAGAGATAATATGTCAATTCTGCTGCTTTCCTGAAAGGTCACAGTTTTTGGTATTTGTCGAATTATGCAGTGAGAAAGTCCCACTGCAAAAGCCTCTGACTTTAAAGTATAGGACAGAGTTTCTATGCTCCATTTAGTCACTGGTCCAGATTTTGCACTCAGCGGTAAAGGAACGGCGCTCGCCGTTCACCTCGCTGACAGCTGCCCACAGGCTTGTCAGTGGAGATTTCCTCCAATCCACTGTCTTTTCCAGTGCGGCGCCCTCTACAGGGGATCTGCGGCATGTGTGAGCAGCACAAAAAACCAGCGAGGCTCTCCAACCAATCAGATTGAAGAATCCTCACTGAGACACGCAGAGTCCAAACCAGGAAGTATAAAGCAGGAAATATAAATTAGATTTAAATGATGTACAGAAAGTGCAATAAAGACTGGGAAATACAGATGGGATTAAGGAATAGAGATAAGAGACAGACAGAAGAAGTAAAAAAAAATTATTTAATTTTTTTTTAAAAATCGCCAACACTAATTTTCTTCTGAGGGAATGAGACGCCACACCTGTAAAATAAATTTTTCAGGGCTAGAGAGGTTGTTCAGCAGTAATTATCACTTATCATGCTGTTAAAAATTCACTTACTGCTGAATGCACCAGCCCTAACCTTTTCAGCCATTTTTAGTGCGGAACTAGTGGGCAAGTACAGCAAGTTCACGCCATTGCAGTCATTTCAATGCTGAGTCAATTGACGAGAACGGCAACAGCGCACCCTGTGGAGAAGCAGGGTATCTCTGACAGCAATTTCTGGATTTCCCCGTTTAACTGAGCATGTGCATACTCCAGAAGTTGCTGTCAGATTTCTTCCATTATAAAGGTGAGCACTGATAGCGTCACCATTATTCTTATCGCAAATTCTGGGCATGAGTAGTTTTTTTTTGTATTCATTCATGGGATGTGGGCGTCGCTGGCAAGGCCAGCGTTTATTGCCCATCCCTAATTGCCCTTGAGAAGGTGGTGGTGAGATGCCTTCTTGAACCGCTGCAGTCCGTGTGGTGAAGGTACTCCCACGGTGTTCTTAGATAGGGAGTTGCAGGATTTTCACAGGCAGGATGGTGTGTAACTTGGAGGGGAACTTGGAGGTGGTAGAGGTCGTGGGTTTGGGAGGTGCTGTTGAAGAAGTCTTGGCGAGTTGCTGCAGTGCAACTTGTAGATGGTACACACTGCAGCCACGGTGCATCGGCGGTGGAGGGAGTGAATATTTAAGGTGGTGATTGAGGTGCTGCTTTGTCCTGGATGGTGTCGAGCTTCTTGTGTTGTTGGAGCTGCACTCATCCAGGCAACTGTAGAGCATTCCATCACACTCCTGACTTGTGCCTTGTAGATGGAGGAAAGGATTTCGGGAGTCAGGAGGTGAGTTACTCACCACAGAATACCCAGCCTCTGATCTGTTCTTATAGCCACAGTATTTATGTGGCTGGTCCAGTTAAGTTTCTGATCAATGGTGACCCCCCAGGATGTTGATGGTGGGGGATTCGACGATGATAATACTGTTGAATGTCAAGCTGAGGTGGTTAGACTCTCTCTTGATGTAAATGGCCATTGCCTGGCACTTGTGTGGTGGGAATGTGACTTGCACTTATCAGCCCAAGCCTGAATGTTGTCCAGGTCTTTCTGCATGCGGGCACGGACTGCTTCATTATCTGAGGAGTTGCGAATGGAACTGAGCACTGTGCAATCATCAGCAAGCCAGCCAGAGGAGCGTTTTCCCCCTGAATCCCATTGATTTCAGTTTTACTAGGGCTCCTTCATGCCACACTCGGTCAAATGCTGCCTTGATGTCAAGGGCAGTCGCTCTCACCTCACGTCTGGAATTCAGCTCCTTTATCCATGTTTGGACCAAGGCTGTAATGAAGTCATAGAGTCATAACGGCACAGAAGGAGGCCATTCAGCCCATCGAGTCCGTGCTGACTCTATGTAGAGCAATCCAGTCAGTTCCATTCCCCCGCTCTATCCCCGTAGTCCTGCAAGTTTATTTCCCTCAAGTGCCTATCCAGTCTCCCCTTGAAAACATTGTGTGTCTCCGCTTCCACCACTTCCGTCGGCAACGAGGTCCAGGTCCTCACCACTCGCTGCATAAAAAAGTTTTTCCTCACGTCCCCCCTATATCTCTTGTCCAAAACCTTAAATCTGTGTCCGCTAGTCCTTGTACCATCAACTAGTGGGAACAGCCTTTCCCCATCTAGCCTATCCAAACCCGTCATAATCTTGTACACCTCTATCAAATCACCCCTCAACCTCCTTTGCTCTAATGAAAACAAATCCAGCTTCTCCAACCTGTCCTTGTAGCTAAGATCCCCCATCCCCGGTCTGGAGCCAATTGGTCCTGGTGGAACCCAAACTGAGCATAGTTGAGCAGGTTATTGGTAAGTAAGTGCTGCTTGATAGCACTGTCGATGACCCCTTCCATCACTTCGCTGATGATTGAAAGAAGGCTGATGGGGCAGTAATTGGCCGGATTGGATTTGTCCTGCTTTTTGTGGACAAGACAAACCTCGGCAATTTTCCAATTTGTCGGATAGATGCCAGTGTTGTAGTTGTACAGGAATAGCTTGACTAGAGGCACGGCCAGTCTGGAGCACAAGTCTTCAGCACTACAGCCAGGATGTTGTCGGGGCCCATAGCTCTTTGCTGTATCCAGTGCGCTCAGCCGTTTCTTGCTGTCACGTGGAGTGAATCAAAGTGGCTGAAGACTGATGTTAGTGATAAAACTGCAGATACTGCATATCCAAACCAGAATAATCTTCACCGGAAATACTGATAACTCCACCCACCCCCCCAATCAGCATCAGGATACAAGCTAAATTAGCCATTGTGAGGAAATAGCATGCTTTAGTTGCAGTGCTAATTTTTACCGCTAGATATTGCTAAGTCACTTTGTAGCAACTACACTAAACAGACAAGAAACATCTCTGAGTAGAAGATTGGCATATAATGAATCTTGCTCACCTTTGCTATGACAGATAGTTTAAGAAAGAAAGAAAAAGCTTGCATTTATATAGTGCCTTTCAGGTCCTCAGGATGTACAAAGCAAAGAAGTACTCTTCATGTGTAGCTATTGTTGTTACGAAGGGAAATGCAGCAGGCAGTTTTCCTACAGCAGAAATAAATGTTGTCCAGGACACCAGAAAAACTCCCTTGCTTTTCTTTGAATAGTATCATGGGATCTTTAACATACAATTGAGAAGACAGAGCCTCTGCCTAACATCTCTTGCAAAAGGCTGGACCTGCGGCAGTGCAACATTGACGTGTCAGGTTAAAATTTGTGCACAAATCTCTGGACCTAAAAATTCGGTTGTTTTGCGCCTCCCGTTAGCGCCCGGGCGTGGCGCCGCCAACGCCTCCCGCGAAATTCAGCAGGAGGTTAGCGGTGGCGGTAACCGTTAGCACCCCGCGGCGCTGCGCCGCCGGCGATGACATCATCGACGTGCGCAGCGCCCCGCTCGTGCCTGGCTGCGATCTTCAGTAGCGCCCCCTGACCTACCACCGGACACTATGTCCGCCGGGGTCAGGGGGGACTACCTGCGGCCGGGGCGGCGCTAATTAAAGGCGAGGTGGCGGGCGGCCATTTTTGTTGCTGGCCACCTGCCAGCACCTGCCCCCGTTGCCGTCCCCGGCCTCCTGACCAGCCCCCCCCCCCCCACCCCCGCAGAGTGCCGGCTGCGCTCCGTGAGCCCGGCAGTTCCCTTGAGTGCCGGGCTCTTTTGCCAGCACTCCGATCCCTGGTGACCCAGCTGGGCCCGGGGTCGCGCTGCGCAAAGCCCCTCCCCTTTAAGAAGGGGAGGAAGGCCTGCAGTACCGCGGCGCGACATGCCGCAGCGCATGGTGCTGCGGCACGTAGCGCCGCGATATTCCCTCGCAGCGCCCCAAGAGGGAGGCGGGGAGCTTCCAGTAGTGCCCCGCTTCCCCCTTGGGGTGCTATCGATGAATTGCGGGAGCGCTAACCCTGGCAAAGTTAGCGTCCTAAAGGGGACACGATTCAATTTTTCCCCCCTGGAGTTTATTAGCCATATTGTACTTAATTTCATCATTGTTAGTTGTCAGAACATGAGCATCCAACTAACATTTCTGCTGGACCTATGACAGCCTTTTTGACGCTAACATGGTAAGAATTGACTAACGCAAGTGTATTGCTGTAAGAGCCAAGTTCAGGGAGGAGTTTGTAATTTTCAATACAAAAGCAAAATACTGCGGATGCTGGAAATCTGAAATAAAAACAGAAAATGCTGGAAATACTCAGCAGGTCAGGCAGCATCTGTGGAGAGAGAAACAAGAGTTAACGTTTCAGGTCGATGACCCTTCGAAGGGTCATCGACCTGAAACGTTAACTCTGTTTCTCTCTCCACAGATGCTGCCTGACCTGCTGAGTATTTCCAGCATTTTCTGTTTTTATTTGTAATTTTCAATGTTCACTTCAACAAAACTTCAAACCTCCGGCCATCATTTTTGGTCATCTAGGTGATTGAACCCATTGCTAGCAGGAGATAGAAATCAGGGCCTTGTGAGACCGAAGATTACAGATGTTGGGAAGAGATTATAGCTGGCCGAGATCCCATTGAATGAAAGGTTTAAACCTGAAATATGAACAGATAAATTGGTACTTTGCCAACGTTCAAAGCTCCAAATCCTCATTACAACAGATGAATAGAGTAGTTCCTTTTTGAAACATATTGGTCTAGGTCAGCTGTGATGTGAACCCATGGTAATCCCAGGTACTATTGCGATCATCTAACTGTGCAGTGTTGATCCCAGCTTCAAAAGAGTTTCAGGTTTCGCATATTAGAGCTGAGGTTTTCCAATCAAAGCCAATTTTATTTGGCACTGATGTCCACGCGAGGCAGAAGTGATTTTACTTGTACTGAATTTATGTTTCTAGGCTACAAGCTAGAATATACCGTCATGATGAAGAGTCAGTTATTAGAACAGATTTTTTATTCCTGCTGTGAACTTTGATTTAGTATGGAGCACAAATTCTCCTGATCTGTTAAATTGTAGTAAATAAATGGACTAAGATGACAGAGATTAAATGCACACTTCCTTGAGGTTTCACTGAATAAATCCTTTGATTTAAATCCTAATGAGCTACGCAAATCACAAAAGTATCTAATTCACCTTGAAGTCCTCAATACTCTGTCTACTTCTTCCTGCAGTTGAAAGAGAAGAGTGGGGTAGGCTGCAGGTTCTCCCTTATCATCTTTATTTGTGTTCTATGATTGGCAGAACTCAGGAGGTGTGTTGCTCTAAGGCAGGGCTGGGCGAATTCTTATCATTTTTTTTCCATCCTATTTTTCAATGGCCAGTGATAAACTACTTTGCCTCTCAAATATACTCCATTGTATTCACTATAATGAAACTTGCTCATTGACGGACAACAAGTTTTAATGTTCACTGAAGGCGGAATTTTAATTTGAGCCTTCCAGTCACTGACTCAAGCTGATAGGCTGTCCATGGACATTGGGAATGATGGCAAACCTCACTGTACTATTGACGAACAGATTCCTTTGACATGGCAGTCAGATGTTGGCTAGTTCGGTTTCAGAGTTACCATTTTACTGATGAGTATCTCTGTTATGTTAAGAAGATATTTTTTCAGCTGTGTTAGAAGGCATGTAAAAAGTTAATCTCTTGTTTGCCCTGTAATTATATTCTGTGAGCTATAGCGTCTGTTGTTGCACAATTCAAGCGTTAGAGGAGTTCCTACTTAGCAACAGTAAACACCATCTTAAAATTGATGAATGGACAAATGGTTTCATCCAACCATGTTTACTCCAAAGTTATTTAGCTCAGGAAAAATAGGCAAAGAGCAGCTTACTACAACAGGGAGCTGAAAAGTTGGAGATGTCTTTGTCTCATTCTCTTCTATCAATTTTCTGCGATGTTAACACAAGAATCTATCCCATAATTTGAGAATAATCGGTAAAGGATTCGTTGCTGCAGGGATCAAATTCTAAGAACCATTAGGAGAAAGCAAATCTGTTTCTTTGAATAAGTTGTTCTGATACTTAACAGTTAACTTTGATAATCCTTTGTTTGGCACACTGATTTGATTAATAGCCACCAGTAACTGCAATCTGTAAGAACTTCAGAACCATTAGAGATATAATCATTAAATATTAACAAACTAAGGAACGTTTTGGCTTAATTTTACTACAAATATTTTTATAATGAATGCAATTGATTTCCCATGAGTTATGTGGTGCATTGTTTTAGGCTAACTCTTTCAATTGATGAAAAAAATGCTGGTTAATATATTTTGAACTCCACTGGGACTGACATTTGTCTAAAGGATTTGAGAAGCAATACATTGCGGATGGCATTTTGCCTGTATTGTCAGACAAAACTTGAATATCTTTTCAAACAATGCTAATAACGATGGTGCCCTTTCTGCCAAGGTTGTTCATAAAAAATCAACTCAAGTGTGTGAGTCTACTGTTAGTCCAGCCATGCTGTACAATGTGGTTGGTTGGCTTCCACTGTTAATGAAGCAGGATCCTTTTATTCTTGGCATTTGTTACAAACCCTTTCTTTGGTCTTGCATTATGAAAGCATTTAGATGAGCACTTGAAACGCAATAGCATACAAGGCTACAGACCAAGTGCTGGAAAATGGGATTAGAATAGCTAGGGCTTGATGGCCGGCGCAGACACGATGGGCTGAAGGGCCTCTTTCTGTGCTGTATAACTCTATGGGCTGGATTTTGAATGACCCATGGAGTCGGGTTTGGAGGCGTGTGTGGGGTTAAATTTGCGGGGTCGGGGTTTCCGACCCCATCCCGACTCCATCCCGCCTCCACGCAATTTTGACAATCAGTCGCGGGGTTCCCAACTCCGTCCCGCCTTCAAGAGGCGGGAGAGGCCATTAAAGCCCTTAACAAGCTCTAAATTGGCTCTGTAATGCCATTTTGAAACGCTGTAGCTAGTTTAACCCTCTTCTGACGTGAAGCACGCCTGGTGTGAAACACTCCAGTGAAACATGGCGGGAGCACAAGTGGATAGCTGACTATCGGCTGCAGGTCCACTATTACAACGGAGATGTGATGAAGGTAGTAGTAGTAGTAGTATTAGGTGTGAACGTCGCCTCTGATGCTGCTGCATTCAATGTCTTTAGAGACTGCCTGGGAGGACTTGCTTGGCAAAAAAAAAATCTCTCTCTCTCTCTCTCTTCTCTCTCTCTCTCTCTCACACACACACCCCATTTTTGCATCCAGGTCCTCTCTCACCAACAGTCTCTGAGACTAGGCAGGCAGCAATGATGACATCATCAGAGGTGACTTTCAGACTGAAAACACTAATTAGTTCATGGGTTCCCACATGCTGCAACTCAATTGCCCAATTAAGTGAAAATTGCATCAGGCATCCACATTAATCTGGAGTCGGGGGGGGGGGAAACACGAAATGCGGATTACACGACCCCAACCCGACCCCAAGACAAAATCCAGCCCTATGACTCTATGAAAGCAGCTGTGTGCTGTAAAAATAGCTCTTCCAGTTTTCTCCCCTCTTCTGCTGAAGGTGCTGACGTTCTGGGATATGGTTCCCTGGTTGCTGGGCACCCTCTAGTACATTGCACAAGTGGCTGTTCTTCATGTGTCAGTCTGGACAGTGAGTGTCAGCGGACTATTTAACCGTGGAGATGTCACAACCAAGCCCAATCCTGCTCTCACCCAATGTAACATACTTGCACACTGGAGGTCATTGGATAGAAATCAGGAGCAGAAACCCTGGCAGATTTTTTATCTCCCTCTCCGAGGGGCATTGAGCCCAATTGTAACATCCTCATTTCTGACCTGACTGAGATAACCATAAATTGGGACTGGGACCTGGGATCTAGTCTGTATGGCTTAGTGCTACACCAGCCAGTGCCATTGTCATTGCCCGCTAAACCACCAAGGTGATGAAGAAAAAGATGAATGTTTAAACTGAAAGAACCACTGGCATTAATATTTTTCTTCTGCAAAATCCATTTTTCAGTAACTTTATTAATTATGATTTTTTTTAAATATATATATAGGTTACTATAATATAGGTTCTATGACCTGATTCCAATTGGTGGTCCTGGCAGTGTTGAGGAGAGATCTGGTCAATAAAGCCAAATTTTAAAAGAACTGCCAAGTTGTTTTTTTTATTAAATTTATAAGACTGATTATTCAAGCAGGGACTTGATATTAAATCATTTATGTTTTATTGCTTTGGCGCCTTAGATCTTGTGACAGATGGTGATCTTTTTTGCACCGCTCTGACGCATGGCCTGGAGTGTAACTCTGCCAACCTGGTCTTGTAGCGGTGTTTGGTGAGCTTGGGACACTGCTTGTAAAAGATGGCCCAGTGACACTAGAGACTGATGAATCAAACAACGTTTTATCCCTTTTTTCCTCAGGATTTTGGCAAGTGTCCTCGATTGAGACTTTTCACTCAGGAGTATATTCTTGCTTTGAATGAACTGAATGCTGGAATGGAGGTGGTGAAGAAATTCATTCACAGGTATCTATAATTCTACATTCTTCGTGATTAACTGTTGAAATGATGTTATGACCCATATATTTAGAACAATAAGGGTTCACAGTAAAGGTTGATACAATATAATTTAATTTAGAGTAAAATAAACTTCTTTCCAAATTGATAGATCAGAGTATTAAGTATCCAATTGTATTAGTAATTCATTCATTTTATATGAAATGTTAAATTGCATAGTACTAGAGCAGTATAACTGCACGTTATTTTGTTATATTTTAAATTTCTAGCATATAAACTGCTTTTCCCTAAATGTGGTTTCACTTATTTTCTGTTACAGTATGCACGGTCCAACCGGCCAGTGTCCCCATCCAAGGGTCCTACCAAACCTTGTAGCTGTCTGCTTAGCTGCCATTTATTCTTGTTATGAAGAATTTATTAACAGGTTTGTACAAAAGCCTGATGTTTATTTAATGTGTTGATACAAAAATGGATCGATTGAATAATGATGTATTATCTCATCAGACTGACTAGGCTGTAAAGTGGCTTCTGGTCTCCACCTTCTTCAGTGTCGTGGTATTGCTAGGCATGAATACCCATCCAATGTGTGTTGTGAAAGATTTTGCTTAAAGGGCCAATGTCGTCATGAAAATTATTTGACGAACCTTTATCTACATTTTTTTCAAACGTGCATTGCAATGACATAAAGATGATCTCAAAATTTTTTCTCAAATTTGAATGACATCTTCATGATAAAATGAATCCATGATTCAATTTCCCCAATACAAAAGCAAAATACTGCGGATGCTGGGTATCTGAAATAAAAACAGAAAATGCTGGAAATACTCAGCAGGTCAGGCGGCATCTGTGGAGAGAGAAACAAGAGTTAACGTTTCAGGTCGGTGGCCTTTCCTAAACAGGAAACCATTTGCCAGATGTCTTTTGATGAAGACTGTGCTTCTTCAAAGTATAACAAATGCTCTTCAGTCCTCAAAACGATAGAGCAGAATGTGCGTTTGCATCAGATATTGAAAATCCAAAGTGAGTGTCTGCTGGTCAGTATTACTGATTGATTGACAGAGAAACATAATCCTGTCAAGTTAAGGAGGAATCTGCAACCCAATCATTCCAGCAGTCAGAAAATCAGTGCAAGGTATAAGCAGCTTTGTAGTAAAGAGGGTTTAAAAAGTGATGAAATGTATGACACGTGGACGGTACTAGGGCAGGTGTTTCATGTACCAGTAGCAACAATGTACAAGTCATGGCTGCAAATCAGTTCTGTGAGACTACGGCATTCCTACCCAAATGATTTGAACTCTCTCATTGCTCTGCAGGTTTACAAACAGTTTCCAACAGTACTGGCACTGAAAGTGTACTAGTTACTGAATAGAGTAGAATAGATTGGAGCGGACTGATGGAATTATTAGCCCATCACTCATAATAAAAAAAGAACTGAAAAGAGGACTAAAAATGGATTGAAAATATGATCTTGTCATGCTTTAGATAAATAAATCTGCACATATTTCTGGCACTGGTTACTCATTCAAGATTTTGTGGCGAAGATATAAATAAATATCGAATTTTATATTTATTTAAATGATTATGCTTTTTAAGTTCTCTCCTCATTTTAACAGTCAATACAATTATCTGTGTTCCTCTGTAGTCGTGACAATTCCCCCAGCCTGAAGGAAATACGCAATGGCTGTCAGCAACAGTGTGATCGGAAGCCGAACCTGCCACTCCGGCTGCTGCATAGCAGTCCTGACCTCGTGTCACAGGAGGTCACTACTGACGCCAGGATGAAATCCATTATTGTGAACTCAACCGAGATCCACGTGGAATTGGAAAGGAGCAACATGGTTAATCAGAAACTGAAAGGGAGCACCAGCAGCAGCAGCAACAGCAGCAGTAGTAACAGCAGCAGCAGCAGCAACAGCAGCAGCAACAGTGACAGTGAGCCCAGCCTGATTGACTGTTTGCTGGTCAGCCCCACCTGCAGCACCATGGTGATTGAACTAAGCCCACAGGCTGAGCGGGTCCTCGGCTGCTACGTGGAGATCCTCAAAATGCTGTAAGTAGATCCACTGTGAAACCATGCCTGGGTTATGTGAAGCCTGTGGGCTCTGATTTACACTAAGTCAAAGGAATGACATTAGCTGAGGAGGGTTTGAGACACATATTAAGGGAGATGTTCCTCTTTCAAAGAAAGATGAAAATGGAACCAAGACCCGGGGCTGGATTTTGTCTTGGGGTCGGGTTGGGGTCGTGTCATCCGCATTTCGTGTTGCCCCCCCGACTCTAGATTAATGTGGATGAATGATGGAATTTTCACTTAATTGGGCAATTGAGTTCCAGCATGTGGGAACCCATGAACCAATTAGTGGTTTCAGTCTGAAAGTCGCCTCTGATGATGTCATCATTGCTGCTGCATTGCAGGTCAGAGACTGCCTGGCCTTTGCTGTGAGTGGACCTGGATATATATATATATATGAGAGAGAGAGAGAGAATCAGAGGCGACTTTCAGACCTATTACTACTACTACCTTCATCACATCTCTGTTGTAATAGTGGACCTGCAGCTGTTAGTCAGCTATCCACTTGTGCTCCCGCCAGGTTTCACTGGCGTGTTTCACATCAGGCGTACTTCACGTCAAAAAAGGGTTAAACTAGCTAAAACGTTTCAAAATGGCATTACAGAGCCAATTTAAGGCTTGTTACGGGCTTTAATGGCCTCTCCCGCCTCTTGGAGGCGGGACGGAGTCGGGAACCCCACGACCGATTTTGTCAAAATTGTGTGGAGGCGGGATGGAGTCGGGACCCCCGAATCTGCTACTTCAACCCCCCACACGCCTCCAAACCCGACTCCACGGGTCATTGAAAATCCAGCCCCCGGTCTCTGCTCCCGTCGTGCTGTACTGGGATTTCCTGTGGCTTTAATAGGATACATAAGGGTAGTAGACATAGACCTAGCATTGGCAACACAATCAGAGATGGAAGGGGCCCCCCAACTCATTCTTTTCCAGGTATGCTCATTAGGTGTCCCGTCAGAAGAGTGCCTGAAGAGCTTTGATGGCAGTGGCTTCCCCTGGGCCCCAAATGAACTAGAGGGTCTGTAGCATTCTTTGGGCAAGCCAAAGACATGGAGACAGTAATCATTTCTTATTTAACTGGTCCCCTCCGTGGACTATTTCATGCACTCCGTTGGCTTCTGGCAGCTGCTGTCACCAGAAGGTCCTGATCTTGGTAGCCAGGAGTAGTTGCAGTGCTGAAAGGCCTGCAGCTGCCCTCTAATTCCCAGAAGATCTGTGGCCCGAGCCATACAAATGGCCAGGAGGATGAAAAGTGCGTGCAGCTGTCTTCTATCGGGTACGCTGTGTCTGTCAGGCACTCAGTGGACACCCATAGAGGAAAAGCTATCCTATTATTTTTAAGGATCAGTGTTGTCTTTAAGATCATCACTTATGTTTATATGTATATATTCCTAAAATGATTTCTAATGGTTTCTAATTAATGCACTGTGAGAAGCAACAAATGCTTCTTCTAACATATTATTTATGTCCAAATTTGGATTCAGAGGAGCTCTTATAATATAGGAAAGTTAAAGATGTCATGAAAACTGACAACATAATTAAATGTATGTTGGAAGGTATTTGATTGCATGCATGTTTGATTCAATGGAATTACTGTTTTACCTTTAGCAACCTATATAACTCAAGATGCTGACAGCAATGCTCTCAGAGGATCTCAGAATTTGATAGAAATCTGAACAGATCACTTTACTTTTGCTGAACAAGTCCCACCTGTTAATGTGTGTTAGTGGAAAAATCTGCAAACATCACTCATGTGCTCCGTTAGAATATGTCTCTGTGCAGCTGAGGCATTAACAAACAAGCAATGTGTTTATCAAGGGTTGTGGTACACCAGTGTTTTGTTTGCAGACAAGGTGGTAGAGAGTGTTAAAAATTGTGGTCATGTAACAGTGAGCCCAAATCACAAAAAAAAATCTTTCCCTCCCACTGGAATAGTTGGCTCAGTTCCAAATGTATAAACTCTAGCACAGTTCTACCAAATCACTGAAGTTTAAATAGCGTTTAATTTTGGGCATGGATTAGTGCTTATCCTTAAACTTCACCCACAGCTTTCTGTCCAATATTGTATTGGATTTGACACCTTTTAATACGTTAGCTTGTGCAAGAAGTTTTGGGTGCTACGAGTGACCTTAGAGATACAAAATGGCGTCTGCCGCACGCGCACGCACGCACTTACTTCTGACACGAAGCGCACTGGACACCATCTTGGTAAAGGGGTTAGCACGCACGCACTTAGCATCTGCTGGAAGTATGCAGAAGCAGGCAGATCATGTCGTCGATCAGCGTGCAACACTGATTTGACGCCAGCGCTGCCATTTTGGAGCTCCCGCTCCAGCCTACGCCCTCTCTTAACCTCGCACAGCTGAACACGCGTTAAGCAGCATGAAGGATCCCCTACCAGCCCTATTTAAAGGGATCATCAACTAATTACAGTTAGTTGTTGGTTGATTTCTTCTGACCAGTTGCTCCCAGACATGGACGCACTAGTTGGCCTTCCTCTTGGAATTGAGCATGACTGGGAGAATGAGCAGAGGCCTCGCAGAGCAGGACTTGCTGCTAGAAGAGGGAGGAGGAGGGGGAGGAAGAGGAGAACGAGGAGGAGGAGGAGGAGGCAGAAGAGGAGGAAGAAGAAGGGAGGCTGTAGCCTAGATAGCCTCTTTCTGGCTGGGCTGTACGTGAAGAGCTAATTCAAGTGTGATACCAATAACTTCAACCCCAATTCCACATTCAACAACAATCCCACACTCCTTACCTTCCCTCTGTCACTGACCATCACATCATCCTCTTGGCCACAATGCAAAAATAAAAGCCAACACAAAATAAACATTGCAAATCAAATTTATAAACTAAATCATGCCATATCGCATACAAAATTAAACTAATCACCCGTTGTGCATTCCATTAGTGCCTGGCTTCCGTGTGCCTTTGCCTGTCCTAGTGCTCCTACGAAGTGCTACCCTAGTGACTGCAGCATGGCTGGTGGAAGACTGCTGCTGACTTTCAGTGGGGCAGACTGCAGATGGCCTTGGAGGACGACCTCGAGCAGCTGTGGGCCTAGAAGGCCCGACTTCAGACTGCACCACCTCGGCATGGACTTCAGCAGTCTGGGCTGGGTGGCTGACAGGAAACAGCAAGGGCACTGGCAGAGTGGCAGGGGTGGGATCACGAAGGCTGTCATCTTGAGAGAGGACAGCAGGTTCGTGCTCCATGAAGCCACTGCCACTCCCCAGGGGCGCGCCTCAGCAAACCTAGTAATCTGTTGAAGGACAGATTGCTGGACTGTTGTGACACCCTGCAAAACTGGTATCCTTCTTCATCACAGCCATGATGACAGCAGTCTGAGCTTGCATGGCAGCAAGCTGACCTTGCATGACAGCAGTCCAAGCTTCCACTGCAGTACTCAGACGTTGGGTCGCTGCTGCTTGTGCTGCAATGGAAGCTGAGGCATCGGCCGTCAGACGCTGCATCATGGTTGCGTCCACAAGTGTGTTGATGAAGTTGGCCACCAGTTCCATGCTGGAAAGGATGGACTCCAAGCTCTGCACAAAGCCCTGTGCCAAGTTGGTGCCGCACTCCTCCATGCTCCTTGACATTGAATGTAGGCTTTCTGGCAGGCTTACCAATGCACCAAACATCCATCAGCCTTCTTCTGTAGCTTAGCCCCATCAAAATCCTCATCTGAGTCTGCAGAAGAACTCCTGTGCGACCTTGCCATCCGGTGAGCTGGCACCTGCGCTATCCTTGCCCCATGCCCTGGCTGCAGCGCACTTGTGCCCGGTGTCTCATCACGTGCAGATCGCGCCTCTATGCTATCCTCTAAGATACGCGCAGAGTCAGTACCTGAGCTGATGCCCGCGAGTGTAAAATCGAGTGACGGTGTCTCTTCATCATCACTCCCTTCTTAGTCTTCCGCCACTTCCTGGCCAGATTTCAGTTCTTGAGTATCTGAAAGGAAAAAGGCACAAGGGTAAGGTTGTGGTGAGGGGAGAGGAGAAAGTATGAAGTGCATGCTTACACCATCTACAGCTTGTAAGTCAGAAGAGATTGTGGATTGAGGGGGTAATGGGATGTGAGAAGGAGGATTAGGTATAAGGATACCGTCATCTTCAGTGGATTCAGGCCCGCCGCTGGCCATGGCCTCGGCAATGGCTCTTCCTATAATGGCCAGCACCATCTTCTCCATTTAGGTTAGAACATGTAGGCGCGCCACTCCCGCTCCGGTTAGTTCCTGCTGCCTCCGGCTGTGTGCCACCTTCTCCTGCAAGAGAGAGGGATGTGTGTCAGTGAGTGTCGTGCAATATGTTTGGGTGATGTGACTGTCATGGTTGAATAGCTGGCAGTGTGTGCAAGCTGTGAGATACAGGTGTGAGGCTTGCAACGTGTGAGGGTGAGGTGAAGCATGTGAATGTTTGGTATGAGTCCTGATTGATAGAGATCTTTGGTAGGTGAGTGATGGGGGTGTGGTGAATTGAGCAGTGGCTGAGGCTAGTGGTGCAGTTGGTAGGATATGGCATTTGAAGATGAATTCACTCACCTTGACCACTTGTGTGAGGTCATTGAACTTTTGGCGGCACTAAATCCAGGTCCTCGGGGCTTGACTTCTGGCATTGAGCGCCATGGCTACACTGCCTTCACAGAGTTTGCCTGGAGGGCACAGGATATCTCTCCTTTCCACCAAGACCTCCAGTGCAGCGTCGGAAAACCTTGGCACATGCTCTCTCCCATGGTCAGCCATTGTTCTTTGTTGCACAGCACTATTCCGAATGATGCAGCACCTCCAGCAGCCACAATGCACCTTCCCTTTAAGAGGTGCAGGCTAGCTTTACGCAGTGCAGGCTAGCTTTAAGTAATGTTAGCAAGTAAAAATATTGGGCCCCCTGCTGGTGTGTGCAGCCAATGAACAGTGCAGTCAGCGCTGGCTGCGTGCAGAAATCATGATAATGAGCAGGCAGCATGAAGATGGCGTGCTGCTTGCATTACATTGAATGGGCGAGGGTGAATTGTACATCTTGATCTCTGCGCCTGTTTTCAGGGGCTATCCAATTTAGCCCCCCCCCTTATCTTTAATGGAGATTGAGACAGAGCACTTGTATTCCGGATTTTAAAATGTTCGCAATTGTTTACTGAATGCTCAGTGTGCAGCCAAAAGACCTGTATCAAGCATGCACACAATTTTCCTGGAATCTCCACCTCCGCCTGCATTTTCTAAAAATGAATGCAATAGGTGAAGTAAGGAAATGGTAACCTTATTTTGAGCTGGTGATCATTGAACAGCACTTAATCAGATTCTGACAGACATATGCTTAATTGCGAGCTGCATAAAGTTACCTTTCTCAGAACCTTCTAAGTGCCAATAATGGCATCAGGGAGCTTAACTCATCCATTAGAATGCCTACAGGGAGAGGTAGATTACCAGCATGTGTTGTCAGTTAGGACTCGTAGAGAAGCCGACCAAAGAAATAACAACATGGATCATGGCTGCTAGGCAAAAATGGGGACGTTAGCAGCAGAGCAACCATCACGTCTGAATCTGCCTCCATTTCCATCTTCAGTGAAGGCACCTGTTAATTCTCTTTTTAACGAACTAGCTATCAACTATTAGTGATAAATCATAACACCATTAATAACATAAGAATTAGGAGCAGGAGTAAGCCATACGGCCCCTTGAGCCTGCTCCGCCATTCAATAAGATCGTGGCTGAACTTTTACATCAACTCAACTTTTCCGCCCGATCCCCATATCCCTTGATTCCCTTAGTCTTCAAAAATCTATCGATCTCTGTCTTGAATATACTCAACAACTGAGCATCCACAGCCCTCTGGGGTAGAGAATTCCAAAGATTCACAACCCTCCGAGTGAAGAAATTTCTCCTCATCTCAGTCCTAAATGGCCGACCCCATATGCTGAGACTATGACCCCTGATTCTAGAGTCTCCAGCCAGGTGAAACAGCCTCTCAGCATCTACACTCTCAAGCCCTTTAAGAATTTTATACATTTCAATGAGATACCCTCTCATTCTTCTAAACACCAGAGAATATAGGCCCATTCTACTCAATCTCTCCTTATAGGACTGCCCTCTCATCCCAGGAATCAATCTAGTGAACCTTCGTTACACTCCCTCTAAGGCAAGTATATCCTTCCTTGGGTAAGGAGACCAAAACTGTACACAGTACGCCAGGTGTGGTCTCTCCAAAGCCCTAATTAACTGCAGCAAGACTTCCTTGCTCTTATACAGACTCCTAGATTGTGTATAGGAACATAGGAACAGGAGTAGGCCATTTAGCCCCTCAAGCCTGTTCCGCCATGCAGTGAGATCATGGCTGATCTGTGACCTAATCCCATATACCCGCCTTTGCTCCATATTCCTTAATACTCCTGATTAACAGAAATCTATCAATCTCAGATTTAAATTAACAATTGACCTAGCATCAATTGCCATTTGTGGAAGAGAGTTCCAAACCTCTACCACCCTTTGTGTGTAGAAGTGTTTCCTAACTTCACTCCTGAAAGGCCTGGCTCTAATTTTTAGACTATGCCCCCTAGTCCTAGATTCACCAACCAGTGCAAATAGTTTCTCTCTATCTACCCTATTAGTTCCCCTTAATATCTTGAAAACTTCCATTAGATCACCCCTTAATCATCTAAATTCCAGGGCGTACTACCCTAGTTTGTATAATCTCGCTTCATAATTTAACCCTTGGCGTCCAGGTATCATTCTAGTAAATCTACGCTGCACTCCCTCCAAGGCCAGTATATCCTTCCTAAGGTGTGGTGCCCAGAACTGAACATAATACTCCAGGTGTGGTCTAATCAGGGCTTTGTACAGCTGCAGCATGACTTCTACCCCCTTGTATTCTAGTCCTCTAGATATAAAGGCCAGCATTCCATTAGCCTTTTTGATTATTTTTTTGTACCTGTCCATGAAATTTTAATGATCTATGTACATAGACCCCTCTATCACTTTGGACCTCCACTGTTTCTAGCTTTTCACCATTTAGAAAGTACTCTGAGCTATTCTTTTTAGGTCCAAAGTGGATGGCCTCACGTTGCCTATATTGAATCCATTTGCGACAATTTTGCATTGCTTACAATGCCGCTTATCTTTGTGTCATCGGCCAACTTGGATATGTGGATCTCTATCCCGTCATCTAAGTCGTTAATAAATACAGTGAATAGTTGATGTCCCAACACAGATCCTTGTGGGACGCCACTAACCACATCCTGCCAGTTAGAGTACCTGCCCATTGTCCCTACTCTCTGTCTCCTGCTGCTCAGCCAATTTCCTAGCCAGGTCAATAATTTTCCCTCAATTCCATGACCTTCAACTTTAGCTCACAGTCTCTTATGAGGGACTTTATTGAATGAGTGGACTCCATTTAAACCGGGCTGGGACCAGTGTCCTGGCAAATTGAGTAACTAGGGTGGTAGCCCCAAAACCCGCGACCTCTACCACCTAGAAGGACAAGGGCAGCAGGTGCATGGGAACACCACCACCTCCAAGTTCCCCTCCAAGTCACACACCATCCTGACTTGGAAGTATATCGCCGTTCCTTCATCGTCACTGGGTCAAAATCCTGGAACTCCCTCCCTAACAGCACTGTGGGAGCACCTTCACCACATGGACTGCAGCGGTTCAAGAAGGCGGCTCACCACCACCTTCTCGAGGACAACTAGGGATGGGCAATAAATGCTGGCCTTGCCAGTGACTCCCACATCCCATGAATGATTTTTTTTTTTTAAATAAGGCTTTAAACTAATAAGGGGGAGGGAGGGTTCAGGTAAGGGTAAATCTATAATTCATAGGATTAGCAGAATCCCACACGAAGTATCAATCATTAAGGACAATCTTCACAACTGACAGCCTGCTATACAATCTAAAGCATTATTTGTTCATTTAAGATAGAAAGCAGTATTCCATCATTCTCATAATTACTTGTATGGCTGGAAAACATAACCATTCTAAACATTTTGACAAATCAAGGTGTCAAGAAAGGAACAGTGCAAGTTTTGCAAATGCTAGATGATTACCCTGTAATTTTCTGGTTGAGATTTTTACATTGCATCACTTTTCCTGTAGAATCAGCTGCATGATTCACCCAAGCTACAACCAAATTTAAGTGTTCAGATAAAGCTAGGCGATTATAAAAGAATATTTTGATCTTAACATGGATTTCATGCTGTAGAAAAAATTCCTACATGAAGCAAACATGTATTAATATGAAATTTGTTCTTGTCAGACTTATTGTTGATTAGTGTGGTCTATATGTCTGTAACAGCGGATCTGACCAAGCTCCTGGTGTTTTTTGAGTGTGTAAAGCGACTATAACTCACCAGCAGCAGAGTGATTTTTTTATCATGGCCTCTCACATAGGTGGAAAATACCCAGAATTTACTCCCGATGATATATTCATTGGTGGCATATTCTCTTTAAGAGCAGATGACCCCTTGTGTCTTATCATGGCTTTTAAATCAGTTCTAGAACAGTGTGTGCAGTTATGAGTTATTACCAGATAATTCACATAAATGTATCAACAGTTTTATATTTCACTCCTGTAAATGGCTGGCTTTGGATGATGAAATATTTACTTCCAACAAATAAATCATTTTATATAGAAATATTCTGGAACATTCTAACCAGCACCAATACACTGGGCGCTCCTATCCTACCCCTGATGTCTAAGCGAATCCAGGGATTATGGGGATAGGCGGGAAAGTGGAGTTGAGGTTCAAGATCAGCCATGATCTTATTGATTGGTGGAGCAGGCTTGAGGGGCCGTATGGCCTACTCCTGCTCCTATTTCTTATGTTCTTAAACAAATGAGGTTCCAAAGACTGTTTATCACATTCAGAATAGAATAGCTCATTTGTTGGAAAAGTTCTGGTTATCAGTTGTGATGAAATATGCAAGGTAGTTTCATATATTTGTTTATTTTTAGAAAAATTGTGTGTTTGTTGTAACAGAAATGTAACTAGTGCAAGAGCTGATATCTGTTTGTCTATCCCACAGGTCAGATTATGATGACTGGAGACCTGCTCTTGCTAGCCTGCTTCAGCCCATTCCCTTTCCCAAAGAGTAAGTATAGGCACATAGAGAACAAATTTATTGCCTGTAGAATGTATTTTCTTTTGTATGAAAATCACAGTTTTGCCTAAATGGTGTGTTGCCTCCCAGTTGCCAAGGTAAGGGGCATAATAGTGTGGGTGGTAAAACATCCTAAAAGGGAGGGAACCATGCTAAAATTATGATTCATACATAAATCAGTGACATAGGATAAGATTGAGATCATGTAGGCAAAGTTTGATGAGTTAAGGTTCTAGACTAAAAGGGCAAGATCTCGAAGGTAGAGTGGAAAGAGAGAACCACCCGGGAATATAATGACAAAATAATTAAACACATCAGTCGAGGGAGTGAAGGAAGTGATAGCCTCAAACCTATATATGAATGATGTGGAGATGCCGGTGTTGGACTGGGGTGGACAAAAGTGAGAAGTCGCACAACATCAGGTTATAGTCCAACAGCTTTATTTGAAATCACAAGCTTTCGGAGCGCTGCTCCTTCGTCAGGTGAAGGCATTTCTTCACTTCACCTGACGAAGGAGCAGCACTCCGAAAGCTTGTGATTTCAAATAAAGCTGTTGGACTATAACCTGGTGTTGTGCGACTTCTCACTATATATGAATGTTAGGAGTCTTAGGATTAAAATGGGAAACCCAGAGGAGCTCCTTGCTGGAGAGGGAAGCTGTGATAGAACAATTATCACAGACACCTGGTTCAATGATGGCATGGGTGGGTAAACGTACAGGACTATACAGGAACACAGATTAGTTTGTGAGATAAAAATATAAACATGGGAAGTGGTGTAGCACTTATGTGAAAGAGAACTTAATTAAAACTGAGATAAACTTGGTGTGGAGAAGGTGGAAATTCTGTAGATATGGATGACAGACATGAAGAAAGCAAAATAACTTACAGGCATCTGCTAAATACTACAGTACAAGGTCAGGAGGAGGCATTGAACCAAGAATGTTGAATGAAGCATACAGGAACAGATTCAGTTGTTATAGGTGACTTCAGTTTACCAGGAATGGATTAGGAAATCAATAATGGGTGAGATAAGAGTAAGGACATTATCCTGGACACAATATTAGATCATTAATTGGAACAAAGGGTCAAGGAGCCCAGTGGAATTATTGGACCTGATTTTAAGTAACAACTCGGAGATGGTCTTGTCGGGAGAATCCCACTGGGAGCCTGTCGTGCCTATCAAATGTCCCCCAAACCAGGGAAATGGGATAGGGGCTGGTGGAAATCCTACCACACGAGAACTCTACCCCGAAGAGGAGAATCCGAGAATGAGTTCAGACCAATACAATGGAAATAATATCTATTCAGTGAATACTGTCGGCATCTTTTTTTGACTTGTGCTATGTTGCATTCACGTTCGCCTACACAGCCCCTCTCCTGCATGAGAGCAGGGGTTTCTGGCCAAACCAGTCATTTTCTTATTGGTCGCTACATTATAGATATTGGGAAAACTTGGCTCATTTAGCTCAAAGTGAATTTTTGCTAACTCCCTCCATGTCAGTTATATGTGGTCCATTAAGTAGAATCCACTAAGTGACATCTACTGGCCTCCCTAATGCATCTTCCCTCTGCTTGCAATTCAAGCAATCAATGACTGCTACATAGGGATTGATAGTCCAAATACTCTGCAAAATGCAGAGGTAAAATATCAATTAAGTTCTTAGCTCCAATTAAATTACCACTCACCAATTGGAAAATGCTTTTCAGCCACAATTAAGTACGATTGGGTTTGTGTCTGTGTTATGAGTTTTGGAGGCAAAGCATGGATTTGCATACCTCAGCGAAAGCTAATACAAATTGACCATAGGAATTGAACGTATTACTGAGTGAGCCACCAGTGGTCAATTGTCCAAAATTAAAAGATTTTTCTGTAGCTTAAAGGGAATAACTTCTGTGGTTTCCTTTTAATGTAAGCAGTTATGTTGCAGTTCACAAACCGTCCGTATTAAGTTTCTCTATGCAGACTGCATTGTTTAGCTAGGGGATCAGTATGAAATATAGCCTCTGCTATGCAGTGCAATACCTTGGGACTCAGAATAATGAGTATGGTGGTTTGGAAAGTACAACCCTCGGGGTGAGAATTAGAAGCTTTAATTGAGCTATCTTCTGACTCACTATGTGTCTACATTATGTCAGCCTCTATCGCCCCATTCTGTCACATGTGTCATCTAGTTAGCACAGCTAACTTCAACTGAAACTCATAAACAAGGCAAGGAAAACAAAGGATGACATTTTGATATTTTATTTTGTTGTTGTCTAGTGAGCCACAAATAGGATCCTAGAGTTCACTAAGATGTTTGCTAAATCTAACATGGTCCATTGAATGACCTTTTACAGGTTCTCTAATGTATTATACTAATTACATGTGCCCTTAAATAAATTCCCATGCACTTACTTGTACACCTCGAACCTTTAAGTATTGATAATAGAAAACCTTAATTTATCAACAGCTACTTTTCATTTCTGTTTTCTACGTATCTAACATATGGCTGGAATTTATGATCTGTTTGTGAAAATACTTTAAAATGTAATAGACCATATAGAATTAACCCATAAATTTTACACGGTTGTATTAAGGATGAATATATAAAATGTCTGTGCATTTTATCAACAGGGCACTCGCACATGTGAAGTTCGCAAAGTAAGTAACATACTTGATATGTTTTAATTTATAAAGATGGGATTTTCATGAATGCAAATATTGTTTTGAAAGATTTACAGTTCAATTTAATTTCTCTGTTAATATCCCAAGTGTGTAACACTAAGTACAGTGAAGTACATGTACAAAAATATACTGAGCTGTGAGACAATTCTTTATGCTCTGCATTCCTTATATGCAGGCATAAACAGCATTTACTGGGTCTTCCTACCCGCCGCCTCCCACCCCGGCCAGCAAGTAAACTATTCCCTTCTTTCAATTGT
The DNA here is from genome assembly GCA_030390025.1 of Squalus acanthias. Classification (NCBI taxonomy): domain Eukaryota; kingdom Metazoa; phylum Chordata; class Chondrichthyes; order Squaliformes; family Squalidae; genus Squalus; species Squalus acanthias. The sequence continues at coordinate 5,918,391 of CM059430.1, forward strand.
TCATATGACAAACCATTTAAAGATATATGGAGAACAAATGTGCCTCTTAAACCAGGGATACCCAACATAAGATGTACAGCTAAATCTGGCCCATCTGACTCTTTGAGCTTATCCATAATGCACCTATTTATTCCCCAAACCACCGAATTGTTGTACAGTAAAATACTGATAATTAATCGGCTCTCATTCTTGTTCATTTTTTTTTTAAATGGTTCCCACGATAGAAGTACCTTAAAATGCATTAAATTAATCTTGTCCCTTAGCTGGATGATATGGACTGATTTATTATACAATGTTATTTGCACATTGTTTGATTAAATGGGATTGAATTCTCTTGAAATAGAATACTTCAGATATTTGATTATTGATTTACTGAGAAGGAGACATTCCAGCTCCTAAGGTTGTGCGTCAGTAGTATAAATCATACCTTCTCCATTGGCAGGGTGCCTATGTACTCTATGGGTATACTTCCGTAGTGTGTGCATATGTATAATTCTGACATTTTAAAAAAATCCAGCTATTCATGATTAGATAGTTTCAATATAATTGTGTGATAAATTGTACAATTCAACACGATTGGTTTGTGCACTAGTACAGCAGGTTATATCTGCAGGGATAATCATAGGTCCACACTGCCTTCTAGACATCTTTAGTAACAGTTTCTTCAGTTACTAATGTGAGCTAATATACTCCACCAATAACTTCACTCACAATGACCAGAGGAAAATATACCTACACATAGGTATAATGCAATAATCAAATATTTCAGCTATGATCTATGATTCTATTCTAAGATACATAACTCATCAATACATAGACAGCAGATCTTGTTTTCAAACAATACAATGATGTAAATTGTGTTGAAACACGTCATCTTGTCACTTGGATGTGATGAAAATAACACAGGGCTCATCGAGCTCTAGTCTCTCTCCATCACCCAAGAAAAGGTTTCATTAAACACTGTCTTCACAAAGACAGTGCCTCAGTGATGTTACCTGGCTTCTACACAGTACCTGCTGAGTGCTCACATGAGTAGATAGATGTACAGCTGGCATGGGTACATTATGTTTAATCAGGGACAGATCAGCAGCACTTGCTGATTGCTCATGAAATTCCAATTTAAAAGCAGATAAAGGGTTAACAAAAAGCCTTTAACACTGTAGTACCCAAGAAATCTTTTTGATGGATTTTACCTATTGAAATGGCTCGAGTCTTGCTCTCAGTTGGGCAGGAGTCCGGTCATGTCAACTTACAACAACAATTGGGGTAATTTCAAGCTTTTATCTGAAAAAATGTAATCGAGCCTTGACGTACCATCTTGGCCTAATGTCTGGTCTTCTAGTCTGCTGTGATTCCTCATTTCAAGTTCATTTACTGTCAGCAGCAGAAACTAGCTATGGTAAAGACGAATCCTATTTTTAGCAAAATGTCCTATCGCACATTTATATTATACCCATTGTTTGTTAAGACAATAAGAGCTGGGTGGTTTATAATTATCTACTTGTACTTTTTCTCAGGGAATTAAAGTATGTCATACAGAGATTTGCAGAAGACCCAAGACAAGAGGTCAGTAAAATCTGCGAAATAACTTGATAAAAATATTATAACCTAGAAGTTACAGATGGCAATATTAGCAGACAAATGTTTGTATGGTATTCTTTGTCTGCTATAATTCAGGAGTTAATCCATATATTGTAGTCTATAAAGGTATAGGGCCTGAAAATATTCAGGCTCACTAGTGGATCTATGGCAGGAGTGAGGGATAAGAGTGGTTAATGCCTCCTCTAAAATAGCAGACAGAGGAATATCTTACGAACATGTTAAGTATTTGTCTGCTTATGTCTCCAACTGTAATTTCTAGGCATGTGTTTATAAACTACACTTAAATATACTTTGTATTTAATGAATCATAGAATAATACAGCACAGATGGAGGCCATTTGGCCTATTGAGTCTGTGCCAGCTCTTCCGAAGGACAATCCAGTTAGTCCCACTCCCACGCTCTTTCCCCATATCCCTGCAATTTTTTCTCCTTCAAGTATTTATCCAATTCCCTTTTGAAGGCTTCTATTGAATCTGTATCCACCACCCTCTCTGCCAGTACATTCCAAATCCTAACCACTCATTGCGTAAAAATGCTTTTCCTCATGTCGCCTCTGGTTCTTTTGCCAATCAACTTAAATCTGTGCCCTCTCGTTATCGACCCTTCAGCCATTGGAAACAGTTTCTCTTTATTTACTCTATCTAAACCCTTCATGATTTTAAACACCTCTAACAAATCTCCTCTTAGCCTTCTCTGCTCTACTGAGAACAACCCCAGCTTCTCCAGTCTATCCACGTAACTATAATCCCTCATCCCTGGAACCATTCTAGTAAATCTCTTCTGTACCCTCTCCAAAGACTTCATGACCTTCCTAAAGTGTGGAGCCCAGAATTGGACACAATACTCCAGCTGGGGCCAAACTAGTGTTTTATATCAGTTTAGCGTAACTTCCTGGCTTTTGTACTCTGTGCCTTTATTTATAAAGCTCAGGATCCCATATGATTTATTAACTGCTTTGTTAACCTGTCATGCCACCTTTAAAGTTTTGTGCACAAACACCCCCAGGTCTCCCTCTTCTTGCACCCCCTTTAAAATTGTACCATTTAGCTTGTATTTTCTCTCCTCATTCTTCCTACCAAAATGTATCACCTCACACTTTTCTGTGTTGAATTTCATCCACTATGTGTCCGCCCATTCCACCAGCCTGTCTATGTCCTCTTGAAGTCTATTACTATCTTCCTCAATGTTTACTACACTTCTACGTTTCATGTCATCTGCAAATTTTGAAATTGTGCCCTGTACCCCCCAAATCCAAGTCAAAAATGTGTATCAAAAACAGCAGTAGTCCTAGTAATGGACCTTGGGGAACTCCACTGTATAGCTTCCTCCCATCTGAAAAACGCATTCACCACAATTCTCTGTTTCCTATCCCTTAGCCAATTTTGTATCCATGCTGCTACTGCTCCTTTTATCCCATGGGCTTCAATTTGGCTAACAAGCCTTAATATGTGGTGCTTTATCAAACGCCTTTTGTAAGTCCATATACACATCAACAGCACTGCCCTCATCCACCCTCTCTGTTACCTCATCAAAAAAACTCAATCAGGTTAGTCAAACACGATTTGCCCATAACAAATCCATGCTGGCTCTCCTTTATTAGTCCATGCTTGTTCAAGTGGCTGTTAATTTTCTCCAGGATTATTGTTTGTAAAAGCTTCCCCACTGATGTTAAACTGACTGGCCTGTAATTGCCAGGTTTATCCTTCTCCCCTTTTTTGAACAAAGGTGTAACATTTGCAATCCTCCAGTCCTCTGGCACCACCCCTGTATCTAAGGAGGATTGGAAGATTGTGGCCAGCACCTCCGCAATTTCTACCCTTACTTCCCTCAGCAACCTAGGATGCATCCCGTGCAGACTGGGTGACTTATCTACTTTAAGTACTGCCAGCCTTCCTAGTACCTCTTTATCTATTTTTATCTCATCCAGTATGCCGGCAACCTCCTCGTTTACTATAACTTTGGCAAACTCTCCTTCCTTGGTAAACACTGATGCAAAATATTCATTTAGGACCTCAGCCGTACCTTCTGCCTCCACCAATCTCCATTTTGGTCCCTAATCGGCCCCACCGGTCCTCTGACAACCCTTTTACTGTTAATATGCCTATAGAAGAACTTTGGACTCCCTTTTATGTCAGCCACCAATCTATTCTCATACTGTCTCTTTTCCTCTTTCACTAATCCTCTGTACTTTTTATATTCAGCCTCATTCTCCTTGTATTAGCAAGCTGACATCTGTCATACGCCCCCTTTGTCTGCTTCATCCTACTCTCTAACGCCTTTGTCATCCAGGGAGCTCTGGCTTCACTTGCCCTCCCATTTCCCCTTGTGGGAATGTACTTAGACTGTACCTGAACCATCTCCTCTTTGAAGGTCACGCATTGCTCCATTACATTTCTGCCTGTCAGCCTTTGACTCCAATTTACCCGGGCCAGGTCCCTCCTCAAACTGCTGAAATTAGCTTTTCTCCAGTTAAGTATTTTTATTCTAGATTGCTCCTTGTCCTTCTCCGTAACTAATCTAAACCTTATGATACTATGATCACTATTCCCAAGGTGCTCCCCTACTGACATTCTCCACTTGACCCACTTTATTCCCCAGGACTAGATCCAGCAATGCCTCCTTCCTCGTTGGGCAGGAAACATACTGATCAAGAAATTTCTCCTGAACACACTTCAGAAATTCCTCTCCTTCTCTGCCCTTAACACAATCACTGCCCCATTCAATATTGGGGTAGTTAAAGTCTCCCATTATCACTACTCTACAGTTCTTGCACCTCTCAGTAATTTCTTTGCAAATCTGCTCCTCTATCTCCTTCCCGCTATTTGGTGGCCAATAAAATACACCAAGTAGCATAATAGCTCCTTTATTGTTTCTCAACTCCAACCAAATAGATTCTGTCTTTGACCCCTCAAGGACATTCTCTCTTTCTAGCACTGTAATATTTTCCTTAATCAAACCTCCTAATTTTTTTCCTTCCCTATCTTTCCTGAATACCTTGTACCTAGGAATAGTAAGCGTCCAATCCTCCCCTTTTTTGAGCCAGGTCTCACTTATCACCACTACATCGCATTCCCACGTGGCTACTTGTGCCTGCAGCTCACCAACCTTATTAACCACACCGTGCATTTACACACACATGCACTCCAAACCTAACTTAGACCTCTTTGTATTTTCTATGATCTCACCTAATTCTGTATTATTTCTAACTCTAACTGTCTCTCCCAGTCCTCTGTGTACCTTGTTTCTACTTTCTAATACTACATCTTGGTGGCTAACCGCCTGCCGAATTAGTTTAAACCCTCCCCCACAGCACTCCCCGCAAGGATATTGGTCCCAGCTATGTTCAGGTGCAACCTGTTCCTCTTGAACAGGTCCCTCGTGCCATAGAACTGGTCCCAATGTCCCAAGAATCTGAAGCCCTCCCTCCTGCACCATGACTCTAACCACGCATTAACCTGCCATATCCTCCTATTTCTACTCTCACTAGCGCATGGCACTGGGAGTAATCCAGAGATTCCAACATGGACCACGACTTCTGGCTCTTCCCCTTCCCCCCCACCCCGCCTCCCCACCCCCATGGAATGTTCTGCCCCCTCTCCGTGATGTCCCTTACCCTGGCATCAGGGAGGCAACACACCATACGGAAAAAATCTTTCAACTGCTAGTGCGTCTTACCTGCATCAAATGGATGGGAAGCCAAATGGTGAGATGCCGTTTTCGCACAGTTTATGGAGGAGCAGCGGAGCTCAGGAAGCAACTTCCGGATTTTCGCGTTTAACTGCGCATCTGCACTCACCTGAAGTTGCGCATAAATAACGGTGAGCGCCGTTAGCCGCATCGTTATTTTTACAGTAAACTCTGGCCCTATATCTTTTGAAGGCCCCCAAATCCAACTCCTAGTCTGCGTTGAGTTAGCTGATTGCAGCTGGAGTGGCACCAGGGGTGCTACAATTGATTTCAGTATTGCTGGGCTAGGGAGGGGGAAAAATTAGCCAGCCCTACCATTCATAGAAACATAGAAGATAGGAGCAGGAGTAGGCCAATCGGCCCCTCGAGCCTGCTCCGCCATTCAATGAGATCATGGCTGATCATCCGACTTCAGTACCCTGTACCTGCCTTCTCCCCATATCCCTTGATCCCCTTAGCCTTAAGAAATATATCTAACTCCTTCTTGAATATATTTAATGAATTGGCCTCAACTGCCTTCTGTGGTAGAGAATTCCACAGGTTCACCACTCTCTGGGTGAAGAAATTCCTCCTCATCTCAGTCCTAAATGGCTTACCCCTTATCCTTTGACTGTGACCCCTGGTTCTGGACTCCCCTGCCATCGGGAAGATCCTTCCTGCATCTAGTCTGTCTAGTCCTGTTAGAATTTTATAAGTTTCAATGAGATCCCCTCTCATTCTTCTAAACTCTAGCGAATATAAGCCTAATCGACCCAATCTCTCTTCATACGTCATTCCTGCCATCCCAGGTATCAGTCTGGTGAAACTTCGCTGCACTCCCTCCATGGCAAGAACATCCTTCCTCAGATAAGGCGACCAAAACTGCACACAATACTCAAGGTGCGGTCTCACCAAGGCCCTGTACAACTGCAGCAAGACATCCTTGCTCCTGTACTTGAATCCTCTCACTATGAAGGTCACCATACCATTTGCCTTCTTAACCGCCTGCTGCACCTGCATGCTTACCTTCAGCGACTGGTGCACAAGGACACCCAGGTCTCGTTGCACTTCCCCTTTTCCCAATCTATTGCCGTTCAGATAATAATCTGCCTTCCTGTTTTTGCCACCAAAGTGGATAACCTCGCATTTATCCACATTATACTGCGTCTGCCATGCATCTGCCCAATCACCCAACCTGTCCAAATCATACTGGAGTTTCTCTGCATCCTCCTCACAGCACACATGCCCACCCAGCTTTGTGTCGTCTGCAAACTTGGAGATATTACATCTCATTCCCTCGTCTAGATCATTAATATATATTGTGAATAACTGGGGTCCTAGGACCGATCCCTGCGGAACCCCACAAGTCACTGCCTGCCACTCGGAAAAAGACCCGTTTATTCCAACTCTTTGCTTCCTGTCTGCCAACCAGTTCTCTATCCAAGTCAGTACCTTACCCCCAATCCCATGAACTTTAACTTTGCACACTAATCTAATCTCTTATGCGGGACCTTATCGAAAGCCTTCTGAAAGTCCAAATACACCACATCCACTGGTTCTCCCTTATCTATTCTATCAGTTACATCCTCAAAAAATTCCAGTAGATTAGTCAAGTATGATTTACCTTTTGTAAATCCATGTTGACTTTGTCCGATCCTGTCACTGTTTTCCAAGTGCTCTGCTATTACATCTTTTATAATGGACTCTAGCATTTTCCCCACTACCAATGTCAGGCTTTCCGGTCTATAATTCCTCGTTTTCTCTCTCCCACCTTTTTTAAATAGTGGGGTTACATTAGCTACCCTCCAATCCATGGGAACTGTTCCAGAGTCTATAGAATTTTGGAAGATGGCCAGCAATGCATTTACTATTTCTAGGGCCACTTCCTTAAGTACCCTAGGATGTAGATTATCAGGCCCTGGGGATTTATCGGCCTGCAATGCCATCAATTTCCCTAACACCATTTCCCTACAAATACTGATTTCATTCAGTTCCTCCCTCTCATTAGACCCTATGTTCCCCGACATCTCTGGGAGGTTATTTGTGTCCTCCTTTGTGAAGACAGAACCAAAGTATGTATTTAATTGGTCTGCCATTTCTTTGTTCCCCATTATAAATTCCCCTGATTCTGACTGCAAGGGACCTACGCTTGACTTCACCAATCTTTTTCTCTTCACATATCTATAGAAGCTTTTACAGTCAGTTTTTATGTTCCCTGCAAGCTTACTCTCATAGTCTATTTTCCCCCTCTTAATTAATCCCTTTGTCCTCCTTTGCTGAATCCTAAACTGCGCCCAATCCTCAGGTTTGCTGCTTTTTCTGGCCAATTTATATGTCCTCTCCTTGGATCTTATGCTATCCCTAATTTCCCTTGTTAGCCATGGTTGAGTCACCTTTTTTGTTTTATTTTTATGCCAAACAGGGATGAACAAATTCTGTATTTCATCCATGCGATCTTTAAATGTTTGCCATTGCCTATCCACCGTCAACCCTTTAAGTAACATTCCCCAATCCATCCTAGCCAACTCGCGCCTCATACCATCGTAGTTTCCTTTATTTAAATTCAGTACCCTAGTCTCTGAGTCAACTACTACTTCACTCTCCATCTTAATGAAGAATTCTATCATATTATGATCGCTCCTCCCCAAGGGGCCTCGCACAACAAGATTGCTAATTAATGCTTTCTTATTACATAATACCCAGTCTAAGATCACCTGATCTCTAGTTGGTTCCTCGACATATAGGTCCAGGAAACCATCCCGTATACACTCTAGGAATTTCTCTTCCACAGTATTGTTACTAATTTGGTTAGCCCAATCTATATGTAGATTAAAGTCACCCATGATAACTGCTGTGCCGTTATTGCACGCATCTCTAATTTCCCGTTTAATGCCATCCCCAACCTCAGCATTACTGTTTGAGGGTCTGTATACAACTCCCACTAACGTTTTCTGCCCCTTGGTATTTCTCAGCTCTACCCATATAGATTCCACATCATCAGAGCTAATATGCTTCCTTACTATTGTGTTAATCTCCTCTTTAACCAGCAATGCTACCCCACCTCCTTTTCCTTTTTGCCTGTCCTTCCTGAATATTGAATACCCCTGGATGTTGAATTCCCAGCCTTGGTCACCCTGGAGCCATGCCTCCGTAATCCCAATTATATAATCCCATTACCCACTATGTGGAGTCAGGCTTGGATGCAATGATCCCCAAAGCCACTGCCACGTTTACAGAACAACTCAAAATCATGGTTAGTGGTTGACCTCGTGTTTTGTCAGACTGACCCTAAAGACAAGCCTTTGATAAAATGGCGACCACTGGACATAGGAAATTAACTCTCGCCTTGAGGGTTGGTTCCAACATGAGGATTACCAGTTATCCAAGAGGTAGACCATAATGAAAACACAAAACCAAAACAAAACAATAAATCAACCCACTAATTCCTAGCATCAAGTGGCCATTGTATTAATACTGTTATGACGTGAGCCATTTTGCAATATTTGACCTTTTAAGGTTGACACTGATTTCTATCAATTCAGTCTGGGTAGATTTATACCTTGTTTCACAATGCTTAATTTGTCCTTTTGCACTCAATTATGAGGTTGGCAAATTAATGTCACAGAGTAAATCCTTTCCCCCCGCCCCTGCAAAATTTCATGCCAAGTATAATCTGAGGGCAGCACATTACAAAAAGTAGGCAGAATAACAGTCAGTATCTGCACATGGTGGCCTCCCCCATCTCTCTCTGTTCACGCCATGAGCATTCATGCTGTCTGTACGTAGGATGCATTTGCATATGAGGGAGTGTCACATTTTGCATGGATTAGTAAAGAGATGAACTATATTAGCCCAGTGAGAAGTAATGCCAACTGGGGTAAATACCAACAAGGTTGTGCAAAGGAAAATGGATTCTGAGACTAGAATAGGAACCAACCCGCCCTATAAACTAGACATTGGAGTTGCAGCACTTTTTTTCAATTGAATCTGGCAATGTGTGTGTCTGTGTATATAATATATATAATATAGTACATCATGCACTCTTTGAACGAATGCAATTATTTAATCTTGTTCATTGCTTATTTAAAAAAAAAGTAATTTGCATTTAAACAGAGTCATTCATTTGCTGTCAAGTCCCAGTTTTAAGGCAGGCCCTGTCCACAGAAATGACTGGCTCGCTGGTTGTGAAACCATTAAATTGACCTGAAATTGAAAAGTAGATCACTGGATAAGTAAAAGTCATCCTGTACCAGTCTAATGTGGGTCACCGAGCATACGCTAACCACAGGGCTTAGCACACCAGAAACTCAAGCAGATTAATTGTATTCCGGCAGGTCCATTCCTGTTTGTTGAGTGTTCGGGCTGGCAAAGATGGTTGGTTCCAGCTCTACAGTCCAGGAGGAGTAGCCTGTGATGATGATGGGGAACTTTTTGCCAGTATGGTACGTGTTTGCAATAATGTGAGTTAATACCTTCTGTTTATGTTACCAATAAACATCAGATAACATTTTGTTGATTAAACTGAGTTTAAAATTGCACTTATTTACACAATATTGTATGCAGTAAATGATCCAAACCTTTAATCTTTATTGCTGGTGTTCTGTTTTATCTATTGAAAATGAGTGATAGAAAGTTTTATTTTTTGCTCAATACGTTTGCTTCTAATAGTCCCATCCTGAGTAGATTAATTCTATTCTCAGAAGTGTAATGTCAGCAAACAGACTGACAAGACTTCACCCTCTATTCATTTCAGCTGGAAGTGAGGCACTTTCCAAAATGTACTTGCACATGTGTTTGACTTACGTCCTTTATTATATAAAGTCTGAAGAGTCAACGCCAGCAAATTCAAATTCAAAATACATGCTTAGGGTTCTGTAACAGTGGCATTCAATCTTTGATCACTGCTCTTTCTATGAGGATATGAACAGGAAGGAAAGTTACAATTTTCAGCAGCATATAATGATGTCACTGGTTTATTGCAAAGAAAGCAAGACTTTCATTTATATAGCGCCTTTCACGACCACTGGACATCCCAAAGCGCATTACAGCCAATGAAGTACTTTTTGAAGTCACTGATGTAATGTAGGAAACGCGGCAGCCAGTTTGCGCACAGCAAGCTCCCACAAACGGCAATGTGATAAAGACCAGATAATCTGTTTTTTAGTGATGTTGATTGAGGGATAAATATTGGCCAGGACACCGGGGATAACTCCCCTGCTCTTCTTAGAAATAGTGCCATGGGATTTTTTACGTCCACCTGAGAGAGCAGACGGGGCCTCGGTTTAACGTCTCATCTGAAAGATGGCACCTCCGACAGTGCAGCACTCCCTCAGCACTGCACTGGAGTGTCAGCCTAGCTTTATGTGCTCAAGTCCCGGGAGTGAGACTTGAACCCACAACCTTCTGACTCAGAGGTGAGGGTGCTACCCACTGAACCACAGCTGACACATTGCAGCCATATTCTGGGATCGATTCAGTCAGTACTGCGGTTGAAATCTCTGGCTAGATTTTGAATGTCGAGCGGATGATCGGCAGAGGGTGCCTCCCGCCTGATAGAGCCGAGGGGAGGCCCAGTCCATTTTGAGGGCCAGACCTCTACCATTCCCCCTGTGGGCTTTGGGCGCCCCGGGGCAGCCCACTGACTTCAGGCCGGCACAATATCGGGCAGCCCAAAGGCTGGTCCAGCCTGTCAAAAGGTAGATGGGGAGGGGTGGATCTGTTGGTAGGGGGAGGGGGGTAACCGGTGAGACCGAAACCTAGCTTCTTTTTAATCAGTCTGTAGGAGCACTCCTACTCCTCCTGGCCCCACAAACAAAACTTACCTTTAGCTCAGTACTGTCCTAAAATGGGAATCGAGGCCCTATAAAAACAGAAAGAAAGACTTGTATTTCTATAGCGCCTTTCGCGACCACCGGACGTCCCAAAGCGCTTTACAACCAATGAAGTACTTTTGAAGTGTAGTCCCTGTTGTAATGTAGGAAACGCAGCAGTCAATCTGCGCACAGCAAGCTCCCACAAGCAACAATGTGATAATGACCAGATAATC